>CM032455.1:47575688-47674665 GCA_019049505.1 Pachyrhynchus sulphureomaculatus | reverse complement strand
TTACAATGCATATGTGGGATCAAGACTGCACTATGGAATTTATTTTTGGGGTTCTTCCTCCTCAGCAAAGAATGTTTTTGTTGCGCAGAAGCGGGTCATGAGAGCTATGCTGGGTGTTTCTCCGGGCACATCATGCAGATCACAGGTTGCGCGATTGGGGCTTCTGACGCTTGATGGAATTTTTATATATGAGTTGACTAAATATATTTATTTAGATAAATCAAATTATTTGCAACATGCTAATATTCACAGTTACCCGACTCGGGGCCGAGACAGTCTTTATGTACCGTTGAGTCGGTTGAACATCGGTAAGAACTCTCCACAGAATTTGGGACGTGCTGTGTTCAACCAGCTTCGCAGACATGTTGGGGCAGACCATGGTCCTTTGTGCTTTAAAAAGAAATCTTAAGCGTTTTTTAATCAACAGAGAATTCTATAGTTCGGATGAGTTTTGTAATATCTAATCATAGTTAGAAATTGTATAGAGATCGTTTGTGTTATACTCTATTAATGTTACCTGTATTATTTGTATTAGTATTGTATAATGACGAATTGCATACATTTATTGTAAAATGTCGCTGGAAAAATAAAAGTATTATATATATATATATATATATATATATATATATATATATATATATATATATATATATGTATATAATATATATATATATAACGGATGTTTATTTTTTATATATTTCTTTCAGAGCTGCTGAAGTAAACCTGGAATTTTTACAGATTTTTAGGTATTTAAAATATAGGCTTACATAACTAAAATATAGGCTTACATAACTTTGCTAATTAATATCTTGATGCTGATAAATGCTATGGAAGCTTTAGTCACGTCTTTTTCTTCAAATGATCAATGATTTCAGTGGTCAATTTTTGACCTAATAATATATCAAAAAGTTTTTGGTAAATCTTACTGAATTTATGCTTTCCTTACCATAGGGAAGTATCGTATTTGTAAAAAACTCGCATTCCCAGATTTTGTTACGTTTTAGGGTCCCTAGATCATGAAAAATATAATGAATGAATATAATATTTGAAGTGAAAGAAAGCTGATTACGTACTATATAATTTCCACAACATTACAAAAATTTTTACTGGTTCATGGCAAGCAAAATGGTCAAATTTTGAACATAAATATTTATAAATCAAACATAAAAGAGGCTAGACAGTGGTGAAGGAGGCTAGGGGGATTGTTTCAAGGAGTCAAGGAATCTGAAAATTGTGTTATTTTTTCTTCATTACTTTAAATTTGTACAGCCCTTTTTCAAGATTTAATTCAAACAATTTCTAATTATTTTTTTATTTTAAAAAATAATATTTGTATTATAAATTTGAAAGAATTTAACAAAATAGTATTTTTTGATTAAATCGTTAGCTCGTTAACATTTATAGTTAAATTTACTAAAAGTTAACCTAATCTAAATGTATAAAGAAATATTTGCCTAGTAGGACAGCAAATATGACGCGGACTGTAAATAATGCTTTAAACTATAGTAAATGTTTAATCGAGGTAAAATAAAACAAGCTGATGATAAAATGTGGCGGATTATGCAAAGCGATGATCATAAACAGTACACTAATTTTGGAAGAAATGAAAGAAAAATACTTAAGAAACAGCGAATTTAAGGTGGTTTTATGAGAAACGTAACAACAGTACATCTATATTAATAGTCACGCATAGACGAATAGAGCTAAAAATCAACAATCTAAAGTAATTAGTAAGCACACGGGCTACCCAAGTTGATGAAGACAATCGTATCTCTAATCTAGAAGAATATTTGAAAAAATACAAAAATCAGTTAATAAAAAAGGTATATCTAACGAATATAACGTACGAGAGTGGATTGAAAAGTCTTGTAAAAAACAAGGTAAATAACTTTTTTTAAAAACAAAAAATTATTTCGCAACATAATTTCCATTGAGTTCAATAGCAAAAAAATTTTTCTAGCTTTGCATAATCCTCGTTTACAGCACAAATAAGCTCTTTATTCTACGAAAATATTTCCTCTCAAAGCCAATTTTTGAGCTTAAGAAACAAAAAAAATATCTGAATCCAGATCTAAGGAATAGGCTGGGCGGGAAGCTATTTCGAAGCCACTTTTGTCATTGTGAAGCCTGATGTGTGAGAAGATGCATTGTCCTGAAGAAGGAACATTTTTTGCCCGTTGATAAAACTATTTTCGCTTTTTTTTCGGTGAAATTTCACTTTCGCCCACCCACTGTTTTCACTATAATTTTGTCTTGGGGATCTAATGGTCGATTCACGTTTCATCTACAATCACAAAACAACGCCAGAAGTCCCTCGAATTACACTGTAACTTTTCCGAACACAATTTTTGAATGTCTGCGGGCGTGTATTTTTGCTCTAGAGTCAAAAAACGCGGCACCTATCGCGCAGACAGCTTCTTTATTTTTAGAACTTTATGAGGGATTTTATGTATCCATTCGTATGAGATGACCATCTCAGTAATTTTACGAATCTTAATTCGACGATCTTCCATTACGATATCATGAATTTTATCGACCATTTTTGCAGAAGAAACCACAGTCGGGAGTCATCTGCAGTACTCCTACGGCCACTTTTAAATTCATTTATCCAGTAAAAAATGGTATCGAGTGCTGATGGAGAGTAGATAAAGCTAGACGGGTTCTAGATCAAAATTCCCCATGAACTTCCTTCAGTTCAGTTTATATTTGGGCCACTGTCTACTCTTCTAAATAAGAATATTTATCACTGCATGATACTCATCTTTATCTATTTCTACGGAACGTGTAACACCGATCACTTACGATAGCTATCAATAAACAACTGCACCTTACTTCTATTTGAAATTTTGGACATTACAGTTACAAGAATCACTCTTTCTAGCAGTTAAGTCGCTTGACAAAATTTTCCACCATTTTGTAGAAATTTACCAGACTTATCAATCCACCCTTATAAATCCTACAAAGTTATCTATTATCTAGCAAAAAGACAACCTACATTCAAAATTTCGGCAACCATAAAAAGAAAAATTCTTAAAATAAGCAACAGCAAAATTCCTTTGATTCCCACGAAAAATTAATAAAAAATAACTGGTCAAGTGCAAGTTGAACTTGCGCAATTAGTGCTTATTGCTTCTGAAATAAAAAATTTTGTTACGGGGGTACAAAGTGAGCAGTGCCTTCACAAAACACACCCCAAATGAGTTTTCAACAAAGTTTGTTTCCGGTCTGATGACCTTAAAATTTTTGTTTTTTTATATACCAGATACATTATTAAAGATAATGCACTCGTGATAATTTTCGTTCAATCTACACCCCGTGGAGAATATTCCAGAATTTTTTCAAAAATTTTGGATCGGTGCTTTTCGAGATAGAGAGGGGTACAGCGATTTTTCGCGATTTTTTCAAAATAATACATAGAAAAGTGTGTGCACAAGAATGACCATAAATAACAATTGCCATAAAAAACACTAACACTGAAATAAAACAGCCACTATTCACTAACATATTAATTTAAAAATATGGCATTTACAGCAAGGATGCCATTAGAAACCTTGGATGATGAAAAATAAAAATTAATTAACCACCTGCCATCTGAAAAGAGAAATGACAAGTTTGACAAGGCGCTGACAAAGGACGACCACCTGACAGATGCAAGGGATCACTCAAAATAAAAGGGAAAAAGGTTGAATAACCAGGAAAGAACCGGTTAGGTACAAATTAGGTACTACGTCATAGAATGGAATTTTGGTATAAAAGGAAAAGTAGCCATTGGAACGCAATTTTTCAACGGTATGGAGATTAAGTGGCATAGGGAGGAAATGATTTTTCCTCTTCTTGAGAGGAGAATAGGGGATTGGAAAAGGAGCTGAAAAGTGAAGAGGGTTTTATTAATTTGGCATATACTGAGCCATTTTAATAAGAATGGGAGTGTAATTGTAAAGAATTTCACGGGAACCATGAGAACATATACCCAAAGAAGGGACACCCAGAGGATAAATACGTAGCGGGAGAGAGCTATAGAATACCGAAGACGAAAAACTATGACGAGAATGACGACCCAGAGATATTATGTGGGGAAGGTAAATCACAAGAGAGGAGAAAACTATATATGTTGCTCAAACCGTCAAGATCAGTTCTTTTATTAATGCTGTGGGGATTTTCGTTGAAATAGCACATCTCAAGAAATTCTCTTTTAAGAATATTTTTTTGGAAATGAAGAATCTTTGGTTCTCTGAAATTGAAGGAATGTCCATTATCGACAGACTGGATCGCAAGTGCACACCTTTGAGGATGACATCTGGTGTCACTTTTATGTAATGCGATGCGGGGATTGACGTGACGTCTGGCCAATATACACAGCGGGACAATTAAGACAGGAAATGGAGTAGACAATATCTGACATTGAAAGAATGGGTAGAGAAGATTTCAATTTGCTAAAAATGCCTTTGTTTTTATAGACATAATATTTGGCAATCTTAACATTGGGAATGGCACGCAGAATATGAACTAATTTTGAAGTAAGACCGGGTATGAAGGGCAAAGATAGTAACGAGAGGCCTGTTTCCGTATGGCTGGCAGGGGGTGAGGGGTGGAGGGAGAGGGGGGTAAAGGTGTAGGAGGAGGTTCTGGTAAGATGCTATCAGAGAGGAAGAGCTTATCAACTTCGTCCTTGATCTTGAGCAGGAACTTCTTATTGTATCCATTTTCCATGAAGAGATTCGTGACTAATATTTGTGCTTGAGATAGATAATCCGGGTGAGCTATATTTTTGACTCTTCGGTAAAGACCCTTTATAACATTTACTTTCACTTTCCAATCATGGCCGGAGTTGGCATGGATATATCTGCCTGAAGAAGTTGGTTTTCTATACCAATCAAGTCTGATAACACCATCAGGACCTCTGATGACTCTTGTGTCCAGGAAGGGAACAGCATTGTTTGACTCTTCTTCCATGGTGAACTGCAGGTGTGGATCAAGAGAATTGAAAATATGTAGAATTTCTTCTTTACCATTTTCTGGTATGGACAGAATAAGATCATCAACATATTGAAAAAGAAAAGGAAGTCTGAAGGATAGCTTATCGATGCAATTTTTCAAAAGATAGTACTTGACTATTGCTGCAAGAATAGGACTTAAGTTACTGCCCATGGGGCAACCAAAGGTTTGTAAATAGAAACTTTCTTTGTATTTGAAAAATGTAGATTGAAAGAAGAATTCCATGATGGCGAGGAAGAAAGGTTTATCCAATTTTGTATTGGGCGAGATTAATGCCCATTTAGAATCAATAATTTGTCTGGTTAACTGCCATGAAATGTTGGTAAAAAGACTGACTACATCGAGAGAAATGATGACATGATTATCAGGTAACTGAAAGTTATTAATTTCTGCACTGAAGGCAAAGGAGTCCTTAACTGCATATAGATGGTAATTGTGGAAGGATTTTTCTAATAAATCTGCACAGAATTTGCTTAGGCTTGATGTGGGAGAGTTGATTGTAGAGACAATAGGTCTGAGCGGTACACCTTCTTTGTGTATTTTTGGCAAGCCGTAGATTCTTGGTGGAATGGCTTTGTAGGTATAAAGTTGTCTTGCTATTCTGTTATCGATCCACTTCTTATTCTTCATTTGTCTGACAAAGGAATTATTTTTATTTTGATATTGGTTTGTAGGGTCATGAGAAAATTTTTTGTAGACTTGTTCATCATCTATTAATTCAGACATTTTTGTTTCATAATGTTGCTTTTCCAATGCCACAGTGACTGAACCTTTGTCTGAAGGAATGATCAAGATATCTCTATGTTGTTTAAGGAAATTTGCTGCTTTCTTGAATAAAGTCTTCTCAAAAGATGTAGCGGTGTTGTGATTGTGAAGTACAGCATTTGTGACAGCATTAGTGCATTTAGCTCTAAGGATATCTTGGTTGGGAGAGGGTAAAAGTTTAATGAAAGATTCAACGTCTGCTAAAACTGTTTTGACGGCTATGTCTTTACCTAGAAAAGAATCAAAAACAAATTTGGGACCTAAGGAGAGAACTGTATGAACCTCGTGAGGAAAATTGACCTGAGTGAGATTAGTAAACCAATGTTGACATACTTTTAATTTGCTGGCACGAAATTACATTCAATTATTAAATTTATTAAACAAATTACTTGAGAGGGATCTAGAAATAGTATGAAAAGATTTTTGTTGAGTGGTACGGAAACGTTGCACTATATGTGGAGGAACTCTGTCCTCTGCAGAATGAATAACACGATTGAGAAGAGAAGTTAGCTTAGTTATTTCTTTAATAGTGAAGGAAATTTCATAGGATAGAATTTTGAGAGATACCTTACTCTGGAAGCGCTCGATCTTGCTATTATCATTCGATCTATCTGACATGCATTTGCCGAGTTCCCCAACTAGTTTCTTATTTTAGGATTTTGTTAGATACGGCAACTTTTATATATACATATATATATATATATATATATATATATATATATATATATATATATATATATATATATATATATATATATATATATGTATATATATATATATATATATATATATATAATATATATATATATATATATACCATACATATACACCATATATATATTCCCTGGCTGTTTACTATATAAAACAAAAAAAAAGAACCTCTCTCGAAGACGGGAAATTCCAATTGCAGCATCAGACAGAAATAATTTCCAGTTGCCTTTTTCCAGACTCTCGGTGGGTGAAATAAATTCTAAATATATAGGATCGAAATGTTTAAATAAATTAAATAGAATTACCCCGATTTTATTGGGAGGTTAATAAAGGATTTAAAATAAATTAAACTCGTTTTTTATAAATAGATGTTACAATACACTTGAAGAATTCCTTAGTGAAATGGAACATTTAAATCGAAACCTCAAATCATATTATTTATTGTTACCGTTTTGTGTTTTTTATGTTATAATGGCTACATACTTTGTCATATTTATTTAAAACACTTTTTATTTTGACGATACCATAATTGGTTTTATTTTGTATATTGTGTTAAGTTGAAATAACAATAAATAAATAACTATCCTTTCCTAAGGGGGTGCGGGACAGGATATCACCCCCTTGTCGCCTAGGAAACAAGGAAGGAACAAGTTAGATGGTAGAAGATTCCCCCAGATATCGCCCGGCTTAGGCTGAGTGAAGTTATTTAACTTTTCGTGGCAGTACCGATGTACCCGGAATCTGGGAAAAGAATAGCATGATGAAGCTGCAAGGACCAAAAAATTTCGGGTATGCTAACATGCAAAAATCGCAAGTTGAAAATAAATTTTTGTAACATACGAAGGTTCAACTCCAACATAAATTTAGTGCACCAACAATCAAAATCAAATCAAGTAAGCCTCATGTACCCAATCTCGGCAAAACCAAGGTCAGTTCATCAATCAGCACAGTCAAATTTCTTTATCCTGGATACCACCCCTATTTCCCGGTTTACGCGTAACTTTAAAATCTGTCATTTTGTCAGAAGCGATCCAATGAGAGGAGAATCTGGAACTCCGAATAATTGATGTCATGTGGTTAAAAGTAATGACTCATCATACCACAAGGTTTATCTACGGCCATGAAGTTGTATTAACTTTAGAACACTTTTCACTTCTCGTGCAGGCACCATCAATCATTTATAGATTAATTATCGAAAGTACACAATGTACAACTTTATTGTCCATAACATCAAATGGCATAAGCATTCAAATACAACCGACGAACAAGGCCGTTAAGCTAAATCATTAACAATCAGTTGTTACTTTACTCAGCTTATCGATGAACCAACATGGATCACTGTTCGAGCGGAGAATTCGCCAGTTTTCTTGACCAGTTTTTAACCACCAATCCAGAGATTTATACTGTCACCGTAAGTCCTCCGTTAGGTTCCTCCAACCATAAACTGTTTTCGACACCGAGTGGCATTAGTGACAGAGAGGTGCCTAAACCATGCAAGATTTGGTACTACAAATTTGGTAAATGGGAAGAACTCATGGAATATAACTTTCCCTTGGTTCGATGTGTGTTTTAGATCTGATGATTGAGCTAAGGAGGATCCAGATTCATTTCGGCGGGTATGAAGCTTCCATCCCTTTTTCAAAGAAATGCCTTTCCAACGGCAAGCGTTGATTTAGCCGAAAATACAAAATAGCTGAACACCTTGCCTACCCAAATCATAACGTCACAAATCGTAACATCTTTGTTCGTACCCGGAAGAGATGCATAGAAATTAGCAACGAAACTAAAGAGGCACACAATCAAAGAACTAAAAACATACTTCTTGCCTACGCGAACAACTCTACGTCCTTCTGGCCAGTAGCTAAGGCCATTAGTCAAAATTCCACTTAAGCCACTATGCCACCACTCACACGGTCAGATATCACTATTTCAACAACACCTGTTTAGAAAACTAACCTGTTGGCTGAATTCTTGGCTCCACATTCTACTATCAATTTCCAAGAAAAAACACCACCAACTTTCCCCATAGTTCAGTTAATGATATTTATAATTCTCATCAGGCGACGTATTATAAAACGTATTCTAATAAATCTAGGCATCAAAAAAATTTTTGGCGCTGATGGAATACCTCCAATAGTACCCAATAGTACTCAAAAAATGCGCTAGTGAACTAACATAACAGTTCTTTGTAGATTTTAACCAATCCTACAGAAAGAGATTATTTCTTTCTCGCTGGAAATGCGCTACAGTTTAGCTGATACCTAAAAAAGGCAATAATACTTTGCCAAACAACTACCGACCAGTCGTATTGCTTTCAATAAAAGTTATGAAAAGGATATTAATCAGCATCTTCTAAAATATCTAGAAAGATTCAGTATTACTGGCGACTATGAATATGAGTTTAGTAAGCAAAAATCAACAGGAGATCTTTTAACTTTTGTAATACATGTTTGAAACAACCCAATTGAATATTTTGGAGAGTCCTGACCGGTTGCACTTGATATATCCAGGCATTTGACCGTGTTTGACATGGCAGATTGTTGGCTATGCTACGTCCTTTCAAGACTCTCAAAGAGTATTCTTTATGAGTGGCACTTGACGGAATTCTTTCTAATACCTTCAATATGAACGCCGGTGTGCCCCGTACTGTTTTCTGCTCTCTTTTTCATTTACATTAACGACCTGCTAGAAAGGACCAAGAATCCAATCTACGGCTTTGCAGATGACAGTATGCTTATTCCTTCATTCACTTTAAACGCTCGAACAGACAGCAGGTAGTCTTTCCACTTAAGATAGGCTTGGAAGAAATTCTATCTTGGAATGACATTATCCAAGTAGAATTTAATGCTACTAACGTTGCTAAACGCAAATATAGTTACATTCAATTTCTCTAGTATCGTCATTCAATTTATTGCGAGTTAACTTGGAGGCAAATATGTCTTGGAATGAGCATGTTGCAAGTATAGCCAAGAGAGCTTCTCAAAAGCTGGAAATATTATTTCGTACTAGAAAGCTTTACACTCCACAACAACTGCTAATTCTGTACAAAGCTCAAAATCGACCAATAATGGCTCTGCCGGATTTGAAGCTCTGCTCCCAAACATACACGGCCGCCTGATTGAGACCCAGAATTCACCCGCAACCTTGATTCCTTAGAAGATTGAAAAATGGTTGGCGATTTGAACCCGTTTTACAATTGTATTCATGGAAAATGTTTAATGGGTGTAGCTCGCTTAATTACTCCCAGCGCGCTACATGCTAATACGAGTACTCCTCATCCGTATGAAGTTCAATTTTTTACTTCTCCTGCGACCTTTTTAAATAAGTCTTTTATATGGAGAACCTCATCCGTTTGGAATGATTTACCCAAGACTCTGTTTCCCACCGAGTACAATTTACAGTGATTCAAGACCCACGTGAATCTCTTTTTCTGGACACGGTTCGCTCCTGTAACGTTTTAAGAATTTTCCTGTAACACGTGTGCTATGTCCATAAAAAAAACTTTGTTTTCATTTTTACAGTCTATGCAACATTATGAATTTTGTAATGGAAACATTGAATTATTTTACAATATATAGAAATATTCTTTTCCAGGATGTGTTTTAATCTAATTCATTTTTACCTCTAATAATTGTTACTGAATCAAATGGGATACTTTCCGGTTCTTTAATACGTTAAATGCTTTCCAATGTAGAGTTTTTACCTTTCCTATTAATATATCGTGGACCAGAAATGATTAGGTTTGATAATAAAAGTAATCTACTTATCGAATGAAAGCAATAATTTTTCAAGATTTCAAAAATATATTAATTTTCACAAATAATAGCTAAAGCTATAGCTATCTTGCCTATCACTCATCTCATCTCTCCCCCCATAAAATTCAAAATGTTTGCTGACGACTTTATTTATTCCCCCAGTTCCTCATCCAGAGAAATCTCAAGAGTTTTGCAGATCACGATCAATACCCTAAATTCGTGGGCCACCAATAACGGCTACGTATTCTCTCGAACAAAATGCAATTCACTTTTGCAGGATCAGAAACTGTCCATTACGCATTAACAACATGGATATCCCTATAACAAGCTCCATTAATATTCTCCGAATGAATTTTGATAGCAGTCTCAGCTAGCTTCCTCACATTAAGAAACTAAAAGACCGCACGATGCAAGCTCTCAATATTCTAAGAACGCTTGCAAAAACTAAATGGGGAGCGGATTTCACTTCTCTAATTAATTTATACAAGTCCTGAATCCTTTCGAAGCTCCTATATGGGGACTTCATTTACGATGGACCCAGCCATTCTGCAAAGAAATCTTTGGACACCATACAAAACCACGCTCTGCGGTTTGCAACTGGAGCATTCAGAACTTCTCCAATCTCGAGCCTCCGGTGTGTGGCTGCTGTTCTCTCTCTCCATCTCACAAGACAATGTTCTCTTACGAAATTTTATTCATCCTCATTTCAACGCCCACACACAAAACTTTTGTGGGATCTATTCCAAGTTCATCGCACCAATCGTACCTCTCCTCCCAAATCCATTCCAAGTAGAATAAAAAATTACCTGACATTACATGGACTCCATCCACCAACCTTCAACCTCCCATTATACACTACGTTTCCTCCTTGGCTATCTCCAACTCCACTGATTAACTTTCATCTACAAACTCTCAGTAAAAAGGACTTGGCCGGCTTTGAAATTAACCAACTTTTCAGACAGAGATTTCATACTCTATACTCGAATAACTCCATAATATGGATCAAAGACGACTGGGGGAGTGGGAGCAGTCTTCGTGCACAATCAAATCACGGGGCAGTTCAAACTTCCCCTTCATTCTTCAATATTCACAGCAGAGCTTTTGGCAATAAAGGAAGCAATGAGTTATGCAATCAGATGCAAAGAAAATAATAACTTCCTTATCGCGTCTGTCTCATTAAGTGCCTTAAACGCCATCAAATCCAATAACCCTAACTATGCATATCTGAGGCAAATTTCAGATTTACTTTATATCGCCAACATTAGGAAAAAACAAATTACTCTCATTTGGATCCCAAGTCATTCGGAAATTAAGGGTAATGACATGGCGGCTCGGGAAGCCAAAAAAGCTTCTTACAGAGGCATCATCATTACAGGGGAGAATCATATGAACAATTTTGTTAAAATATTATCATCAATAACCAGAAACGCTTTTCAATTGGAATGAGACCTTGAGGTTTCCAATAACAAGTTAAATCTCAAGTCCACCCCCCCTCCACATACATAGTCTCAGCAGATCAGAGAATACAAGTTTGAGAAGATTGGCAATAGGACATATATATCACACGCATTTCCATTTATTAAGAGTTGAACCCGCTTCATCATGCTCCATTTGCAATTCCGCATTGTCAGTAAAACACATATTTGAAGCCGAACATTCATCCCATTTAAGATCTAAACATAATATTCCATCGGACATCAAACAAATAACACAGCCCCACAAAAAAAAAAAAAAAAAGTGGGGTATACTTTTGATGCGATATATTAGATCCGTAGTATTTTTGCCCGCTGATCACGAATCTGACGTCAGAATATCGCCATCACATCTCAATTTATTTCTAACCTCAAAAAATAGGTAAAAATTAGTAAAAATTAAGAAAAATATACTCCTAAAAAATTGATTCAAGCTTTTTCATGAATCCAAAGGTGTTTTAGTATGTATTCGGACACGCTAAGCTAATATTCATCGGTTGGATTGAGCCATACAGTTCTGTTTTCTTTCTAACCTCAATAAATAGTGCTTCTCGAATGCAAAAACGAATTCAAATTAAAAATTCAACCGATCCTTACCAAATTTGGTACACGGGGATTTTTTGGGTCGCTGATCACGAATCTGATTGGTTGGATTTGCAAAATTCATGATGGCAGATGTTTTTCGCGCCATTTTGAACGCCGAGAAAATTCATCGGTCGATTTTTATTCTTCTACCTGCATCCAGGGCACCTCCACGTGGTGACGGTGGGCAACGGTGTTACTCCACTAGCCGGCAGAGTCCCTGGATAACGGCTTAGATACCGTCATGGCAGGTAGAAGAAAGAGAATTACGATGCAGGGACTCGGAAACCCAGTATCGGCGGTTGGTCAGGGTGGGAAAGTGGGCCCGCAGCCGTCGTCATCCAGCGACCGTAGCTCTTCATGTGTGGATGACTTGGCTCATGTAGAGTATAATGCTACAAGAAAACGGTCTCACGGTACAAGGACTTTTCATAAGTGCGATAAAAACAGTGATTCGTTTTGTTATATTTGCTGTCAACACGTATTGAGTAAAATGGGGTCACCGATAACGGATAAGATTAAAACCTTATATAAGGATTGTTTTAACATTTAAATACAGCACCAGGATACAGATTGGGTTCCCCACATCATAGATTGTGTTCCCCACATCATTTGCAGTTCTTGCAAAGTAATGTTGTACATCAATAAGAAGGCGATTAAATATTCCAGACCAGCAATATGGAATAGACCATACAGTGAAAATGATTGCTACTTTTGTATGAATGTTGTATCTAGGCATAACCGAAAAAATAAAAGCACTATTACTTATAACGATGTTTCGACAGTAACAAGACCAACTAAACTAATTCCGCCTCCTGAACCACTTGATGCTGATGTTATGGAAACAAATGATTTCACCTTATCAGTTCATGCCGAAAACATTGAGACTGTCGAAAAAGATTCAAACACTGTTACTAATGAATATTCTAGTGACAACCTATCATATACTAGTGACACAGATAAAGAATTTCTACCATACAACCGTAAACCAGAACCAATACTCGTATCACAGTCAGAACTTAGTGATCTAGTCAGAGATTTAGGCTTATCCAAAGATGGTTCAGAGCATCTTGCTTCCTTTTTAAAGAAAAGACATTTACTTAAGCCAGAAGCTACGATTTCTTATTATAGAAACAGAGATGGAGAATTTCGAAAATATTTCACAATGGACGAGGAATTGTCACTTTCATATTGTACCGATGTAAAAGGTCTAATGGATGAATTTCAAAATAACTCATACGATCCTGAAGAATGGAGACTGTTCATTGATTCTTCTAAACGGAGCATTAAGGCAGTTTTTGCTGCATAATACCAACGTTTACGCTCCCATTCCGATTGCTCATTCCACAGGTATGGAAGAGCAATATGAAAAAATGAAGCAGCTTTTGATAAAAATAAAATATGCTGATCATAACTGGAAAATTTGTGGAGATCTGAAAATTGTAACAATATTGCTTGGCCAACAGTCAGGGTTTACACTTTATCCCTGTTATAAATGTCTGTGGAATAGCAGAGACAGGGAACGTCATTATAAGAAAAAAATTTGGCCAACAAGAGAATCGTTCACTCCTGGTGAAAATAATGTATTGTTTCCACCATTGGTAGATCCAGGAAAAGTTCTTATTCCCCCCGCTTCACATTAAGCTTGGACTTATGAAGCAATTCACGAGAGCATTAGATACAAACGGCTCATGTTTCAAATATTTGCATGAAAAATTTCCGAAATTTTCTGAAGCTTAAATTAAGGCAGGCGTATTTGACGGGCCACAAATAAGAAAATTGTTTCAAGATTCATTATTTGTTACTAAAATGAATAAAGTTGAAAAAGCTGCTTGGCTTAGTTTTAAAGAAGTCGCAACAAACTTTTTGGGAAATAATAAAAGTCCTAAGTACAAAGAAATAGTCGAGAAAATGGTAAAAAATTTTCAAACATTAGGTTGCTTAATGAATCTAAAATTACATTTCCTGGACTCCCACATCGATGATTTCCCAGATAATCTTGGTGACTACAGTGAGGAGCAAGGGGAACGTTTTCACCAAGATCTGAAAATCATAGAAAATCGGTATCAAGGACGATGGGATGACCATATGCTAGCGGACTATTGCTGGTCGCTAAAAAGAGAAACAAGTCCTCAAAAGCGTTTGGGCAGAAAGCATTTGAATAGGTCATTCGCGGAAAAAAGAACAAGATACAGCTAAAAAAAGGAAAGTTAGGCGCGGGTCTAACCTTCGCAATTCTAGGGCTTAAGGGTCTACTATTTGAGAGTATATGGTTTAAAAAGTCCTGGTTTTGAGTTTATTGGGTCTCATTTTTAAAGTTACAGGGTTATTGAGGTCTATTTTTTTGAGGTTACAGGGTGTGGGAGTCTCAGGTTTCAGGGATTAGGGTTTAAGAGTATCAGGTTTGAGGATTCCCCAATCCGCCATTTTGAATTTTGCAAATCCGACCTCAGATTCATGATCAGCAACCCAAAAAAACCCCCGTGTACCAAATTTGGTAAGAATCGGTTGAATTTTAATTTGAATTCGTTTTTGCATTCAAGAAGCACTATATCTGTCTGATTTATTGAGGTTAGAAAGAAAACAGAACTGTATGGCTTAATCTAACCGATGAATATTAGCTTAGCGTGTCCGAATACATATTAATACATCTTTGGATTCATGAAAAAGCTTGAATCAATTTTTTAGGAGTATATTTTTCTTAATTTTTACTAATTTTTACCTATTTTTTGAGGTTAGAAAAAAATTGAGATGTGGTGACGATATTCTGACGTCAGATATGTGATCAGCGGGCAAAAATACTACAGATCTGATATATCGCATCAAAAGTATACCCCACTTTTTTTTGTGGGGCTGTGTAATTAATACCTTTCAAACAAGTAAGGCAGGTATAATCAAATACCTGAAAGATCTCGAAATCGTTATCTAACTCTATCTTGGGCGCCAAATGACCATTGCTATCTACGCGCCTCACCCCAATAAATAAATTTAAAAATCTTTTATATGGGGAACCTCATCCTTTTGGAATTATTCGCCCAAGACTCTGTTTCCCACCGAGTACAATTTACAGTGATTCAAGACCAACGTGAATCTCGTTTTCTGCATACAGTTCGATCCTGTAACGTTTTAGGAATTTTCCTGCAACGCGTGTGCTATGTCCATAAAACTAAATCTAAAATGCGAAGCGACTTTATTTTAATTTTTACAGTCTATGCAACATTATGAATTTTGTAATAGAAACATTGAATGATTTTACAATATATAGAAATATTCTTTTCCAGGATGTATTTTAATTTAATTCATTTTTACGTCTAATAATTGTTACTGAATCAAATGAGATACTATCCGGTTGTTTTAATCCGTTAAATTCTTTCCAATGTAGAGTTTTTACCTTTCCTATTAATGTATTGTGGACTTATCGAATGAAAGCAATAATTTTTCAAGATTTCAAAAATATATTAATTTTCACAAAAATAGCTACAAAAATCATCATTATTATTAAATAAATAATAAAACAAGTTTTACAGAATTCTTAGTCGGTAAACAATGATCAGTTGGTCAATTGGCAATGTGAAAAATGTCAACTATTAAACAGAGAAACAGTAAATTTTAAATTTTCAGGCAAAAAATTGTTTGATCATTTTGCAGCAATAACAACAATGTCTATTTCAAAAGAATAAAATTAAAAATGTAAATTGGGAGAAACTAACATGTAATAATGGTTAATAAAAATAAATAAATAATTCTATTATCAGTAGAACTCTCCTCTATCCATCAACATGTGTGTATTTCAGAGTTTAGTTTTCCAATGAAAATACTAAAATGCTGTGAGTAATTTTGCTAACAAAACTTTGTCCGCAAGAATTTGAAAGATCTGTTTGAAATAGCCTTGCTTTACCTAACTAAGGAAAAGAGTGTTGTCAAAGTATAACCCATGCCCTACATGAAGCTCCACAGGCGTACAGGAATAAATAACACCTTCTTCTTCCTGTCCCATATATTCACATACGTCGGGGTCTCTGTAATATTTTTTCAGTTTATATTTAGGTTATTATTCTCTGCTAGTCGAAAAATGGACGCAGCGTCCGGAACTCTATATCAGTCGCTGTTATTCCGGAGCCACGAGAGCTGCTTTCTACCGGGTCCTCATCGACCCTTAATTTTTCCCTGAAGAATAAGTTTTGGAATCGAGTAGCGGTCACCTCTTAGTATATGTCCCAAATAAGACACCTTTCATTGTTTTACGATATGAAGTAGTTGCGTCTCCACCTCGGCCCTTTGAAGCACTTCATTGTTTAGATATTCTGTCCAAGAAATTCGTAACAAAATCCATAGCACGAAAGCTAATTCAATACGATTCAACGATCTCACTTTTAAGGACCATGTCTCTACACCATATAAGAGGACCGGCCAGACATAGCATTTTATTACTCGTAGGCGCAGGGCGAATGACAATTGTTTTTTGAAGCAGCATGTTTTCCAACTTTAGAAAGTTACCCTTTGTCATACCAATCCGCAGTTTTAACCTCCCCATCACAATCCCATCATTCGTTGTCGATAGAGCCAAGATATTTGGATTTAGTAACCTTCTAAATCTCTTGATCCTTTATAAAGAGAGATGCATCCTCTTGGAGGGTGTCTACTAATCACCATCATTTTGGTTTACCCAGTATTTATACGTAGACCATACTCCTCGCCAATATCATTCATCTTATTGATTAGAATTTGCAGATCTTCCATGTTATTAGCAAATATTGCGGTATCATCTGCATACCGAATATTATTTATAGGCTTTCCATTAACTTTTAACCCTCTGAATTCATCTTCTAGAGCAAGTTGAAATTTTTTCTCTACGTAGATATTAAATAATACTGACGACAGTATATACCCCGGCCTAACACCCATTAACACTGAAAAGTTTTGTTGAAATGTCCTTATTAATTTTGATTCCAGTAGAGCTGTCTTATTATTCGTATATCCTTAGCATCTCTACCAATCTCACGAAGCCGCCACACATGTATAAACTATTTTAAAAAGTTAGGCATGGTTAATAGTAAAAACAGGTAAAAATTATTAAAACCTAAAGTTTCTATCGTTGACTTTTGTTTATATAAAATCTTTTCTGCCTAAGTCAACCTAAGTTATAAACCTTTTTAATTAAAAAAGACTAATATTTTCAACGATTTGATAGCAATCACCACTAGACCAAACACTTAATTTTTACACTCGACGTGGGTTTCACTAACCATGTTAGCATCATCCTGAACGATGATAATTTTTTTAATAGTGTATAATAAAAATTTGTTTGGGGATCTCCACACGAACAAGTCTTGGATGGGCAGCATTCGGTAAACTGGGACATATAACGAGGTCACCAGTTATCCCAATAAATCTTAAAAGGTAAGTTTTCTAGTGCCTGTTCTCACCTATGGTCTAAAAACTACGGCACTAACTCGTAAGTCGGCTAACAAGCTCCAAATCACTCAATGCAATGGAAACAGCCATGCTTGAAATAAGCCTTAGAGACCGAATCAAAAACTAAGATATCCGAGAACGAACAAAAGTATCGGATGTATTGGCAAAAACGGACGGCTAAAGTGGCAATTGGCGGGCCATATTACGAGACAAGATCCGAATGGATGGACCAATAAATTGTTAACATTGAGACCAAAGAAGACCAAGAGAAGTGTGGGAAGACCACAAAAGCGAAGCGAGACGATATCCAGAGAATTGCTGAAACGAACTGGACACAATTTGCAATGGATAGTTCTGCCATACAGTCAATTTCAATTGAAACACTTTATATTGAATTTTCAGCGTATTAAAAATTATTCACAGAGATTAAGCCATTGCTACTTATTACAAAATGATAAAAAAAACCTTCTCTAAAAGAAATATTTGACTCAATCACAGCACAGGTAGACGCGGGGTGACATATAAATTAAGGATAACATGAGGATTTTTTACAAGCAAGACAATAGTTGAAACAAGAATTCTCAAAATTTAATATTATTTTTATGTAAATAAGATATGACAATCCTTTGAGTTCGAAAATTGCCCACAAGTGTGAGTATATGTAGATAGTTTAACGACCTTTGTGTAGTTCTTTACTAATTTTGGGTATAGAACAATACTTTATTTTCGGTATTTAAAAATAAATATGATTTAAGTTCCCTACAGTTTCACATAACTTGCATAAGTCGGATTCTATGACCTTAAATTTTTAAATGGTGAAGCATAATATACATTATCATTTTTTTCTTATAATAGTAGTAATAAATCTTCTGTATACATTCCAAAATTTGTGTAAAGTTTCTTAATTGATTTGAGATAATTATATATTATAGATATATTACTTCTTCTGAAGTTTTCTCATGTATATTGCCATTCTATCATGAATTTTTTCGGTGTAACTGTGTAGGTGTCTGATAATCCTATTGGAAATGGTAAGAATTAACCATCAACAATTATCTTCTTTGCCAATTGGTCTATTTTTTCGTTATAAATATGACCAGTGTGAGCTTTAGCCCACATAATCGCAACTTTTTCTTTGCTCAGAGTAAATTTCCTTAATAGTGTTTTAAATTTATAGACGATATGCAATTTTCTGTGATTTCAAGTCATGATTTGAATGCTGAGATTCAATCTGTTAGCATCAATATCCTATTACAGTCTGAGTGTATGTGTGTAGAATTGCAGTAATTAGCTAAATGAGCTTCAAGTTTGGAAGGATTCATGCTGGTATGGTCAGTAAAGTTTGGAATTTTTAAACTTACATTCTAAGCTAAACTATAGAAATCAAGTTCTAGTTAGGAGGTTTCTTAGTTTTTCACTGTATTTTCTTATAGTTAAACATAAAATTAGGGAATTTTTATAAACCTAAGAGTTGTTAGTAAGATCTTCCGTGTTGAGTGCTTCTATAGATTGAAATAAAATGATTTATGTTTGTATCTAAATTTGCCGACTTAAAATTTCCTTTTAATATCTAAAGCTGGCTCCATAGCCTCTGCCAAAAGTGCGTCAATTGGAGTGGATATCATATTTTTCCCCTCGAATTGCCTCACATTGTATGCGATTGCCTTTTTTAAGTAATATGTTGCATTCTGTACCATAGCTATCTTCCAAAATAGACCTAATATATAATTCATAAAATATTTTGTTGTTTTAACATCACATCCCCATCATGTTTTTGTTACAGATCTTAAAAAACGTATCCCGTTTTTACAACTAAATACGATAGAATTAAAATATTCGTGACTTTAATTTTGTTACCTGTATCAAATTCCATACAATGTGTCCTTGGAAGTTAGGAAACACAAATAATCGAGCTACTTTTCTATATGTCTCAAATCTAGAAGAGCCATGTATATTTTAAATATTATTAGTTAGTAACTTTCAATACTGTATACACCTGCCATCAAGAAATATCATATCCTGTTACTATTAGGTGAGTGCAGATTATACTTCACATACTTGTTTTACATTTTTTCTTAAACAAAGGAAATAGCGTTACCTCAAAAAAAGTTTAAGAGTATTTTCTTTTTCCTGTCTCATCTATTCACATACGTCGTGGTCTCTGTACCATTTCTTCAGTTTATATTGAGATTGTTATTCTCTGCTAGTCGAAAAATGGACGCAGCGTCCGGAACTCCACACCCGTCTCTGTTATTCCGGAGCCACTAGAGGTGCTTTCTACCGGATCCTCGTCGAACCTTCATTTTTCCTTGAAGAATAAATTTTGGAATCGAGTAGCGGTCACCTCTTAGTATATGTCCCAAATAAGACACCTTTTATCGTGTTACGATATGAAGTAGTTGCCTCTCCACCCCGGCTCTTTGAAGCACTTCTTCATTGTTTAGATATTCTGTCCAAGAAATTTGTAGCAAACGTCACAGTATCCATAGCTCGAAAGCTTCGATACGATTCAACGATCTCACCTTTAAGAACCATGTCTCTACACCATATAAGAGGACCAGCCAGACAGCGTTTTATTACTCGTAGGCGCAGGGCGAACGGCAATTGTTTGTGAAGCACCATATATTTCCACTTTAGAAACCTCGATAGAGCCAAGATAATTGAGTTTAGTAATCCTCTCAATCTCTTGATCCCTTATAAAGAGAGATGCATCCTCTTGGGGGTGTCTACTACCATCATTTTGATTTACCCAATATTTATACGTAAGCCATACTCCTCGCCAACATCATTCATCTTCTTGATTAGAATTTTCAGATCTTCCACGTTAGTGGCAACTATTGCGGTATCGTCTGCATACCCCTGCCTAATACCCTTTAAGACACTGACAGGTTTTGTTGAAAAGTCCTTATTAATTTTGATCTCGGCAGATTGATTCCAGTATAGATGTCTTATTATTCGTACATCCATACTAATCTCATGAAGCCGCCACACATGTATAAACTATTTTTAAAAGTTAGACATGGTTAAATCGTAAAAAAAGGTAAATATTATACTTCACAAAGCTATATTGTTGGGGAAACGCGTTGTACTGAAAAATAAAAATGTTGTGGATATTTTGTGTTTAAATAATCAGTTTTTTGTTGTAAGTAAAAATTATATTAAAACTTAAATTTTCCATCGTTGACTTTTGTTTATATAAAAGCTTTTCTGCATAAGCCAGCCTAAGTCATAATCTTTTTCAATCAAAAAAATCTTATATTTTGCTCGATTTGATAGCAGGCGCCACGCTATGTGACTTTCACCTACATACACTTTATTTTTGCACTCGACGCATGTTTCACTAACCATGTGTGGCGTGATCTCTAGACCAACAAGTCTTGGATGGGCAGCATTCGGTAAACTGGGACATATAAGAAAGTCACCAGTTATCCCAATAAATCTTAAAATGTAAGTTTTATAGTGCCTGTTCTCCCTTATGATTTAGAAACTACGGCAGTAACTCGCAAGTCGGCTACCAAGCTCCAAATCACTCAATGCAACGGAAAGGGCCCTGCTTAGAATAAGCCTTAGAAACCAAATCAGAAACCAAGATATCCGAGAAAGAACAAAAGTACCGGATGTATTGGAAAAAATAGCACGGCTAAAGTGGTAATTGGCGAGCCATATTACGAGACAAGATCAGAATAGATGGACTAATAAATCGTTAACATGGAGACCAAGGGAGACCAAGAGAAGTGTGGGAAGACCACAATAGCAATGGCGAGACGACATCCAGAGGATTGCAGGAACGAACTGGACACAAGTTGCAATGGATAGGAGGGCATGGAAGGTTTTGGAAGAGGCCTACATTCAAGAGGGAATGAATATAGGCTGAGAAAGAAGAAGAAAAAGATAATAAAAATTTTTAGCTTAAAATTGTAAAACAGGTAATATTGGAAAAACAGTTTAAAACTAATTATCTAAAAGGAATAAATGTGGATTTTTTAAAAAATTTCATGCAACACTAATAAAAATTAAGAACATTTTTAATTAGTAGAAGAAATTATCAAGCCAAGGGGGTTTAAGACAATTTTATAATGATGTAGTAAATTAATAGTGGTTTAGACTAAGACAATATGTGGGATGATGATCAGTACGTGACTTTCACCTACGTACACTTTCACTTTCAATGTGTATGAAAAATGTATTTACTATTTTTTCAATGTGTCCATAGGGCACGAATATCACAATCAGGATCGTTGGGTAATTCCCGAAATAATAATATAGGCTTTTATTGAAAAATAACCTTTATTATTATTATTATTATTTGAAGTATTTTGACTTGGGCAATTCTGCCATACAGTTTCTAATTGAAACACTTTATAATGAATTTTCAGCGTACTAAAAATTACTCAAAGAGGTTGAGCCGTTGCCACTTATTACAAAATGATAAAAAAAATCTTCTCTCCTCGCGCTTCAGTCCAATCACAGCACAGGTAGACGTAGGGTAACATATGAATTAAGGATAACATGAGGATTTTTTACAAGCAAGACAATAGTTGAAACCAGAATTCAAAGTTTAATATTGTTTTTAAATAAGGGATGACGATCCTTTGAGTTCGAAAAGTGTCCGCAAGTGTGAGTATGTGTACATAGTTTAACAGCCCTTGTGTAGTTCTTTGTTAATTTTGGGTATAGAACATTACTATATTTACGACATTTAAAAACAAATATGATTTGTTCTCTACAGTTTCACATAACTTGCATAAGTCGGATTCTATAATCTTAAATTTTTAAGACGGGAAACATAGCATGCATTGCATGCATCAATTTTTTTTTTTTAATGGTAATAATAAATCTTCTATGTACATTCAATTGACTATACCAAAATTTGTTTGGAATTTCTTAATAGATCTCAGATAAATAAATATTACTACTTTTTCTAAAGTTTTCTCATGTAATAAAACTTACAAACTCTACGATACGTAGCGTTAAACTGAGTTTTAAAGGGGACAAAATGCTTCGTCAAATATTTTCAGGTATACATCGACCCATTAGATTCGTTAGTCAAGATCATTACTATCGTTATTATGTAGAAAGGTCCACTCCAAGGAGACCTCAGAGAGGAAAAATTATGGGTGTGTTTAACGACTTTTCTACGCATAAATGCGTTATATTGATTGTATACACCACTATACGTAAACATATAGTAGAGTATGCTCCTGTCTCCAAAATTTCTCAGCCTCATATCTCGAGAACTATTGGCTCCACGTAAATTTTGTAAAAGATCTGTTTTATACAGATTTTGATGGTAAATAAATTCCATAATAACTAAAGTTCACATAAAACTAATATTTCACGAAATATTTGAGAAAAACTGATTTTCGCAACCTTTGACCTTCGATAACTTTTTTTGCCGACACGATTTCGCAATGGACTTTTGACACAATATTTTTGATACCGAAACAAAGAAAATCCCGGAGAAAAATCTTTACTTGAATTTGTTAAGAAGATACATGCTAATGTCTGGATAATTCTATCATGGATTTTTTACGTGTAATTGTATAAATGTCTGATAATCCTGTAGGAAATGATAAGAATTTACCATTAACAATTGCCTTTGCCAATTGGTCAAGTTTTTTGTTATGCGTATGACTAGGGTGAACTTTAACCCACATAAACGCAACCTTTTTTTTGCTTAAAATAAATTTCCTTAATATGTTTAAATGAATAGAGAAGGTGAAATTTTTTGTGGTTTCAATTCATGAAATTTTTTAACGATTTGAGTACTGAGAAGCAATCCGTTCACCTGAATATCCTATTACAGTCTAATTTTCTGCTAAAACCAAGTTATAGTTAAATTGCAACGGACTCACAGGTGAAATGGAAAAGGTAGGTATTCAGTTTGAATTTTGATTCTATTTTAAATGGAACGGATAGAAATAGGTCGTCTAAAACCGTGCTCTATTGTTGATGCATCTGATTATATGTGTGTAAAATTAGTAATTCGCCAAATTAGCTTCAAGTGCGGAAGGATCCATGTTAGTAGTTGAAATTGTCAGACTCACATTCTGAGCTAAGTTGTAGATATCAATTTCTAGTTAGGAAATATCCCGAATATTTTTTAATTTTTCATTCTATTTTCTTGTAGTTAAAAACAAAATTAAGGAGTTTTTTATGATCTTAAGAGAGCTTCCGTGTTGAGTATTACTATAGATTGAAGTCAAATGATTTCTGTTTCTATCTGAATTTGCGGGATAAAAATTTCCTTCTAAAATCTAAAGCTGGCTTCAGGGCCTCTGTCGAAAGTACTTCAGTTGGAATGGATTTCATATTTCCCCTCGAATTACGTTACATTTTATGCGACTGCCTTTCTAGTGTTCCGTACGGAACACTCATAAGATGACTTCAGTGTCTGTCTGTTCGTCTGTCCATCTGTCACACCCGTTCTTCTCCGAAACTATTAGACATAGAAAGTTGAAATTTGGCACTAATATAGGAATTGTACACATTGATGCCGTATAGATTTGTAAAATTTTAAAACGGGGGTTAAATCAGAACTTAAAAAAAATTACCTGGTCATCGAGTGGGGTGTCAAATGAAAGCTTGTCAAAACACGAGTTCAAATATATATATATATATATATATATATATATATATATATATATATATATATATATATATATATATATATAATGTAATACTTGCGCACACTTTTCTTTGTATATGAAAAATCGCTGTCCTCCCCTACTTTCGAAAAGTACCGATTTTGAAAAAATTTTGGAATATTCTCCACAGGTCGTAGATTGAACGAAAATTATCAAGAGTGCATTACCTTTAATAATTTATCTTACTCTGGCTCTCATGTTTCCTCAGAGTGCAGTCTTTACGAGTGGCGGTTGATGGATCTCTCTTTCTAACACCTTCACTATCAACGCCGGTGTGCCCCAAGGCTCTATACTGTCTCCTCCTCGCTTTCTCATTTACATTAACAATCTGATGGAAAAGACCGGGAATCCAATCTACAGTTTTGCAGATGACAGTACATTTATATTTCCATTCACTTTGAACGCTCGGACGTCGGCTACTCAGGCGAATATCCGCAGACAGCAGGAGGTTGTTCAACTTAACAAAGACCTGGAAGAAATGCTATCTTGGGGTGACAGTAATCGAGAGGAATTTAACGCTACAAAAACCCAGGCGGCGGTTTTTTTTTTTAAAGTTAACGTTGCTAAACCCAACATAGTCATGTAGGGGCACTCCATTCCCCTAGCATCGTCACTCAATTTGTTGGGCGTTAGTTTGGGAGCAAATATGTCCTGGCATGAAGATGTTACAGGCATAGCAAGGAGAGTTTCTCGAAAGTTGGGAATATTATTTCGAACCCGAAAGCTTTACACTCCACAACAACTGTTACTTCTTTACAAAGCTCAAATTCGTCCAACTATAGAATACTGTTCCCATATTTGGGGCTCCGCTCCCAAACACACGCTGCATTATTTGGATCCTATTCAGAGAAGAACTATTCATCTGATTGGAGACCTGGAACTGACTGGCGGCCTTGATTCGCTGGAACATCGAAGAACGGTTGGCGACTTGAGTCTATTCTACAAGTATTTACATGGAAAGTGTTCGAAGAGTGTAGCCCGCTTAATTCCTCCCAGAGCGGTGCATGTTAGAACTACACGTCGCGCTAATACTTCACATCCATATGAGGTTCAGCTTGTTACTACTCCGCGTACAACGCTTTTCAAGCAGTCTTTTATATGGAGAACATCGTCCCTTTGGAATAATTTGCCCAGGGCTGTATTTCTCACCGAGTACAATTTATAGCGATTCAAGAACAACGTGAATCGCTTTTTCCGCGTACATGCCGCTCCTAGAGCGCTTTAGGGACTTCCGTAGCACGTGTGCTAGACTCATAAAAAATAAAAGGAAAACAAAATTATTTGGTATATAGAAAAAAACAAAAATTTCATGGTCATCAATTTTCAATAAAGATCCGAAAAAAACTTTGTTGAAGATTCATTTGTGGTGTGTTTTGTGAAGTCAATGATCATTTTATACCTCCGTAACAAAATTTTTTATTTTAAAAGCACTCAACATACAGAACACTAATTGTGCAAGTCCGACACTTGGCCGGTTTTATTTAAGTAATCTGTTACATCCTGTACCATATAGTGTGCATCCATTTTCCAAAATAGACCTAATGTATAATTTATAAAATATTGGTGTTGTTTTGACATCACATCCCCATCAGGTTTCTTAAAAAAATTATCCATTTTTTACTACTAGATACTTTACCTTTGTTACCTGTATTAAATTCCATACACTATGTCCCTGGAATTTAGGAAACAACAAATAATCATGCTACTTTTCTATATGTTACAAATCTAGAAGAGTCATGTATATTTTAAATACTTTTAGTTAGTAACTTTCAATATTGCATACATCTGCCGTCAAGAAATATCATATCCTGTTACTATTAGGTTATTGCAGATGATACTTAACCTACTTACAATCCAAAAATTTTAAGACATTTTTTCCTAAATAAAAGACATAGTTTCAGGCTATCTTCTTCCTGCCCCATGTATTCACATACGTCAGGGTCTCTGTACCATTTCTTCAGTTTATATTGAGGTTGTTATTCTTTGCTAGTCGAAAAATGGACGCGGCAACCAGAACTCCGCACCAGTCCCTGATATTCCGGAGCCACGATACGATATTAAGTAGTTGCCTCTCCACCTCGTCTTTGGTCAAATGTTTTGTCCAAGAACTTCGTCGAAGTATCCATAGCTCGAAAGCTTCGATACGATTCAATGATCTCACTTTTAACGACCATGTCTCTACACTATATAAAAGAACTGGCCAGACATAGCACTTGATTACTCCTAGGCGCAGGGCGAGTGGCAATTGTCTTTGAAGCAGCATATTTTTCAACTTTAGAAAGGTATTATTTGCCATGCCAATCCACAGTTTAACCTCCCCTTCACAATCCTATCGTTCGTTGGCGACAGAGCCAAGATATTTGAATTTAGTAAATCTCTCAATTTCTTGATCCTTTATAAAGAGAGATGCATCCTCTTAGGGGCGTCTACTAATCACCATCATTTTGATTTTCCCAATATTTATACGTAGACCATACCTCTCGCCAATATCAATCAGCTTATTGATTAGAATCTGCAAATTTTTCATGTTATTGGCAACTATTGTGGTGTTGTCTGCATATCGTATATTATTTATATATAAAACATATATATATATATATATATATATATATATATATATATATATATATATATATATGTATATATATATATATATATATATATATATATATATATATATATATATATATATATATATACATATATATATATATATATATATATATATATATATATATATATATATATATATATATATAAATATATATATATATATATATATATATATATATATATATATATATATATATATGTATATATATATATTTCAGAGTATACTAAGTTATTATTCTCTTGGGTTTTCTTACCGGCAAGGATATTCGAATAGCCTGTTATGTATTATGCAGTTTAATGCTGCAGCAAGATTATTGTGGATTTTCTTGAATAATATATGATTTGTTGTAGAATTATATCTTATTAAGCTTCTATAGCACAAAGACCTTAATACAACATGATCTGAATATTAGGAAACGTAAAAATCCTACTGTTTTTGGTTTGCTAAGAATCTAAAACAACTCAGCATATTTTAAATTTTTCTAATAAATAATAATTAGCACTACTTCACGGTTCTGACTGATTTCGCCTAAGCTTCGCCCAGAAATTTATTTACTCTTCTTGCAAAATATCACTCTGCGAACATCCGAACCCAAAATATGTTACAAATGCTTCAAAATTTCGAACTCATAATAATTTTAAAAATTATTCAATTAAGTGAGGCATCCCGTATAAAATTCAAGACTAAATTGGAAACGCTATCTATTTAAATTAAGTTTTGATTATGCCACGATGAGAAACTCTTCCTAATTTTCATTATCATTGTCCCAGCACTTACAGTCAACTTAAGTTTAAGAGAGATTTTAGAAATGTGTCAGAAGTATTAAGCTAGAAACTAACGACTTTAGAGAAAACAGAACTAAAATAATAGGAAAAAATATTATTCAAAAAATATATCTTTGACTTTGCTGATATATGCTCAGATAAAGATGAAGAAGTTAAGGTCAGGTTATAAATTTAATTGTTATAACATGGTAATTGCCCAACAACTTTATACAGAAAGTAGTGTTTCATCCTTTAACATTGTAGACAAGGCAATAAATTTTCTAAAGTTTCGTATTTAAATAATTTATAATGTTGTAACAGTAGCCACATTATCCACCAAGCTAACATGGTCCCAATAAGATGAAAAGTTAATGTAGTCGAAATAAAAACACAAAAGGATAGAAAGAAATATAACCAATAAGAGAATGTTTACTTATATCAATGCAAACACATCGTTTTATTTTTAAATTTTTAACGGTAACATTTTGGACATCAATTAATTTATACTTTTGCTATTACAGGATACGAATCTACCTGTCACGTAGAGAACACTTAGAGATCTCGACATGCACTATTTAAAACTTGAAAATGCTATACCCTACGTTATACACCTAAGTCGAGTATTGAATATTTTATTTATTTTATTTCTGGTTTTTTAGTGATCCATCCCATAATGCAGTGCAGCTCTGCTAACAAGCAGGCTTTTAACTATTTTTTTATTGATTAACATCATAATGTCAAGGGGTTACATACACCTCGAATTTTCAAAAATTCGATTTTTTTTACGGATTTTTATTCTGTATTCTTTTAAAAATTATTAAAAAAATTTTTTTAAGGAAATTCCATTACAAAGTTATTCAATTACATAGCATTAAATATGACTTGGCACAGGATTAGGACCGCTACCTGTTTTTAGACACTCTCTGCAATATTACTCAGTCAACTTTTAATATTTTTTACCTTTTTTTTTAATCTTAATAATTGAGAAAATTTAGAAACAACATGTGTCCAAAATGTTAATTTTTCAGGAGGTGGAAAAAACGCACTGTCAAGTTTATTTTTCAGGAACTTTTTTATCATAGAGTGATGTATATGATTTTAGCAAAGATTTTTCGACTAGAACATGTAATGTTGTGTATGAAATAAAATAAAATAACTTTGACTTATGTTGTTTTTGAAAGAAAATAAAATAAATTAAAACTAATATTATTATAAATTCAGTTTTTATTACATTTTAAGTTATAATACTTGTGAACCAAATAATTAAGAGTTTTCGCAACCACTGCTATTGTCATCTTTATCGATTTCCATTATGTCATTGCTCTGCAGATCTTGTGAAAAAACGCCGTCATAAAAGCTTCGGTTTTTTGCATCTCCTAAATACGGTAGAGGATCCCTTATATTTTTTAGTTTGGCAGATGATATTGGCACAGCTTCCAGATAAACTGGTGTGAGTGTTATGCAACCAGTTATGACCATCTTACTTCTGACAATAGAGGATCTCCACAGATCATTGTAGGTGTCCCTTAACTTCACTACTGCAGTATCTATACTAATTTCGAACATACGAACCTGTTTTAGGGAAATTGGTGGTTTAGCTGGTTTCAGAAAATATTGATCGGTGGCTAACTTTACGTTATATATCTTTGAGGAATCCATTTCGACTAACTTTGAGGGATTACTTCGTGCTGATAGTATTACTTTATCTCACTCTTCAAGTGTCTACTCTTTCCAAATGACGTTTCTTTTTTTTGATCAGTGCGAAGTCTTGATCATTTGGAAAGATACGAATGGCCCCGAACAGGAAAAAGGTACGTAATCTTGTCGAAAATTTTAGGTACATTGACAAGACTAAATATAAAGTGCAACATCACATAATTCTTGTTTTGTCCAGGACATCCATCACTAATTATTACAAGATCCCTTGTCGTAAAGTTGTTATTGTTAAAAAATGTAGCAACATGAAACACACATCGTTAGCACCTTTTTTCGCTTGCCCTTCAGTGTGGGTGTAAATAAATGCCTCATCTGTACCAAGATTGTGAATACCAAATATGTGGTACCATAACTGATGTGAATAAAAAACTGGATTAGAAGGAATGTGGGGAGGAGGTAGATTGTGCATAAAATCAAAGCTTATGCGATCGATTTCTCCAGCCTTAGCTGCTATTGGTACGGTTTCTTCATTATAAAGGATGCTTCAGCCTTTTTCAAATGAATCTCCTTTTCCATCGTTATTTGGATTTTCTCTGCGTCTGTGATTTCTTGGGAAGTAAGTTTTTGTTGAAACGAGTCACACTGAGCACATGTGTCAGATCATGGAAAGCCAAATTTTATATTAAAGTTGGTTTTAAATATTTGTCAGTAGATTTTATAAGATATATTGACCAGGTATTCAGATCGAAACGTGGAATGCATGTTTTTTATGGTTTAACCTTCCGGCAGGTAAAAACGAAGAGGATTTTTGCGCCGTGAGTAATGAGATTACCTTGGTTTAAAAGACCTAATGTGATCCCTAATTAAATTAATTAAGGGGTCTGGATAATCAGTTGACTTTTGCTTGTTTTTTCCTCTTAAATCTCTTGGCGACGTACCTCCTGTGACTAAATAATTTTGGATGCGCCTAAGTCTTCTCACAGCTATACCATAAAGGCCCAAAAAGGCCGCTTTACACACTTCTATTTCCTTGCCTTTAAATCTTATTTTAAATCCTTATCCTGCAGAATGTGGTTTTTCAGTCTCGACATTTCTGTCTCTCGGACGGCGTCTCTTTACTTCTTTCATAGTTATTAGGCTAGACAAGTGAGAGTCTTATTCATTTTTATTGCTCATATTATAAAACTATCCGAATAAATATACTCTTGCTTCCCTACCAATATTTTCGTCACACTTGAGCCGTTTACATCTACAAAAATAGTAAAAATTTTTGAAAGTAAAAAATTTAATATTTACCTAAAAGCTGTTATTTACCTGCAGTTCCTTCCAATACTGCGTTTTTCTATAAATTTTCCTTTATGATTAATATGTTCTTCGCCCTTTACTTTGGCCATTTTTATTACACTGGCTTTTGGTGTTTTCTTTAATTTGCGCTCGGGCGCATAGTAAGTCTGTATTCCACTACCACTTGCTACTGCATTCTCCATAGTTAGGTGTAATAAATAGAACCTTTTAGAAGTGTAAAACCATGCAAACTACTAACACGGGCTAAGAACAAAGCCTCTCCGTAATAAATAAACAACACTACTAAATTTGACAAGTCTTTGCTCGCCTAGTTTCCTTTAAAAACAACATTAGTTCATGGACTTGTGAAACAAACAAAACATATGTTGTTTTTATAGAGATACTGATCTGGGCACATGTAATATTTTTGGGAGAAAAAACGATTTCTTAGAGCGATAGAGTTCAGTGTCTGCTGCAGGATGCCGCCAAAATCTCATATTCTTAAATCTTGGACATATGTTGTTTTTAAAATAAATGCCTGAATTACTTTTTCTACAAAACGTCGGGATGTTTTTCTTTTAATTTTTCAAATAGACCACTTTTTTATAAATAATTAAACATAAATTTTTGATCGAAAATTGCATAATGAAGTCCAAATTTTTAGAAGATTAGTTTTGTATTTTTGCTCATTGGATTATTTTTTTTGTGAAGTTATCCTGCAGACAAGGAGGTGCCATAGTTTTAATCAGTGCTTCATTTAACCCGATAAAAAATAATGTTAACATTTAAAACATATTTAAAAAAAAAATTTCTTAGTAATAATTTAAAGTAAAACAACAATTTGTTAAACATTTTTTTCCAAGATATTCTAGAGGTTTCTCTAACTTACGAAAATTATGAATGTCTTAATGTAATAACTATACTAACTTAATAGCAATCCTAGTATTACGTAAAGGGTAAGTTGCATTTTTAACTGTATTATATTTACTTTCAGAACTAAGCGATACCTTGTATATAAGTGCACAAGGAAAAGGTAAAATTTGATTTTCAAGGAAAAAGAACTTCCATCTTTCCTTGTTGCTGACAATAAAATGTGATCTTACAATTTGCTTCTAATATATGAATACTCTCTTACTGTTAATACGGTTTCCTCAGGTAACTACGTTGTACAAAAGGTTTACGGAGGAATAGCATATCCAACTATTAAACATCATAATCTTAAGGCTTAAGATACAAAAAAGTCTGTGTTGACTTAACCATCTTACTACGCCATCTCCTCCCGAAGATTGGCGATCCATATAGCTAAACGAACATTGGAAACTGCTGCTCGAAAAATATCACCCGAAGCACATCAAAACCACCTTCGCACGTCCTTCAGTTAAGAATTTTGTCGTCTTCCGATCGCTCGCTTGCCCTTTATTTTTACTTCAAACGTAGCAATTCGTATTTTGGACCCCTCATTATAAAGGGTGTCCCAAAATTCACGCAAGATTTAAATTTGGCGCTATTGGTATTGTAAAGTGTTGCCAACAAAACAAAAAAACACAGCGTGACAGCTGACAGTTCAGAGTTATTAAAAATGGAGCGCTACACGAAAGAACAACGTGTTTTCATTGTTGAGCAATATTTTAAAAATAAAGAAATTTTGGCAGCTACAGTTCGGAATTTTCGTACAAAATATGGTCGGAATAGTGATTTAACCTCATCAACTGTGAAGAGATTAATTGAAAAATTCAGGGAGACTGGATCAGTTAGTGATCTTCAACAAGTCGTTCATTGAAGTAGTTCGTGAGAGTGTTGCTGAGACTCCAGGAACATCAATTCGGCACCGTGATCAAGAATTGGATATTTCGGGAAGCTCTTTACAGCGTATTCTCACGAAAGATTTGCATCTTCATGCTTACAAAGTTCAGTTGACTCAAGAACTGAAGCCTGCTGACCACGCACAACGAAAAGAGTTCATTGAATGGATTATGGAACAACAACAAGTGGATACTGATTTTTCGAAGAAAATCATCTTCAGCGATGAGGCTCATTTCCATCTTGATGGCTTCGTTAATCGACAAAATTGTCGCATTTGGGGTTCAGACAATCCACACGTGACTGCAGGCATCATCAGACTATTCTTCTTCGAAAATACGGTTGGCCAGGCAATAACAGATAATGGTGATCGTTATCGCGATATGATAATCCAGTTTTTTTGTGCCTAAATTGCAAGATATAAATTCCATATAGCCCGAGAAACAATTCAATTACTGAATGAGTCATTTCCTGGTCGTGTAATATCCCATTTTGATGATCAGAATTGACCGCCCAGATCATGCGATTTAACATCGTTGGACTTTTTTCTTTGGGTTTTTTTAAAGTCTAAGGTTTATGCCAACAAGCCCACGACCACCTACGACTTGAAGGAGGAAATTAAGCGCCGTATAAACGAAATTTAGCCACATTTATGCAAAACGGTCATGGAAAATTTCGACAAAAGAGTGCGTATGTGTCGGCAAAGCCGTGGAGGCCATTTACCCGATATGTTATTCCATACGTAACCCTATACTGTATATTTTATCAAACAATAAAAAAATTACAATTTTTAATTAAAAACCTGTGTTTTCTATCAAAATTACTTCTTGCGTGAATTTTTGGGACACCCGTTTATATCCGAAGTATTGAATATTTCTTATTTTTACAATCGCTGGTAATCCTTTCGCTTTATTTATTCTTACTACTACTCCTGTATTTTTTATTTTCTGTACTCAGAGACTTGTCTATAAATGTACATTTTAAATGCTTCCACAGGTTCCTCTGAGTGAGAACCAAGGACCCAGCAATCAAATCCATACAATAGCACGGAGAATACATACGCCTCACCATTCTTATTTGGAGTTCGAGACTCAGACTTGTTAGATTGAAAAGTTTATTCATATTTATGCATGCCATTCGGGCTTGCTCAATCCCGGAATATATCTCCTTTCTTGGATCCCACTTTTTATTTATTTTAGTTTCCATATATTTAAATTGGGAGACCTGTTCTACGGTCCTGTCCTTGCTTTCGAGGGCTTCTGGTGGTAGACTTTCCTTTGTTATTACTATCCACTTGGTTTTTTTATATTCATAATACAAAATTTTTCGTTCGCTGATACGACTCGATTGATCAATTACTGGAGATCTTTGATATTGTTTGTTAATTGAACTGTATCATCCGCGTACCGTATGTTGTTCAGTATATTCTCATTAACTATTATATCCTCAATGGATTTACATATGGCTTCACTAAACAAAACATCAGAATAAAGATTAAACAAGAGTTGTGAAGGGATGCATCCCTGTCTTATACCCTGGGTTATATTTATGGTTGCAGATTGCCCAATTTTAACTTCCATGGATTGATTCTAGTACAAATTTTTGATGATATTTACATCTCTTTTGTCTATATTAGTTTAGTGTTTTTATTAATTTTTTGTCACACATTCGGAAGCTTTACTCTAATCTATAAAACACGCAGATACATCCATGTTCATTTTACAGTGCTGGACTAGTACATTTAATGAGAATAAAGCTTCGCACATGCCCATGCCTTTTCGGAATACGAACTGTGTGTTATCTCTTTCTGCTTTACGTTTTCTATATATTTTGTTATGGATACTTCTTAGGAATGTCTTGAAAACGTGATTCATTACTCTTATTAAGCGATAATCAACACATTTCCCTGATTTGATTGGGATGAAAGTCGACTTCAACCAGTCAAGATGGATTCCAGTTCTATATATCTTGTTAAATAAAATTACCATTCGATGAATAAATGGACTTTAATCTGAAAATATTTTAAGGAATTCTCCCTTTATCTCATCTAGACTAACTACTTTTCCATCTTTCTGTAATTGTGTAGCATGAATAACTTCTCTTTTTGTTGTTTCTAGTCCTATCTTATTTTCCTTGTTTAGTTGTAAGTTTCCTGATCTATGTCCACTGGAAAATTATTCTATGAATCGCTCCCTTGTCTTTATTTTGTCCTTAGAATCTAATGCAATTTCATTATTTTCAGTTCTCAGAATTGCTTCCTGGTTACTCTTAATTTTTTTTCTACCAGTTCTTTCACCTTCTTATGTAGGTTGAGTGTATTTCTTTTTCAGTTCCTCTCTTTCTCGGCATTTTTCATTTAACCAGATTTCTTGAGCTCCTCTACATTTTCGACGTATTATTCTGTTTAGTTCGTTGTATTTTGAGATTTCTTTTGTTTTATTTAATCATCTTTCGTCCATCAGATTTAGTATTTTTATTTGTTCTATTTTTCTGCTCGACCTTCCTCATGTACCGTGGCTAACTGATTTTTAGTCTTAACCCAGTATGATTCGACACTCTCGTTCTCTGTTCTCGTTTGTTCCTTAAAATGCTCATCTATTCGGTTTGATATTTGCCTTTTATTTTCAAGATTTTTCAGTTTTTTTGTATCTATTGTTTATTTTTTGTTAGTCCTCTTGAATCTCTATGAGCTCCATATTGTAGTTTGAACTTGCCTCTGCCCCAAGGTAGGTTTTTACAGATTTTACCTATTTCTTCATGTTCTGTTTAGCGAGAATAATATCTGTCTGGTACCGAGTCCTATAGTCAGGTGATTTCCAGATGTACAACCGCCTGGGTGGAAGTTTGAAAAAGGTGTTGCTAATAAAAATATCACTGCTGATACAAAATTAGACAAGTTTGAGAAAAAGTAATTAACAAAATAAATCTTTGCTGTTGGTCCTCTAAGTGAAAAGGGCAGGAAATATAATCAGTATATAATTAATACTTACACAAAATATAATTCGAAAAGAAAAGAAATTAAATAAAATTTTTAATTCGGCGCAAATCTTACACTTAAGCGGAGGTTTATTAAATAAAACTTCATGTTCAAAATTAAACAGTATTCATAAACTTATTGGGAAAGTATCTAACGCAAAATATGTTAGATTGTTTCTTTCAAAATCGCACATTATTAACAAGAAGAAATCACTTTTACATATATATATATATATATATATATATATATATATATATATATATATATATATATATATATATATATATATATATATATTTATTTATTGTTTTCAAAACTAATATTATACTTACAGGCAAATAAATGCAAGTAAATAAATATTCAGGCACTACTTGTGCCAATTCCAGAATTTTGCTTAATTTTGTGTGTTTACTTATTTTATTTTGTATATTAAATATTGCTGACATTTTGCGTTTTTCGTTTGGAGTAACATCACCGAAGATTTTTTTGTGGTAATTATATTTTCTTTTATAAGCAGTTAGACACGTACTAGTTGAGATTAAGAAAAATTATTAGTTAGTACTTGTCTTAATTTTTAGTAAGTTGATTTATTTTTTAAATTTTAGTGTTATTTTGCTATAAGTCCAAATGATTTTGCAACATGAGATCATTAGAAATAGCCTAAGGCACCTAGTTAATTCAATGTGACTAACATCAGCCTCAGTAACGAGTCCAAATTTACGGAATCTAACAAAACATTCCTACGTTTAAGATTCATTTTTCCTACACAATAACCTCAACCACATATTTTGTTTTATTTTTTAGCTCCTCTGCAGGCCTTACAAAAAGGGAATTAAAAAAGAATTATTTGCAAACATAAGTTAATTTCATTAATAATAAAAATCTGGTATTCTATTAAGAAAAAAAAACTAAAAACACAAATATACAAGAGTTTTGCGATACTTACATGTTATTTTCGTTATAAATAAAATAATCAATTAACACTTTAGTAGCCAGTCCCAAAATATAGTTGCATAGATGGATGTTTATTTATAGATGCATGTAAAAACAAATGGATAAGAAGCACAAATATACAGTTTGAATGAATGGCGTTTACAAGAGGGGACATATTGTATAAATAAAAATATATTTTAACTTAAGCCTAATTCGGTTTCACTATCACTGTCATCAGCTGAGGTAATTATCAGTGGTTTTATATTATTTACATAAATATATGAATCTTCAACTTTAACAACATGCTGAATGGAATTCTTCCAGCTTTTACAAGGTATATCATCTATAACTTTTTTTACTAATTCAACCACTGACACGCTTAAAGTAGGAGAAACATTTTGTGCTCTTATTTTTAATTTAACTTGATGCCAAATATGTTCAATTGGATTAAACACACAATAATACGGAGGAAGCCGCAAAACATTGTGTACCATTTTTTCAGCCATACATATTTCTTTTTTAATTTATAGTCTTTCAAAACTTCCGAGAGATCACTGTTTTATAACTAAGGTCAAAATAAATGTCATTTTCTAACATATATTCCTGTATTTTCCGATTTGATGTTTGTCTGACATTTTGCACAGTATCATGGGTATCGAAACATGTTTCGTCAAGGTAAACTATTGGCCAATTTTCTGATCGATACTTTTTAATTTCTTGTAAATAAGTATGTCGCAAGATTCGTAATCTTTGTGACTCCATCACTACTTGCCTTTTGTTGATTTTACGGAACGTGAATCCCATTCTTAAGAGAATTATGTCAAAGGTTGATCGGCCACAATGTATATTGGTCCTGTCCTGCACCAGTCTTAATTTTATTTTGTCTAGTGCTCTTCATACATAGAATATATTTTTCTCCTGATGACGTCTTCTTCACAATCGTCTACATTATGCATTTGAAAATCTTTCCGTTTTTTTCTTGTTCCTGAGTGATGGTTTTTCTACAATACCATTAATCGTAGAAATTGGGGTTTTTATTAGTTCACTGGTTTCTTGTAAAGCACTTTGTTTATTCAAATTTCTTTTTACCAAAGTGTCGTAAACATTTTTCACTATTTGTTAAGCGTCAAGTGATAAATGTTTTCTCTTGCGATAGCCACTATTGCAATTTTCCCACGGACGCCACATAATTAAAATAGAACCGTTACGTTGTAAGTAAAACTAAAAATAATAAAAAGTATCTTTCGAATCATAATGGGGACCTGTGGTCATTAGGCCTATATTATCAAATACTTAAAGGGCTCCAAATCGGGTTACCAGGTAGTAAATATATAGGTAAAAATAGATCCAATATGATTGCAGGTACAAGTGAGGGTGGTATATAAAGCAGGTAAAATAAAAATACGTTTATCGAAATATCTGGCAACTATGCATACAACCTTAATAGTGTCGTTTATTGTCCCTTTGAAAATGCAAGCAGTTATATCTTGGGATTTACTTTACCTATCGCAATCTCTGTCCTACATACACAAAGTGTATTTTCAAACTCTTGAATGCATCTGACAGATCGAAGAATAGTACAGCCACTAGTCTTCCTTCATCAATACTGTTATAAATTAAATTTAGCAACGCTCAGGCTGCGCTTTCAGTTGACCTCCTCCCTGGAAAATCCACATTGCAATTTATTATAATATTGTATTGGACTAAGAACTCAACTATCTCGTTATAAATAAGCCTTTCGATTAGAAAAACTAATAATTAGTGTAACAGATCTATTATTATCTCTGCCGATTTTGTTCTTTATAAACAGCATATTGCATCTGTTTAAGAAACCCATACTGTTTACATATTTCATTTGCTAGAAATCTTAATAATAAGAGTTATAATAACAATAGACTCCTCTATAGAACTTGAAAACTTAGTTGCGAAAATATTAAGTATCTCTAGAGTAAGTTTCTAAATTAATATAATAGACAATGCATTCAGTGCATTATCTGCTCCTGTATTTTTTTATCATTGTTAGAGAGTTGAGCGTACATGTGCAGATTAGGACATGTTTTCTAGCTGTCATAACACCTAGTTATAAAATAGTCTGAAGCAAGCGTTTGAATTGAGAGGATAGTAAGTGGGGCGCTGTGTGGATTAATAGTAAAAATAAGAAATTTAATATTTCATCTGTGAAGAATTCTATACGCAGGAAAGGAAACAGATTAAATAAGTGCACGATAGAATAAATGTCGCATGTGGTAATGATATATCTTTATTTTTTTTTATCATTCACCTCTCCACTTAAATAGAGAATTAGCCTTTTTCTATATTATATAGATATACCGGCGAGAACGTAATATCCGTCAGCGTCATTCATTTTCCGAAACCTACATTTGTATTACACGGTATCTTCTAAACAACACTGTAGTCCTTCTACCGGAGTTATTAAATTTGTACAACTGCCACTTATGTATACTACTAAGTATAGGTAGGGAGTCAATTGAAGTTGACCCATGTTTAAGGTGATCTACGGCAGCATCGTCACAGCGAAGATGCTAAAAAGTAAATCATCTTGTTGAGATCAGTGTTATAGCTCATGAACTAAGCGTTTCTTCTCATACTTTTTTAAATAACATCTGTACAGACTTGATATTGTCAAAGGTCACATCTCGGTTGGTGGTAGTTGGAGTACAATCTATTTATTGCGAGTAAATTTTCACACGCTTGGAGAGAACCCAGATAACTTCTAGTCAAGATAAAACACGAAACCACCACTATTAGTGATTGGTATTTGGTTCCATCTCCCTATGGCACAGATCTGGTTTCTAGTAACTACTTTCTGTTTCAAAACCTGCAGAAATTTTTTCTTTGGGCGATATTGCAGTTAGGGAAGCTGTAGCAGGATTTTAGAACATCCAGGGGTTTTCCTTCTATTCTGAGCGCATTCTATGACTAAAGACTTGTTGACACAACATAATAATTTTGAATGAGATTCTTAAGTTCCGTGGAATTTTTCTTCCCTATTTCACATAACAAAGAAAATATTTTTGGTTGTATTAGCCGATACTTGTTGGAAATCCATTATAATAAAAATGTAGAAACAGTCTCGTTTCAATTTCCAATTTATTTATTTTAACAACAAATAATAGCAGTCAATAACGGATACCAACCTAACATTATTGATAACATTGTACATAAAAAATTGTTTAAACAAGCAGTGTTACTTATATACCCTACGATAATTAACAAAAAAGTAAAGCACAATACACTTACTTACAGAGGAAAAATCACTAGAAAAATCTGCAAACAATTAACACAAAATAACAAAAAAATAGCATTTAAAACTAATAACACTCTAAGGAAAATAATTTTAAATAACAAATCTAAATCTAATGAAATTAAAAATTCAGGCGTCTATTTATTGAATTGTGGATCTTGTGCCAAAAACTATGTTGGACACACTGGTAGACCATTTAAAACACATATTAAAGAACACAAATACAGTTATTTAAAAAAACAATAGCAACTCACATTATGCAACCCACGTAATTAATGAATCACATAATTTCAATGATGAATTTAAAATTCTACATATTGAAAAGAAATCCAAATAACCGGTCAAGTGCAAGTTGAAATTGTTACGTTGGTATAAAATGATCAGTGACTTCACAAAACACACCCCAAAGGAGTTTTCAACAAAGTTCGTTTCCAATCTTACTGAATACTGATGACCTTGAAATTTTTGTTTTTTTTATATACCAAATAAATTATTATTAAAGGTAATGCACTCGTGATAATTTTCGTTCAATCTACACCCCGTGGAGAATATTCCAGAAATTTTTTGATCAGTACTTTCCGAGATAAGGTGGGTGGACAGCGATTTTTCGCGATTTTTAAAAATAATACAAAGAAAAGTGAGCCCAAGTATTACATTATATATGTATATATATATATATATATATATATATATATATATATATATATATATATATATATATATATATATATATATATATATATATACATATATATATATATATATATATATATATATATATATATTATATATATATATATATATATATATATAATTTTTACTCGTGTTTTTTCACAAGCCTTCAGTTGACACCACACTCGATGACCTAGTAATTTTTTTTTTCACTTCCGATTTCACCCCCCAAAACTAACGCCTTAAGTCAAAATTTAACTCTCAAAACTACACGGCTTTAATGAGGCCATCAATTCCTATATTATTACCAAATTTCAACTTTTTATGACAAATTGTTTCGGAGAAAATCGGGTGTGACAGACAGACACCGAAGTCATTTTATAAGTGTTCCATACGGAACACTAAAAATTAAATCTTCTGGAAAGTCTTAAAATTAATAAACGTAAAATTTCCAACTAGCTATTAAACGAACAAGTAGATTTAAATTATTCTCCCTTACTCACCTTACATTAGTTCTCAGAAATTCTATCATATATTTATACTTTATAAAAATATTATAACTGTACATAATTTAATAAAATCATTAACCTAAAGTAGGTATAAAATTATAGTTTAAGGAACATATTATTTACGTTACCATTTAAAATAGTTTAGTTACTCTTAATACACGTCTGAAGAAGACACTGTGTGTAACAAACAAACAAGAACTCACAGATCATTGGAAAAGTATCTGGTCAGAACCCAAACTACCCAATAATAACACCCCCTGGATCAAAGCCAAAGAAGGCAAAGATAAACATGTGACAGAACAGGAAAATTCCACATTAACTACTGTGGGACCAAAGAGCATGATGGGGCGCCTGGATGCAAGAAGTTCCGGAGGTAGAATGGCCCCCCGTTCGGATCTCCGGGTAGGGGCTGGTTCGGAGGCGTCGACTTGCAGACATCATAATTTTAAGGTAGATTTTTGCAATATACGAGGTATAAACTCGAACATAAATTCAGTGCATCAACACCTGCAATCAGATAAACCTCATGTACTCGCTCTATGTGAAACCAAGGTCAGTCCATCGACCAGCACGGTCAACTATCTTTATCCTGGGTACGACTTCTATTCCCGATTTAGGCATAACTTTGGAATCTGTCTTTTTGTCAGAAGCGACCTCTCTTGTCAACGAGAAGAAGCTCTGGAGCCCCCAAACTTTGATGTTATGTGGTTAAAAATAACGACTCAACAAACCACAAGGTTCATCTGTATCCTGTATCGACCACCAAGTGATACCAATTTTCGAACACTTTTCGCTTCTCTTGCAGACACCATCGATCATTTACAAAGTAACTATCCAAGTGCCGAAATTGCCATTCTGGGCGACTTTAATGTCCACAATATCAACTGGCTCAAATATTCAAATACTACCGACGAACAAGGTCGTGAAGCTGAATCATTCTCAATCAGTTATGGCTTAACTCAGCTTATCAACACGGATCCCTGATCGAGACGGGGAGTTCGCCAGTCTTCTTGATCTGTTTTTAACCACCAATCCGGAGATTTACACGGTCACCGTAAATCCGCCGTTAGGTTCTTCTCACCATAAACTGCTTTCGACATCGAGTATCCTGCCAATCAGTGACAGAGAGGCGCCTAGGCCGCGCAAGATTTGGCACTACAAATCTGCTAAATGGGAAGATCTCATGGAATACTTTCGAACTTTCCCTTGGATGGACGTTTGTTTTCGATCCGATAATCCATCTGACTGCGCCAGGGAGGTCTCCGATGTTATTTTGGCTGGTATGGAAGCTTACATCCCTTTTTCGAAGAAATGCTCCTCCAACGGCAAGCCTTGGTTCGACCGAAAATGCAAAGAAGCTGTTGCTTCTAAACATATTGCCTACCGACAATGGCGTGAAAATCCTAACACCTTAAATCGAAACATCTTTGTTCATGCCCGGAACAGATGCAAGGGAATTATCGACGAAACCAAGGAGGCACACAATCAACGAATTAGAAACAAACTTCTCGCTTGTCCCAACAATTCCAGGTCCTTTTGGGCAGTCGCTAAGGCAGTTAGTCAAAATTTTACCAAATCCACCATACCACCACTCACACGGCCAGATAATTCCATTGCAACCACACCTGTTGAGAGAGCGAACTTGTTGGCTGAACTCTTTGCTTCACATTCTACTGTCGATTTCCAAGGAAAAACACCACCTACTATTCCTATATTGCAGTCAAGGATGCCCGATGTTGTCTTCAGACAGCGCATCATAAAGCGTATTTTAATGAAGCTAGACACCAAGAAGGCTTCGGGCGCTGACGGAATACCTGCCATAGTTCTCAAAAACTGTGCAAGGGAACTAACACCAGTTTTCTGTAGACTTTTTAACCTATCCTACAGAAAGGGAATATTTCCGTCCTGCTGGAAATGTGCCACGGTTCAGCCGATACCTAAAAAAGGTAAGAAGACCTTGCCAAATAATTACCGACCAGTTGCACTGCTTTCAATAATATCGAAAGTCATGGAAAAGGTTATCAATGAGCATCTTCTAAACTATCTTGAACGATTCAATTTTATTAGTGATCACCAATATGGTTTTCGTAAACATAGATCAACAGGAGATCTTCTGACTTATGTAACACATGTTTTGAACAACGCAATTGAACACTTTGGAGAATCTCGAGCGGTTGCTCTTGACATATCCAAGGCTTTCGACCGTGTTTGGCACGATGGACTGTTGGCTAAGTTGCGCTCTTATGGTATGTCTGAAAGGTTCTGTTTGTGGCTCTCATGTTTCCTCAGAGAGCGTTCTTTACGAGTGGCGGTCGACGGATTTCTTTCTAACACTCTCACTATCAACACCGGTGTGCCCCAGGGCTCCATACTGTCTCCTACTCTCTTTCTCATTTACATTAACGATCTGCTGAAAAAGACCGAGAATCCAATCTATAGTTTTGCAGATGACAATACGCTTGTCTCTTCATTCACTTTGAACGCTCGGACATCGGCTGCTCAGGCGAATATCCGCAGACAGCAGGAGGTCGTTCAACTTAACAAAGACCTGGAAGAAATTCTATCTTGGGGTGACAGTAACCAAGCGGAATTTAACGCTACAAAAACCCAAGCGGCAGTTTTTTCTAAAAAAGTTAACGTTGCTGAACCCGACATAGTTATGTCGGGGCACTCCATTCCCCTAACATCGTCGCTCAATTTGTTGGGCGTTAGTTTGGGAGCAAATATGTCTTGGCATGAACATGTTGCAGGCATAGCAAAGAGAGCTTCTCAAAAGTTGGGAATATTATTTAGAACCAGAAAGCTTTACACCCCACAGCAACTATTAATTCTTTACAAAGCCCAAATTCGACCAACTATGGAATACTGCTCCCACGTTTGGGGCTCCGCTCCCAAACATACACTGCATTTGTTGGATTCTGTTCAGAGAAGAGCGGTCCGTCTGATTGGGGACCCGGAATTGACCGGCGGCCTTGATTCGCTGGAACATCGAAGAACGGTTGGCGACTTGAGTCTGTTCTACAAATATTTTCATGGAAAGTGTTCGAAGGATGTAGCCCGCTTAATTCCTCCCAAAGCGGTGCATGTTAGAAATACACGTCGCGCTGGTGCTTCGCATCCGTATGAGGTTCAGCTTGTTACTCTCCGCGTACGACGCTTTTCAAGCAATCTTTTATATGGAGAACGTCATCCCTTTGGAATAATTTGCCCAGCGCTGTGTTTCCCACCGAGTACAATTTACAGCGATTCAAGAACAACGTGAATCGCTTTTTCCGCACTCGTGCCGCTCCTGGAGCGCTTTAGGGACTCCCTGCAGTACGTGTGCTAGACCAATAAAAAAAAAAAAAAAATTGTTAAGGTGTTAAAATAAATTATTGAAACTAGGGTGTCTCTATATTTTTATTATAACAAAGAAAACATTAGGCTTTACCAAAGTAAAAAATAATTTGTTATTTAACAACATATAAGTACATAATGGTTGATCCATGAAACTCAGCAAGCTCTAAAATTGTGTTGATGATTTGTATTATTACGACTAATATGTGCACTGTAGTTTGATAATGATTGAATGCATTCACCTAATAAACAATTTAATGCTCAAAGTACTTTGTTCCGCCCTCTGAAGAAAAAGGTAGTGAAATACTAACCGATAATATTTAAGAGCCTTATTCAAAAACCATATATTTTAATTGTTGTTCTACCACTAAGATTGTTCTAATTCAGTTCTTGACGTCTCCAAAATGACATAAACATAAAAGTGCATATTTTTTTTTAACGGTGACAACACAACAAGCTTTTTATTTCTACACCGATAAGTAAATTTACGACGTATCTAAAATTGAAATAATGTATGACTCAATTCGTCCTTTTCTTTATTGTAGAGTACCCTCGATTGGGTTTTAAACTTCTAAAAATTTCTAATATTAACAAACAAAAATGGATAAAAACCGGCCTAGGTAGTTACACACAACATAAGAGAAATTTCACATGAAGTAATTTGCAGATAGATGAATGGCGTATGGTAATAAAGAGGCACCTTTAGTTTCATCCACCTCCACTATATATAAACAAAAACCGCAAGCTGAACTTGCGCAATTAGCGTTCCATACATTGATTGTTTTTAAAAAATTTTTGTTACAGAGGTATAAAATGATCAGTGACTTCAGAAAACACACCCAAATGAGTTTTCAACAAAGTTTGTTTTCAGTCTTTACTGAAAACTGATGACCTTGAAATTTTTATTTTTTTTATATACATATATATATATATATATATATATATATATATATATATATATATATATATATATATATATAGGTAAGACAATCGTGATAATTTTCATTCAATCTACACCCCGTGGAGAACATTCCAGAATTTTTTTCAAAATTTTTTGATAAGTACTTTTCGAGATAAGGCCGGGGGCCAGCGATTTTTCGCGATTTTTTCAAAATGATACAAAGAAAAGTGAGAAGAACAAAACTCAAAATTGCGATACCAGCGCAACATCGCACTCAGATAGAAAAAATCATTACATTTGGTGGGCGAAACCCTAAAATTTAAAGCATACATGCCTTCTGTCCTTTTGGTAAGTATATTATTTTATATTTATGCTCTTAGTCAGTCTTTGCTCAAATGATTTCTGTATCGATATTATACTGGGCTTGGACAGCTTCCGGTAGAGGACAGATAGCTTTTTAAATTTTATGGTTTCACCAGTTAGATATAGAATTGGTTATACCTTACTTCGATGCAGCAATTGATACGTGTACGGAAAAAATTAGTTTGAGATTTATCTTCTCCCCTGTTGAGCCTATAACATTGAATAAAAGTAGAAAAATTTGTGCTTCCATTATTATGTATTGAGGTTATAATCCCAGGCATATATATATATATATATATATATATATATATATATATATATATATATATATATATATATATATATGATTCCACAACATTTATTAATCAGTGTATCAAAAAAAATGTTTAAATAAAAATTATAGGGTATTATACGGCGCATATGCTGACGTCAACAATAAAATGGTTTTTTTTTTTTAAATCGAAAGCCCTGTATATTATTTTATTTTTGAGTCCTACTAAAAATTTTAGATATCATTTGTGTGACATATCGTATGTCTAAATTGAACTGTTTTGGAATTATTGTCATTTGAAATTTAAAATAAAAAAAAAGACAAAAAACTATTAGTAAATACTCTAGGTTTATTTTTAAGGTAACAATTGCTCAAAATGGCTACCGTTAACAGCGAGGCAAAGACCCAATCTGTCATATACAGCCTGAACAGAGTTTTGCAGAGAATCCGGGGTAATCTGTGCTACTTCATATCGAACTTTTTGTTATAAATCTTCTACAGTTTCAGGTCGACATTGGTAAACTTCAGTTTTCAAATGACCCCCATAAAAAAAATCGAGTGGCGTAAGGTCGGAACTCCTTCCAAGCCACTCTACAGCACCTCTTCTGTCTATCCATCGATTAGGAAAAATCTCATCCAAATATCTAGGAACATTCATTTCATAGTGAGGAGATGCTCCGTCCTGTAGATACCACAGATTCTTGTTAGGGGTATCCAAATTATTTTCATTGGGAAAAAGATTTGCACAAGTTGGAATAACTTGCTCTTGGAGTAACTGTAAATACCGCTGTCCTGTAAGATTTCTATCGATAAAAAAGCGACCAATGATATGACATCCACTTCCTGCTCACACGTTTATTTTTGTGGTCTTTGAGAATGACTGTCGATTATCCACTGGAGACTCTGAGTAGCCTAGTACCGGCAGTTATGCCTGTTAACTCTTCCGTTAAGACAAAATGTGGCCTCGTCAGAAAAACACAATATTTTGAATTAGGTTAGGATTGGTTCGTTCCATCATGACCACATAACATTCAACGCCTCTATCGTAGTCACCTTCCGACAATTCTTGCAATAGGTTTGTATGAATGCAATTTTTCTTCATTTTGTATACGACTTAAGGTACCTTTACTTGTGTTGTGGTCTAGGCAAAGCTGACGAGTGGCTGCGTGGAGATTTTTTATCATCGTTTGTTTTAACTTTTGGAGGTCCAGATTTAGAACGATTCTTAACATGACCTGATTGTCTTAATCGTTTTTAATGTTTTGCGCTCTACAGATTGGGTTATAGGTTCCCAATTCGGATATTCTGCGATAAAAAGATCACACATCTCCTGTTGTGTTCTCCTACGGTCTCCGTAACCAACGATCATTAATAAAGTGATTCTTTCAGTTTCTGTTAAATGTACCATGCAGCAATAAACGTTTTCGTCAATAAATCATTTTTTGATGCGTTACCTGACAGTAAATGTTTGACACAACCCAGCTTAATTTTTTTTTTAATTTAATCTTAATTTCAAATATTAATAATTCCAAAATAGTTCAATTTAAACATCTTTGTCTAACATACCATGTTAGACCAAATAATATCTAGAATTTTTAGTAGGACTCAAAAATAAAATAATATATAGGGCTTTCCATTTAAAAAAATTTAAGATTGTGTAATTTCTTCGAAATGACAGTTCAAAACATTTTATTGTCAATATCGGCATGTGCGTCCTATAACTTTTATTTAAACATGTTTTTGATACACTAATTAATAAATGCTGTGAAATCATTATTCCTTACATATGGAGCACCCTGTATATATATATATATATATATATATATATATATATATATATATATATATATATATATGTATATATATATATATATATATATATATATATATATACAGTTTTGATTTCTTGAGCCTTTATGTAAATAAATCTTTTGTTGTAATCTTGGGTATAGGTCATTTCATGAACACATTCGAATTCCTCTAAAAAAAAATTTTATTTTGACGTGTTTTTGGGCATTCTCAAAATTTCTTTTGTGTATTTTACCATGTGTCGAAAATAAGTGAACCAGATTGATACATTTCAGTCTAAGGCTAACAGTGGAACGTCAAAAAAAATAATTATAAGAATTCAAATTTCGATAGTCTATTCGTCTTTGCTGAAGAGATTTTTTTGCAAATCATTTGCTGAATTTCAACGGCATGCCGTGGAGTCACATATGCCTTTAAATTTTAGATTTTCAATAGCCAGAAATGCAATTTGTGACATTATGCCCTAAAATAATTATACGTCAGTCACATAGCTTTTTTATCGAAAACCAGAGCTAACCCAAACTTGACAAAAAAAACTAATCACAGCAAAAATTGCAAGTCAGTTTCCTTTTTACCTTCGTCGCTTTAAATTAAATTAGGTAATCTACTTACTAACAAAGTAACAAAAGAAACTAAAATAGGTCTATCGAAAAGACCTTACTCCTACTCACAGTAGCCAAACACTTAATTTTAAGACTCAGTTTATTCAAGGCCAGAAGCATTAACATTTAAGCTATTCGCCTTTCGTTTATGTTTACCTTTAGAGGCATTTTATAACACCATAATTCAAACCCCTATAAAATAATTTGCTTAGAGTCGCAAGATGGTTTATATTACATTCGCTATTTGTGATAGAGCGAATGTCCCCTTTATTGTTTCCTAAATTACGGGTATTAGGGTTGAGATTTAGGGTGCCATAAATGGTCCAAATTGTACCTACTAGTCAGCCGAAACTTCTTAATATTGTAATATGTAATATATATATATATATATATATATATATATATATATATATATATATATATATATATATATATATATATATATATATATATTATATATAATTGACACGCCCACACCCACCTATATATATGTGAATATATTACCCCAATATATATATATTTTTGAGGCGTCATTTATAATATATAGCCTATGATAAATATCATATATTGGTGTGAAACTCTTACCCGCTAGGCAGTCATTTTGTAATAGCGCCCCCCACTTTAATTTCTGATAATGAATCGAGTGGACCCTGATTTTAAAAGAACTAAAGAAATTAAACACACACTAGCTCAGTTTTCTTTGGTAGAGAGATATGGGTAAGAGATAATTTTTGTACGTCTTTTTGGATTTATTTTCTATTTTTAAAAAGCTTTAGCTGTACGATTTCTTTTTGGGCACCATTCATTTTAAAATAGAAAGGATCTAACTTCAGCTAAAAAAATGAAAAAATACTGAAGGGTTTTATGGTTATTAAATAAAAAATTAGTTTGGTACAGCCGTCCTTATCCTGAAAAGAAAGATAGGTATTCAGTGAGACACTAGCTTTAATCAACAAAAAGAAAATTTATTCAAGTTTTTTAAAAATAAAAAGTTCTAACCTTTGCAGTTCTACAAAAAGATTCTAGCCTAACTAGTAGTTATTACATTTAAATTCTGAACTATGACAACCCCGAAGACGAAAAATAGTGCTTTTCACTTCACTTTTTAGTCAGTTTTAAATTACTGTTAAGGCACTACTCAGGGACAGGTCTATTGAAGTATGCTTTGGTAACTTACTGTTCTTATTCCTGCTTTGATGGAATACGACCGATTTCACACTTTTCTAGCAAACACTTAGAGAGCCCACTACGGCTTTTCGTTAAGAAACTGGTGCTTTACTTAGCTCGCATGATGGTTGTTATGAGCTTTTTTTTTGTAGCTCAGTCGAAGGAAGCCTACTCGGCGGCTCCGATGCAATTAGCTTCGCCCTACTCGGCGGCTGGATGGAAATTAGCCAAGACAGTCGTTTCTCGGACCCTTAAATAAACCATGCAAACTCTGCCGGTAATATGGCGACGCCGGAACCAAAACTGCGGATACACACATTTCACCAATCGCGGCGTAGCGGTAGATTCGGTCAGGAACCCGCACTGCACAGTATATACCGAACGTCTTGGAATCTCTGTTTAATATACCGTTCGATACAAAAATGAAAATAAGTACAATTTGAAGTGAAAAATCAGTAACATTACATGGTCTTAAAAATCTAGGAAAAAATGAATGTTACATTTACCCCCTTCCAAAAGGAAATAGACTACACTAGTCTATTAAACTTAGGCTACTTATGAAAAGGTACAAAGGGGTACACTATCACTTAATACTAAGGTCAGAACTTAAAACAAAAGTACAAACTTCGGACCTTACTACTAGACTTAACTTAATTAAGCACTAATATTAAGTACAATGGAAACCAAATGAAAATCTTTGCAAGTACACAAGAATCTTATAACTAGACTTAACTTAATTAAGCACTAAGGTTAAGTACATCAAAAAGTAAATAAAAATCCTTGCATGAACATAAGAAATACCTGTTCAAAGTAACAATCGCGGTTCTTCTTATATAAAAGAATCAGCTCTGTCATTGTTACCAAAACAAAAAAAAATTTAACTTTGTCTAGACTCTTGTCTAAATCAAAAAAAGTGAACTGAAATAAAATATGAACACCCCCCTTAAAATATTTTAAGGATTGTCTGAAAATTTTCTATTTCAGCAAAAGAAATTTATAAAAATTCTTAAATAAAGAAAAAAAAATAAAAAATGATTCTAGTGCAAACACTTACACTAAAAAGAAAAAGTCTTGTCAGACCATTTAGCACTAGGCCAAAAAAAAAAAATATCTGGATAAATATCCAGACAAACGCTCGGGAAAAATCGCCATCTATGCTCTAGCTCATCACTAAGAGAACATTCTAAATGTAGTATCACTACTAGTCGCACTCGGAAAATAATCGCACTCTATAACGCAATGTCGACGTCCTAAGACATCTAGACATGCTAAAATCGCTAGGGAAAACGCTCTGGTTGATCGCCAGAAAACACGTCAGCTTATCGCCAACAAAACACTCTGGTATATCGCCAGAAAAAAACCTCGGCTCCTCGCCAAGAAAACACTCTGGTATATCGCCAGAAAAAACCTCGGCTCCTCGCCAAGAAAACATTCTGGTATATCGCCAGAAAAAACCTCGGCTCCTCGCCAAGAAAACACTCTGTAAATAGTCCTCGACTACACAAAGTCTGCGTTCTAAAAGAACAAACTTGCCATTAACATAGTGAGCAGCTATAAAAGCTAACAATATCACTATAGGCACAGTGAATAGCTACAAAAGCTAAAATTCACTCTAAACACAGTGAATAGCTATAAAAGCTAAAATTCACCAAACTGAATGATCCTGCTTCAAAAAAGCAATGTTCACTAAGAACAGAATGATTTGTCCGCGCGCAACTAACATTCAAGAAACATTCCTAACATAACTATATGAGACAGCAAGTCTCGAAATAGGACCTCCCTAAAGTCATAATCCTAAATATAGGAGTCCATAAGCAAAACGACTCAAAATCTCGCATTTTGAGCACATGCCCTCAGGCAACCAACATACACCGAAATATATACAGAAATATGTACAGAAATATATACAGGAGTTCAAATCCCAAACTCTTGGTTATGATAACTCCATACTGAGCTTGGTGAAAGCTCTTAGCAAAAGCTAATCAAATCTTCGGCACATCGCACCAAAGTGACAAATCTGCCTAGAAACATGAGCCGGAAAAAACGCCCTCCGTCATTCTTCAGGGTGGCTACACAGAGATATAAAACTTAACCAGCATTGCGCTTCTCCAAGTTGCATGAAGAACCCTCGTGTACTGGTCTCGCCCTAGAACAACAACGAAAAGAATTTAATCCATCCCACATAACAGGAGACAAACACCTTACCACGATATACTGAAAGGTGGAGACAATAAAATACGGAAATGGTGACCCTGGTGTCCACCAACAAAAGGGAGTAGATTATAGCATCCACTAAACTGAAACAGTGTCTACCACACCACCATAAGTCAAAAAAAATTAATCAATAGGGTGTTCCGAAACACACTACTGCCAACAGCCTGTCACTACTAATAGGCTAATTGGAGCTGAGGTCGACTACAGTAGCTAGGCTCTCCTTTGGTTCAAATAGAAATAACCATTGGGTAACAAAAACCCCTAAAGGTCCCAAAGGTCAAACGTTCACCCCCCATAGACTACCCTTCCAATCAGTCTGTTCCTCAGGAAGACTAACTCCCTGCCAAACGTCGTAACGGCATCTGTTAGCACCCGGTGCATCACAGCCTGTAAAAACAAATAACTCATGGGATACAACCTAAAAGGTTTACAAGGTTGACTTAACGAAGCTTCTAACGAAATTTTAAAAAAAAACGAAAATGAGCTTAAAAAGCTACATGAAGCAAAAATTTCTCAAATTTTTGGTGGCGACGCAACAAAACTTTTGAAGACGACAAGAGCTTTTCCAGCTTAATCAGAAACAAGAAGAAAACATCGTCGACAGCTAAAATATTCGATCATGGTGTTAATCGTCTTCCTAGACAATAGCCTCTAGAAGAAACTGCTACAGGTGTCAGGCATAACCGTTTTCTGTCAGCCCAAACTTCTAGATTATCTGGTGAAAATCTAAAAATTCGGTTAGGAATCTTCCTTCACTGCGCTTAGCCTCTCTTGACAAGGTTCTCATCTCGGTATCAGATTTTGATAATTTCTTTGTGAAACGACTGTCTTACTCTGCTCTCATCTCTTGTAAATGATCAGCCTTTAGTTCTCCTGCAGGACTTCAATTTCCTATCAATCTGATAGTAGACCGAAAAAACTCAACATACGCCTATGAGTCCATGCAAAAAAATGTTTAAAAAAATTTGTGACTCAAAGGTAACGTTTAAACGGCTCTGAAAAAAATAGAAAATACCCTCAGTTTGTCAATTCAGAAGAAGATCTAAATCAAAATAATCCAAGTCTTAGACTTACTGGATAACCAAAATCAATTTACTCTTAATTGCACCCAACATATACCATTAAGGTAATAAAAATACACCCACTCGGGTAACGAACTTTGAAATTGCTCTTAAAAATTTTTGACTCTACATCACACTACACGAGCTACATCTTGCGCTTGTCCTAACTCAAGATCACCTTGGATTGCCTCTAATCAAAATTTCGCTTCCAAGTGTCAAGAACTGGATATTATTTGGGGTCATAAGCAAATCAAATCCCGCGACCACCGACATACCAGTCTTATGATATATCCTGAGTGTGACTCTTTCGCAAGCTCGCAACAGCTGAGTCGATGCTAAACATCAACTACAATCAACCTAAGTTTGGATATGATCAGTACCCAAAACCTTAGCAAAAAACTATAAAAGTAAGCTATACTCTGCTCAACTTTTATAACAGTCAAAAAAAACGAGGTCGTCACCTCTACAGAGCAACATCAAAAAAAGTAAAGTAAAGCAATTAAGATAATGTAAATATAAATTATTCTTCTTCTGACAAACTTTCATTAGGGTTAGGTCCGTTGAATGGTTTTAAGTCTTTAATATGCCATCGTCCTATTTTAGTCCCATCTAAATTAACTAAACCATAAACTAAATCTGAAATCTTTTCTCTAATCACGCAATGCACATACTTAGGTACCAACTTAGATGTGAATTTATCTGCTGCACTGGAAAGAATTTTATTTTTTTCGCCAAACGTGATCACCTATATTAAAGGCAAAATCCCGTTTTCTAAGGTTGTAAGACTTACTGTTCCGTTTATAAGCCTTATGTATCCTACTACGCACGTCGGTGAAAATATCTTTTAAACCCTTTAAATTTTCGGCGTACTCACCCCTGTTACCCGGAATTATTTCGCTGTCAATATTGACATCCAAATCTAAATTTTTATAATACGATCCGGATAGAGGTATATGTCTGCCGTAAACTAAGAAAGACGGTGTGAACCCGGTTACTTCGTGTCTTGCGGTATTTATCGCTTGTTGGATTTTGGAAATATTGTCATCCCAAGTGTCATGTGAATCCACGTAACTTCTTAAAGCGGTCCCGACTGTTCGGTTATTACGTTCCACAAAATTACATTGGGGAGAGTACACGGGATTAAAACGGATGTTAAAACCATAAGTTTCACTTAAGCTCTTAAAACTTTTAGAGGTAAACTGAGTACCGTTATCGCATATTAAGAGCGATGGGACCCCGTGGATTAGAAAGACATTATTTTCCAAAATTCTCTCTATATATCCAGCTTTAGAGCTTTTCAAAGGAAATAGCATGGTATACTTTGTAAACCAGCAAGAAACCACGAGAAGCCATTTATTTCCCTTTTTTGAACGGGGGAATGGGCCTACTAGATCAGCTGCTATGACTTGAAAGGTGTAATTAACCGTTTTCTCTTTTCCCATCAGTCCCATAGGTAGTGCATTTGGAGATTTCTGCGCTCCACATACTTCACAAGTCCTCACAAACTTTACGATGTCAAAACGCATTTTTGGCCAATAATACTGTTCCTGAACCCTGTGAAGAGTTTTATAAAAGCCAAAATGACCAGAAGTAGGAGGAGTGTGACACATGTCTATAATTTCCTCTCTCTGTGGTTTAGGAACTAGTATTTTCCACTCAGGTACATTAACTTTTAAAGGCAACTGGTTTGGGATAAACTTGTACACGAAATCATTTTCCACTTTCCACTGCGGAAAATTTTCAGGAAATTCTTTAATTTGCTGCCGTAAATTGTCGTACCATGGGTCAATGCGATCTATGTCAACTGTATCAATTCTTACGCCAATCTCTGCATTAAGACTGTTTTCATCCGCTGTATGATCTGGGATTCTTGACAAAGCGTCAGGAATAACATTGTGGACTCCTTTTCTATGAATTAAATTAAATGTATGTTGTCTCAGCCTAATCGCCCAACGCGCTAGTTTGCCACTAGGGTTTTTAATTGAATTAAGCCACAATAAACTATAATGATCTGCTATGACCGTGAAAGGAACACCTTCTATGTAAGGTCGAAACTTTTCGATGTTAAAGAGTACTGCTAAACATTCTTTTTCAACAACCGAATAGTTACGTTCAGCCTTTGATAAAGTTCTACTGGCATACGCTATCACTCTTTCCTCACCATTGATTTTCTGTGTTAGGACGCCCCCTAAACCGGTATTAGAAGCATCGCTAGAAATATAAAACTGTTGGGAAAAAATCTGGTTGGGATAAAATTGGAGCTGAAACCAATAGCTCTTTAATCTTTATAAAAGATTCTTCGGCTGCCTTTGTCCAATCTATTGATTGTCCTTTTTTTCGTCCTTTCAAAAGGTCATTAATAGGCGACAACAGGGTAGAAAAATTCTCGATAAAACGTCTGTACCATGAACACATTCCTACGAAGCGCTTAACTTCCGTAGTATTAGTAGGTCTCGCATAATTAACCATGCTTGCTACTTTATCCGGATCGGTACGCAAGGAATTTGAGCCTACAATATAGCCTAAAAACTTTAGAGAAGTTTTTGAAAAAATCACATTTGCTCAAATTTATCGTCAGTCCGGCCTCTTTCAATTTATCTTTTACTTCTTTAAGTAAGCGTATATGCGATTCGAAGTCTTCCGATGTTACTAAAATATCATCGAGATAGGTAAAAATATGTGGCTCATATTTCGGACCAAATATAGCGTCCACTAAACGTTGCTGAGTTTGAGCAGCGTTCTTTAGACCAAACGGCATAGTGACGAACTGAAATAGACCTCGGCCTACTACTGCAAAAGCGGTCTTTTCCTTAGAGGATTTGTCTAGAGGAATTTGCCAGAATGCCTTTCTAAGGTCTATCGAGGATACATACTTAGCATTCCTGAGTGATGTCAAAATTCTGTCGATGTTCGGTAATGGATAGTTATCAAATTTGCTGACCTCGTTGAGCTTTCTTCCGTCAAAGCATAGACGATACTGTCCATCGGCCTTTTTCACCAATAAGATTGGGGAACACCAGGACTGTTTGATTCTTCAATCACTCCGAGTTTCAACATTTCGTCTCAACTCTTTGTTTAATACTTTTGACATATAAGGAGACATGGCGAAGGGCCTTGTCTTTACAGGACTGGCTTCAGCCGTATCTATAGACATGTTGATTTTATTCGTTCGGCCTAACCTATCTTTACTACTTATTTCATTGAAAGAGCTTATTACTTTTTCTGCTTTTACGCGTTCCGTCCGCGAAAGATCATCTAGGGTACATAGACGCGAGAAAAGGTTTTCTAAAGAACTTTCTGAATAACAATCTCTAAAACTTGTTTGAGAATTGACTTCTAGGGACTGTGGATACCACGAATTATTTTTAAAATTTACTAGAATTCCGAATTTTTGTGCAAAAATCACATCCTAAAACCAAAGTATGTGATAGAGAAGGTACTACTAGAGCAGAGATTACTAAACAATGACCATTGCAGACTAGCGGCAACTCAACCGTACCTAAAACTTTTAGACGGCTGCCATCTGCAGTGGTAACACTTCTATTTTTGACATGGCATATTTTTATACTTAAACGACTTAAAATCTTAATACCATTCTGACCTACAACGGAGGCATTTGCACCAGAGTCAAATAAAGCCGAGAAATGGGCACCTAATAGATTTATCTCGATATGCGGTCTGTTATCTGAATATTTATGCACGAATAAAGGAGACATGTGACCAGTTGGAGAAGCAGGAGTTTTAACTTGAGAAGGAGAATTTTTATTAGACTTAAAAAATCAGAAACTTTTTGTAACTATTTAGTCCAATCTAATCTATTGGAATATTTCTTTACTTAAGATCCTCGTTGGAATCTTCCTTTTATCCGCGACCGGACGTTTTGAGAAAGTACGACGGATTTTCAGTTCATAGTCTAACTCATATTCCAGTAGGTGATTGACTTAAAAATGGAAGGCTTCCAGGATAAATGTATTTAGATTATTAAATTTAAAAGAATTGTTTAAAAAAAGTCATAAAAAATATTTTTCCTGTGCTCCCAATAGTCAAAATAAAATCATGTAAAGGTAACTAAAATATGTAAACTTCTTTACCAAACATTTAAAAAGTCTTCAACAATTTCAAAAAAAATTTCTAAGTATCGCCTTGTATTAACATTCCTTTACTAAATATCTTAAGAATTTCCTATAAAAAATCTCCAAATACCGTTCCGTATCGACAAAGTATTTTTAATATTCATGCAAAACATCGGTGAGAAGAAAGAACAGTTTTTTGTTCGGTTAACCGCAAAATAAATCTAACACTGCAAAAAAATTAAAGTAAACCAGCACATCTGCTTATCTGAACTATAAAGCTAGCTGTTAAGAAAAAAGTAGGAATCTCTTATCTTAGAGTCGGTTAACAAAATTCAAATATCTATACTACCATCAGATAAATTGAAATAAATAATTCTACAAAATTTCCTGCTTTTGTCTTATTGCTATGGTGTAGTTTCGTTTAATAAATGTTATGAAATAAAAATATCTGCAAAGTTAGAGCTTTTACTTTGTTCGAAAGCTAGTTCACTGAACCCTTTAAAAAATAAAATTCCAAAAGCCCCGCGTTGACAGCGCTATTTTGTAAGGTGTGAACTTACCCGCTTTTTGAGGCGTCATTTTGTAGCCTATGAAAAGGTGTTTTAATTGCGCCCCACTTTAATTTCTGATAATGAATCGAGTGGACCCTGATTTTAAAAGAACTAAAGAAATTAAACACACACTAGCTCAGTTTCCTTTGGTAGAGAGATATGGGTAAGAGATAATTTTTGTACGTCCTTTTTGGATTTATTTTCTATTTTTAAAAAGCTTTAGCTGTACGATTTCTTTTTGGGCACCATTCATTTTAAAATAGAAAGGATCTAACTTCAGCTAAAAAAATGAAAAAATACTGAAGGGTTTTATGGTTATTAAATAAAAAATTAGTTTGGTACAGCCGTCCTTATCCTGAAAAGAAAGATAGGTATTCAGTGAGACACTAGCTTTAATCAACAAAAAGAAAATTTATTCAAGTTTTTAAAAAAATAAAAAGTTCTAACCTTTGCAGTTCTACAAAAAGATTCTAGCCTAACTAGTAGTTATTACATTTAAATTCTGAACTATGACAACCCCCGAAGACGAAAAATAGTGCTTTTCACTTCACTTTTTAGTCAGTTTTAAATTACTGTTAAGGCACTACTCAGGGACAGGTCTATTGAAGTATGCTTTGGTAACTTACTGTTCTTATTCCTGCTTTGATGGAATACGACCGATTTCACACTTTTCTAGCAAACACTTAGAGAGCCCACTACGGCTTTTCGTTAAGAAACTGGTGCTTTACTTAGCTCGCATGATGGTTGTTATGAGCTTTTTTTTTGTAGCTCAGTCGAAGGAAGCCTACTCGGCGGCTCCGATGCAATTAGCCTCGCCTACTCGGCGGCTGGATGGAAATTCGCCCTACTCGGCGGCTGGATGGAAATTAGCCAAGACAGTCGTTTCTCGGACCCTTAAATAAACCATGCAAACTCTGCCGGTAATATGGCGACGCCGGAACCAAAACTGCGGATACACACATTTCACCAATCGCGGCGTAGCGGTAGATTCGGTCAGGAACCCGCACTGCACAGTATATACCGAACGTCTTGGAATCTCTGTTTAATTATACCGTTCGATACAAAAATGAAAATAAGTACAATTTGAAGTGAAAAAATCAGTAACATTACATGGTCTTAAAATCTAGGAAAAAATGAATGTTACAATATATATATATATATATATATATATATATATATATATATATATATATATATATATATATATATATATATACATATATATATATATATATATATATATATATATATATATATATATATATATATATATATATATATATATATATATATATATATATATATATATATATATATATACAGTGTGTTTCAAAAAGTTTTATACGAATGGAGAAAAGTCTATCTTACATATTACAAAAAAATTATTCTTGATAAAAAGTTCCGCGTCGCATGAAAATCAATAATCAAGCATCAAAAGTTCAAAATATTGGTTGGTATACAGGGAAAATAATAATTTATAATGAAGAGTAAAGTGTGTTTAAATTTAAATACAAGGCAAAACATTAATTGAAAATGTTAATACGAACTAGAAAATTATGCTTCCTAGTTAAAAATTCAAAAAAACTCCAATAAACACATGAGTGAGTAACTGTCGGATTATTTATTGAATGACGGAAAACGAAGTTAATTATAAACTAGTGCACTGATTTTGTTTATATCATATTTTTGTTAAAAATCTGATAACATTTTTATCTGATTTGCAACAATTACATCCATAATACATTTGTACTAATATCATTTTATTTTGTAAATTGCAACATTACTTAAGTACTACGTACATAACATAACAACTAAACATATGAATTAATTCTAACTTTATTGTACAAGTGCTTCAATGTATCCACCGCCCCTCTCTAAACAGGTGATTGTTCTTCAAGAAAAACCTTTTATTACACCTCTAATTACGCCAGGAGTTATAGCTTCACATGTATCTCTAATGGCTCTCTCAAGATGATCAACATCTTGAAATGGCCTTTTAAGATAAACCTTTTCTTTTAAGTAGCCCCATAAAAAAGTCTAGAGGGGTGATATCCGGAGACCTTGGAGGCCATACCTCCCCATTACTCTACCTTTAAAAATGTGGAGGAGATGATCTCGAACATTTCTCATATTGTGACATGATGCACCATCATGTTGGTACCATATACATTGTCTTTTCAATTATTGGTAGGCGATTAAAAAAATTAAAAATTCTAGGTAATGTTCAACATTCATATTATTTCGAAAAAAGAATGGACCAACTATTCTATCTTTAAAAATTAAACACCATACGTTGGTTTTAAACGGGTACTGATCTAGACTTTGGATATTGAAGTTAGAATTAACATCGTTCTATCAGCGAGAGTTTTGAGAACTTACTGTCCCAGTAGACGTAAATGTCGCTTTGTCAGATAAAAGTATTTGTCTTGCCATAAGCCTGTTATCTTCCAACTCTCCTTGAAACCAAGCACAAAATTTTCGTTCAAAATCTCTTGCTTTTAGAGTATGGGTAAATTGGAGTTTGTATGGTTTAAATTTATTTGATCGTAAAATTCTCACAACTGTAGTTTTACTCACATTTAATAAATCTGATCTTTTCCGAAGTGAATCTTTTGGCTTTTCTACTACTGACAGCATTACTTGATTTTGATTGTCCGATGTTTCTTTTTAAATTTATTTTCAACAGTTCCATAAATCCTGAATTTACTTATTAGATATCCTACAGTTGTAAAGTATACACTTTTTTATCAGGATGTCTTTTATTAAAGATTTCTGCTACTTCTCCAAAAGTTTTATAATTATCTCCAACTATAAGAACAATTTCAATTTTATCTTCAACACTCAATTTTACTGGCATTTCTAATTATTGCAAATACAGACTGATTTTAGCTTTGAAGTTTTATTGACAATTGTTAGGTATTTCCAAAGATATGTTCATTTATTTTCAGCCTAAAATTTGTAGTGATTTCGTTTTCTTTTATTCAATAAATAATCCAATAATTACTGACGTGTTTACAGAAGGCCACAAATCTAAACGTGAGCATAATTTTTTAGTTCTAATTAACATTTTCAACTAACATTTTGCTCTGTATGTAAATTTAAACACACTTTACTCTTCATTATAAATCATTATATTTTATTTTTCCTGTATACCATCAAATATTTTAAAGTTTTGATGCTTGATTATAGATTTCCATGTAATACAAAACCTTTTATCTTAATTTTTTTGTAATATGTAAGACAAACTTTTTCTCCATTTGTATAAAACTTTTTGAGACACACTGTATATATATATATATATATATATATATATATATATATATATATATATATATATATATATATATATATATATATATATTGTATTGTACCTGCTAAACTGTCCTCAGTTTGAGGCATCCTTTTTTTTTTTTTTTTACCCTGTGAGAAGTTGTTTGTCCCACGCTTGAGCACAATTTTCTTGCAGCCCCGCTTTAATTTCTGATAATGAATTGAGTGAATCCTGATTTTAAAAGAACTAAAGAAATTAAACACACACTAGCTCAGTTTTCTTTGGTAGAGAGATATGGGTAAGAGATAATTTTTGTAACGTCTTTTTGGAATTATTTTCTATTTTTAAAGAAACCTCAGCTGTACGACTTTTTGGGCACCATTCATTTTAAAATAGAAAGGATCTAACTTCAGCTAAAAAAATGAAAAAATACTGAAAGGGTGTACTGTTGGTAAATAAAAAAATCAGTTTGGTACAGCCGTTCTTATCCTGAAAAGTAAGATAGGTATTCAGTGAGACACTAGCTTTAATCAACAAAAAGAAAATTTATTCATGTTTTTAGAAATAAAAAGTTCTAACCTTTGCAGTTTTACAGGATTACAAAAAATTTTAGCCTAACAGGTAGTTATGACATTTAAATTCTAAACTCTGACTACCCCCGAAGACGAAAAATAGTGCTTTTCACTTCACTTTTTAGTCAGTTCAAATTGCTGTTGAGGCACTACTCAGGGATAAGTCTATGGAAGGATGTTTTGGTAACTTACTGTTTTTATTTCGGCTTCGATGGAACACGACCGATTTCACACTTTTCTAGTAAACACTTAGAGAGCCCACTACGGCTTTTCGTTAAAAAACTTGTGCTTTATTTAGCTCTCATGATTGTAGTTATGAGCCTTTACTGCAGCTCTGTCGAAGGAAGCCTATTTGGCGGCTCCGATGAAAATTAGCCTGGCTGCGGCTTGATGGTACTCCGCCTCGATCCCTGTCCTACCGGACCCTTCAATAAGCCGTGGGCCTTCTCTCGGTCATATCGCGACGCCGGAACCAAAAATCCGGATACACATTTTCAACCAATCCCGGCGTGCCGATCGGTCAGAAACCCGCACAGCACACTAATATACCGAACGGCTTGGAATCTCTTGTTAATATACCGTTCGATATAAAAATGAAAATAAGTACAATTTGAAGTGAAAAATCAGTAACATTACATGGTCTTAAAATCTAGGAAAAAATGAATGTTACAATATATATATATATATATATATATATATATATATATATATATATATATATATATATATATATATATATATATTTAACTGATAACTTTTATTGGGCAATAAGCTAGTTTTTAAACTATTACTATTATACAATGATATGCTTAGAAACAGAGTATACAAATGGGATCGTAATATATATATATATATATATATATATATATATATATATATATATATATATATATATATATATATATGATTGGTTGAGACCTAACTAACTTATGCTAGATAAGGAATTTATATAATTATTTTGAGAACACTTAAGATATTTGAATTTAAGATACTTCAAGAACAGAAAATTTAAAATATTTGAACTTAAGATATTTCATGAACATAGATTTAAGCTTAAACTTAAAATTAATTAAGGCTAACTTAAGCTAGTCCGGCGGTAGGGGGTACGAAAGCCTTGGAAGGCAACATCGGATATGGCTTGAAAGAGAGAGGGTATGCGATCCTGACCATGAGGTGTGTGGTGGGGTGAAATGTGGTTTTGTCCAGGAATTTGAGCTGAGCGTTGCACATGAATTCCCAGATTGCTGGCATCTGGAGGTTTCTATGAAGCTAGTTGTTGCGGATGAACTATGGAGCTTTGGCGATGATACGGATGACCTTATTTTGGACGATCTGGAACGTGGATCTGTGGGACGTGACATCTGGTACCATTCTGGGCTGGAGTAAGGCAATTCGGCTCAGATGATTATCTTATGAATTGTCAACTTGTTACGAGTTGATAATTTGCTGAACTTGTTGAGGAGGGGGTACAGCTTGCAGAGAAGTTGGTTTACTCTCTTGGTGAAGGCTGTGACATGGTCCTTCCATTCCGCTTTATGTATATATATATATATATATATATATATATATATATATATATATATATATATATATATATATATATATATATATATATATATATATATATATATATATATATATATATATATATATATATATATATATATATATATATGTATATATATATATATATATATATATATATATATATATATATATATATATATATATATGTATGTACGTGTATATGTATACACGTACATATATATGTACATACTCACGGAAAGCACGAATTGTACCGTTGTGTTCCGTAAGTACCGGAATAAGTACTGAAAATTCTGTTCTCTTATTTGTCGATCCTAGCCCGATTGATGAGCCATGATACGACGAAATGCGTCTCATTATGAATGGACGAATAAGACAACAGTGGGCAGACTGCTGAAATATGAGCTTTACCTATTTTCAGTTGTTTTACATTAAACCACATAAGATTTGAAGTTGATCCCTCGCAAATCGCGCTGCTTTTAGTGTTGGCTGTGTCCACTCTGTCGGCTTGTGGCTGCTGTGTCAGCCTCCGATTGAGTACTATGTATGCGTATTTGGTACAATTCGTTTTAGCTTACCGTTGTGTTTCGTAAGTAATGGAATAAGTACTAGAAATTATGTTCCCTTGTTTGTCGACCCTAGCCCGGCTGATTAGCCGTAATACGGCGACCCCCCCCCCCGAGTGCGTCTCGGGATGGATAAACGAATAAGAGAACAGTGGGTACACTGCTGAAATATGGGTTTTGCACGTTTTTAGTTGTTTTACAATAAACCACATAAGGTCTGAGGTTAATCCCTAGGAAACCATTTTGCCTGCCTTTCATGTTGGCTGTTCCAATCACTATGTCGGCTTGTGGCTGCTGTATCAGCCTCCGATTGAGTACTAGGTATGCGTATTTGGTACAATATTTTATATGGCGATCGATTGCATAAAGTAAAATGATAAAAAAATACTTTTTAAATCTACTCTGTTTTCACTTTAACAGTAAAGAAATCTTACATTTCTAACAAGAAAACCGTTTCGGTATTAGTCTGGGAACAGTTAACAGAAAAATGAAATTCCGTTTTTATTTTGTCAAAACCCAAACAATTGTTAACATAAAAGTCAAAATCATCTGTTAAGGGGAAATCATCTAGTTGTTCTCGCGCGTTACCAAGGAATTATTTCTTTTCAAATAATAGTTAAAAAATCTTCTTCCTCTTCATTGTCTATCCATGCTGGATGTGGGCAATCATCAACCCTATCTTCGCTCTGTCAACTGCTGCCCGAAACAGGCCTGTTGTTGATATGGGAAACCAAGTTCTTAAATTTTTAAGCCATCAAATTCTCCATTCTTCCCAAAGATTTTACCCTGTAATACTAACTAAAGCAGTTCGTATCTTTATGGGTTACGCTTGATATGCCTGAGATATTCTAATATACGTATTTTGATGTCCGTCACGATTGCTGTTTATTTTTTCATTCTTTTCAATACTGATAACGTGGTCTATCAAAAATATTAGCAATATTCGTCTATACGTCCAAATTAATTCTTTTGCTGGCTGCTTTACTTATTGTCCAACTTCCTACCCCGTATAGTTATACTGTGAACACGTAACAAAGAAGGAATGCGAATCTTTTCTCCAATTTGAGATGGTGACCTTTAAAGAGTGGATTTAGTTTGTTGAATGCTGTTCTTGCTTTTTCTACACTGGCGTTAAAGTGGTCCCACATTAACAACTCTAACCAAATATAGGATTAGTTGGCCAGGGTTAACATTGCTGTAGCTAATTACCATTTATTTGGTTTTCTTTTCATTCAGCCGAAGTCCGTATTCTTCATTGCTGGTCTCCAAATTATTTAAGAGTAGGTGTAGACCTTCCAATGTGTTTGCAAAAATAACAATGTCGTCTACATACCTAATGCCTCACTGAATATGGCATCAGACTAAATATTAAATAGCAGGGGTGACAAAATGCATCTATGTCGGAAACCTGCTCAATTGGTATATCCGCCACACCACAGTAAAAATTTTTGATGAGCTTCAGACCTTTTTCATCCACTCTAATGTCGCTTAAGATTTTGATAAGGGAAAAGTATTTTACAATATCGAATGCCTTTTCATAACATGAAACAAGCGTATATGCCACAGTTCATATTACGACATCATTAAAATAATACTTGAATACAGAAGAGCGTCTCTCATTTACCAATAGCGAACTGATTTTTGGATATATGTTCTTAACATCGACGATAGATTCTGTTATGGATAATTTTGAGAAATAGTTTTCAGGAAGTGAGATTACAAACATATGGTCCTGTAATCGTCGCAACAAATTCTTTCTTTGATATAATAATGAAGGGGAAAAGTTGAGGTATATTATCAACGTAGCAAGCTCTCAATCTCTGTGACTTATCTATTCTAGGAGATTTAGTTGGGAATGTGGAATCTTTGGCACAATGATACTACTCAGTATATATCACCACTACACCAAACACTTTATTTTTGCACTCGACGCGGGTTTCGCTAACCATGTTAGCTTCATCAGGAGCGATGATTGACTAAAGCTAAAACTACAAATCTACCCTATTTATACTTAGTCTAACCCTTGAATTACTCAAGCGGAACTAATGACATAGGCAAGGCCCTCAGTTCCGGTCAAGTAACCAGTAGAGGGGACTATAAGGAATAGACCCTCTGTCTTTATTTAAACTACTTTTACATTTTATGATTTCCATACTTTCGTATGCGTTCAACAATCTCCTATCAGATACATTTTTTATTAATCTTAGATTATCTAATGTTACAGTATGATCAGCTTCAAGGGCATGTTCGGCAATGCTAGACTTTTCTGTTCTATTGTATCTTAAGTGTGCTAAGTGTTCTTTAAATCGTGTTTTAATTGACCTTTTAGTTTGCCCAACATACTTTTTGTCACAATCATTACAACTAATTTAATAAATTCCACTTTTCTCACAATTAGGAATCTTATCTTTGGGATTTCCTAAGATATTCCTCAGATTGTCTGATGACTTATAGACTAAGGTGAGGCCTACCTTATTAAATACCTTATTGAGTCCCTTGCTATATTTCGGATTATATGGTATGGAGACATATTTGGTGTTATTTTCTTCGCGTGTAAAAAAGGTGGAATTCTGAATATTAAACCTAAATTTATGTCTATTTATTAGCTTATTTTACTAAGTCATCGTCGTAACCATTAACTCTGGTTATATTTCTAATACGATTCCTTTCTTTATTGAAGTTTACTCTGTTCAGAGGGAAAGTGACCAAACGATGAACTAAAAAATGTAATGGGGCTAATTTATGTTGTTTGCAATGAAATGAATCATTAGGAATATATCTATCTGTTACTGTATCCTTCCTATAGATATCAAATTCTAATCTATTATTATTTTTAATAATTAAAATATCTAGAAAAGGCAATTGTCCTTTGTTCTCAACTTCGTAAGTGAATTTAATGGAATCATACCGGCTATTTAATTTAGAAACAAAATCATTAATATTTGCTCTCTTTGTATCAAAAATCGCGAAAATATCATCCACATACTTATACCATACCCTTGGGAAATATTCGAATTCTTGACTGGCTTCGATTTCAAACTTACTCATGAATAAATTGGCTATGAAGGGTGACAAGCAATTACCCATAGCTGTTCCTTCTTTCTGAACATAAAATTGATTGTTATATTGGAAATAATTTTGTTCCATACAAAGTTTAGATAATGTTAAGTATTCACGAATAATTTCGTCTTCAAAGTCATTCATTCTAAGTAATTCTTCGAGATATTGCTGCCTCTCTAACTTTTTTTTACGCACAGTGAAACTCTCTTACACCTTCACATATATATATATATATATATATATATATATATATATATATATATATATATATATATATGGTGTAATTGCTTCAAATATTTTATTGTCAACGCCAGCATGTGCGCCTTATAACATCCTATAACTTTTATTTAAACATTTTTTTGATACATTAATTAATAAATGTTGTGGAATCATTACTCTATACATATTTTTTTTTTAAATGAAAAGTCCTGTATATTATTTTATCTTTGAGTCCTACTAAAAATTCTAGATATTATTTGTCTAACATACCATATGTCTAAGTTGAATTGTTTTGAAATTATTGTCATTTGAAATTTAAATTAAAAAAAAAGACAAAAAAAAAAACTATTAATAAATATTCTAGGTTTATTTTTAAGGTAACAATTGCTCAAAATGTGTACCGTTAACAGCTAGGCAATGACTCAATCTGTCATAAACAACCTGAAAGAGTTTTGCAGAGAATCCGGGGTGATCTGTGCTACTTCACATTGAATTCTTCTTCCTCTACAGTTTTAGGTCGACTTCGGTAAACTTTGGTTTTCTAATGACCCCATAAAAAAAAATATCGAGTGGAGTAAGGTCGGAACTCCTTACAGACCATTCTACAGCACCTTTTCTGTGTATCCATCGATTAGGAAAAATCACATCCAAAATCTACGAACAGTGATTTCATAGTGAGGAGGTGCTCCGTCCTGTTGATACCACAGATTCCTGTTAGGGGTATCCAAATTATTTTTATCGGGGAAAAAACCTGTACAAGATGAAATAACTTGTTCTTGGAGTAACTGTAAATACCTCTGTCCTGTAAGATTTCCATTGATAAAAAGGGACCAATGATATGACGTCCACAAATCCCTACCCACACTTTTAGCATTTGTGATCTTTAAGAATGACTGATGATTATTCAGTGGGGATTCTCAGTAGACCAGTACCGGTAGTTATGCCTGTTAACTCTGATTTTCTATAATTTCCAATAAAACATCTAACTTTTTATCATCGCTTGTTTTATCTTTTGAAGGTTCAGAATTAGAACGATCCTTAACCAGATTGTCCAAATCGTTTTAATGTTTTGCTAACTATGGATTGGGTAATAGGTTCTCGATTCAGATATTCTGCCTTAAAAAGATAACACACCTTCAGTTGTGTTCATCCATCAATAACAAAGTGATTAATACATCAATAAACGTTTTCGTCAATAAATCATTTTTTACGCGTTAAGTCCTTATCTGACAGTAATTGTTTGACACAAGCCAGCTTAATTTTTTTTAAATTTGATCTTAATTTCTAATATCAATAATTCCAAAACAGTTCAATTTAGACATATGTTATGTTAGGCAAATAATATCTAGAATTTTTAGTACGACTCCAAAATAACATAATATACAATTTAAGATGGCGTAATTTCTTCGAACTGACAGTTCAAAATATTTTATTGTCAACATCAGCATGTGCGCCCTATAACTTTTATTTCAACATGTTTTTGACACACTAATCAATAAATACTGTGGCATCATTATTCCGTACATATGGGGCACCCTGTATATATATATATATATATATATATATATATATATATATATATATATATATATATATATATATATATATAAATATATATATATAAAATGCAACGTCTTTCTGTCGGTTTGTCTGTCTGTCTGTCCGTTAGTGCGCTTATCACTGGAGAACCACTTATCCGATTTACGTACTTTTTTTTAAAATCATACATATGTTCTCTGGCCAGGTTATAGGCTATATTTTATTACGATAGGTAGCATAAGGAACAATGACGATAATAGTGAATGAAGTCGAAAAAAAGTTTGCCGCTAGCGCGTTTTCTTGCAATACACAGCCTAAATCATTAAATATGGAACAATATTATGTAGCAGAGAATATCTATAATCTATAATCTATAATATATATAAAATGTAATGTCTCTCTATCTTTCTGTCTGTCCATTAGTGCGTTTATCACGCCAGAACCACTTATCCGATTTACGTGTCTTTTTTAAATTCATACATATATTCTTTGGCCGGGTTATATAATAATAATAATAATCTATATCTACAATCTATATAAAATCCAATGTCTCTCTGTCTGTCTGTCTGTTGTCTGTCCGTTAGTGCGCTTATCCCTCGAGAACCACTTATCCGATTTACGGGATTTTTTAAATTCATACATTTGTTCCCTGACCAGGTTATAGATCGAGACGGGGAGTTCGCCAGTCTTCTTGATCTGTTTTTAACCACCAATCCGGAGATTTACACGGTCACCGTAAATCCGCCGTTAGGTTCTTCCGACCATAAACTGCTTTCGACATCGAGTATCCTGCCAATCAGTGACAGAGAGGGCCTAGGCCGCGCAAGATTTGGCACTACAAATCTGCTAAATGGGAAGATCTCATGGAATACTTTCGAACTTTCCCTTGGATGGACGTTTGTTTTCGATCCGATAACCCATCTGACTGCGCCAGGGAGGTCTCCGATGTTATTTTGGCTGGTATGGAAGCTTACATCCCTTTTTCGAAGAAATGCTCCTCCAACGGCAAGCCTTGGTTCGACCGAAAATGCAAAGAAGCTGTTGCTTCTAAACATATTGCCTACCGACAATGGCGTGAAAATCCTAACACCGTAAATCGAAACATCTTTGTTCATGCCCGGAACAGATGCAAGGGAATTATCGACGAAACCAAGGAGGCACACAATCAACGATTTAGAAACAAACTTCTCGCTTGTCCCAACAATTCCAGGTCCTTTTGGGCAGTCGCTAAGGCAGTTAGTCAAAATTTTACCAAATCCACCATACCACCACTCACACGGCCAGATAATTCCATTGCAACCACACCTGTTGAGAGAGCGAACTTGTTGGCTGAACTTTTTGCTCTACTGTCGATTTCCAAGGAAAAACACCACCTACTATTCCCATATTGCAGTCAAGGATGCCCGATGTTGTCTTCAGACAGCGTATCATAAAGCGTATTTTAATGAAGCTAGACACCAAGAAGGCTTCTGGCGCTGACGGAATACCTGCCATAGTTCTCAAAAACTGTGCAAGCGAACTAACACCAGTTTTCTATAGACTTTTTAACCTATCCTACAGAAAGGGAATATTTCCGTCCTGCTGGAAATGTGCCACGGTTCAGCCGATACCTAAAAAAGGTAAGAAGACCTTGCCAAATAACTACCGACCCGTTGCACTGCTTTCAATAATATCGAAAGTCATGGAAAAGGTTATCAATGAGCATCTTCTAAAATATCTTGAACGATTCAATATTATTAGCGATCACCATTATGGTTTTCGTAAACATAGATCAACAGGAGATCTTCTGACTTATGTAGCACATGTTTGGAACAACGCAATTGAACACTTTGGAGAATCTCGAGCGGTTGCTCTTGACATATCCAAGGCATTCGACCGTGTTTGGCACGATGGACTGTTGGCTAAGTTGCGCTCTTATGGTATGTCTGAAAGGTTCTGTTTGTGGCTCTCATGTTTCCTCAGAGAGCGTTCTTTACGAGTGGCGGTCGATGGATTTCTTTCTAACACCCTCACTATCAACGCTGGTGTGCCCCAGGGCTCCATACTGTCTCCTACTCTCTTTCTCATTTACATTAACGATCTGCTGGAAAAGACCGGGAATCCAATCTATAGCTTTGCAGATGACAGTACGCTTGTCTCTTCATTCACCTTGAACGCTCGGACATCGGCTGCTCAGGCGAATGTCCGCAGACAGCAGGAGGTCGTTCAACTCAACAAAGACCTGGAAGAAATTCTATCTTGGGGTGACAGTAACCAAGTGGAATTTAACGCTACAAAAACCCAAGCGGCAGTTTTTTCTAAAAAAGTTAACGTTGCTGAACCCGACATAGTTATGTCGGGGCACTCCATTCCCCTAGCATCGTCGCTCAATTTGTTGGGCGTTAGTTTGGGAGCAAATATGTCTTGGCATGAACATGTGGCAGGCATAGCAAGGAGAGCTTCTCAAAAGTTGGGAATATTATTTAGAACCAGAAAGCTTTACACCCCACAACAACAACTGTTAATTCTTTACAAAGCCCAAATTCGACCAACTATGGAATACTACTCCCACGTTTGGGGCTCCGCTCCCAAACATACACTGCATTTGTTGGATTCTGTTCAGAGAAGAGCGGTCCGTCTGATTGGGGACCCGGAATTGACCGGCGGCCTTGATTCGCTGGAACATCGAAGAACGGTTGGCGACTTGAGTCTGTTCTACAAGTATTTTCATGGAAAGTGTTCGAAGGATGTAGCCCGCTTAATTCCTCCCAAAGCGGTGCATGTTAGAAATACACGTCGCGCTGGTGCTTCGCATCCGTATGAGGTTCAGCTTGTTTACTCCGCGTACAACGCTTTTCAAGCTATCTTTTATATGGAGAACGTCATCCCTTTGGAATAATTTGCCCAGCGCTGTGTTTCCCCACCGAGTACAATTTACAGCGATTCAAGAACAACGTGAATCGCTTTTTCCGCACTCGTGCCGCTCTTGGAGCGCTTTAGGGACTTCCCTGCAGCACGTGTGCTAGACCAATAAAAAAAAAAAAAAAAAAGAGATATATATATTTTATTACAACTATAATATATGGTATATAAAATGCAACGTATCTCTGTCTGTCTGTCTGCCTGTCCGTTAGTGCGCTTATCACTGGAGAACCACTTATCCGATTTACGTACTTTTTTTTTAAATCATACATATGTTCTCTGGCCAGGTTATAGGCTATATTTTATTACGATAGGTAGCATAAGGAATGAACAGTGACGATAATAGTGAACGAATTCGGAAAAAAGTTTGCCGCTAGCGCGTTCCCTTGCAATACACAGCCTAAACCATTAAATATGGAACAATATTATGTAGCAGAGAATATTTATAATCTATAATCTATAATATATATAAAATGCAATGTCTCTCTGTCTGTCTGTCTGTCCATCAGTGCGTTTATCACGCCAGAACCACTTATCCGATTTACGTGATGAAATCAGAAAAAAGTTTGCCGCTAGCGCGTTCTCTTGCAATACACTGCCTAAACCACTAAATATGGAACAATATCATGTAGCACAGGATTTCTATAATATATATAAAAATGTAACGTCTCTCTATCTGTTTGTCCGTTTGTACGCTTTTCACTGGAGAACCACTTATCCGATTAATGTGCTTTTTTTTTTTTAAACGTATTAAACCATTAAATATGGAACAATATCATGTAGCAAATCTCTCTGAGACGTTGCATTTTATATATATTATAGATATTCTAGAGTCTGGATAATGGGAGTTGTGGTGAGATAATGGGAGATAAGGAGAAATAATGAGAGCATAAGGAGAAATATTGCGAGATAAGTCGAGATAAGCCTAGATAATGGGAGATAAGGAGAAATAATGGGAGATGAGCAGAGATAAGCTTAGAGAATGGAAATTATGTAGAGATAATGGGAGATAAGGAGAAATAATGGGAGGTAAGGGGAAATAATGGCAGATATTTTATTACGTTAGGTAATATAAGGAATAAGCAGTGACGATAGTAGTGGATCAAGACCACGCGAGAGGAGCCGCGGGCATGGCTAGTATATATATATATATATATATATATATATATATATATATATATATATATATATATATATATATAATATATGTTTTGATTGCATACGAACTTTATTAAAAGGCCGGTTTCTGCTTAAATTATTTTTTATTATTATACATAAAATACGTATTGTGTGAAAGGGAAGTACTTGGTAAATCGCTGTAACATTTTTTTTTTCTTTTAAGTTATTTTTTTCTTTCATTTTTTCGATTAGTGCTCATATCGTCTCACAATTTATTGCACAATTTAATCTTAGCTTTGAATCAGGCCACTATTTCTATTTTGTTATTACTATAATCATTAGTTGACATATATATAATAATATAGGTTAAAAATTCAATAATATCAATATCTGTAAAATTTTCAATATTGACTTCGCGAGTTTTGCTCACCGGTTTCTACCTTGGCGTTCCGTTCTACAGCGTATTGTCTCTTTCGATTAATCTAGACGAACTGGGAACTCTTTCGCCTTATTTTAAAAACATAACATCAGGATTGGATTGTAAAATAGAACAATATAATCCAAGAGCATATTGGAATAGACGACAGTATGCAACAATTTTAAGTGCAACCATATACAAATTTTATTCATGATATGTCTCTAATTTATCTTGCTATATTACTTCGTTTTAAATTTAATATCACTAAAGACCTTTAAGCCGCACTCTCTATTAAGCTGCTTTTCATGCTTTCAGGTAAATTTGCACTGTTTCAGTCTAGGAATCCCTTATACTAAGTTTTAGTTAATGAAACCAATTTGGAATCGTGCAGAAAGCTGATCAAGCATGAATAAACTACTTGAGCAAAGTTGTCTGTACTGTATTTTCCATCGGTTTAGTTATAACTAGCAAATTTCTAACCAATTGACAATAAAAAGAGCTGAATGTCAATAATTTAATGATTAAGGATGAAATGAAATATCTATGACTCAATTTTTGATTTAAGAGTATAACGTTAATTGACTGAATATCCAATTACGCCAAAAAAATCACAAGAAATAGAAACATTTAAGTTTATTTAATAGATCTTAGTTATTTCAAAAATATTCTAATTATTTTCATCTTTTCAATATTATTATTTACTTATTTATATACTCGTATAACCGGGTAATCCATTTTTACAATATTAAAAAAAAATAACTAGGGCACATATTAAACTTAATCTAAATGTTATAAATACGAGGGTCATTCAATAAGAGATAAATAGCTCTAACTTAAGAATGGTTTATTGAATTGCTAAAAAAATTTGGCCTACTTTTTGACATATTCCCCCCCAACATTAATACACTTGTCCAACCTTTCAGCTAACGTCTTGACTCCTGTGGTAAAGAATTATTTTGGTTGACGTCGAAGCCACTCTTGCACTTTTTCCTTCACTTCTTCATTGTCGGTGAACCTCTTTCCACGTAGGGCATCTTTGAGAGGTCCGAACAGGTAAAAATTACACGGATATAGCTCTGAGCTGTATGCGGGATGAGGCAAGATCTCTCAACCCAGTTCTTGAGTCTCGATTCTTTATGAGCTTCTGTAAGTTGCCTGGGAATCCATCTGGCACACGTTATTCGGTACTGTGACTGGTTCTGAATAATGTTATGAATAGTTCCAACTCTTACTTCAACCTCCTGAGCTATCATTTCAAGAGCAATTCTTCTGTTATCACGAGGGACCGGAAACTTCGACTGGACGTCCACTTCGCTGCTAGTCACACACTCTTGTTAGGCCACTTTTGAACCGATCTATTCACTTGTAAATGTTCACACGGTTCACGAAACTTTGTCCATATTGTAATAACATTCTAGAATATATTCCACTTGGCTTCTCTTCTAAAGTGTAGTCTTCCAATGGACTCGCCATGGTAAACTGGATATTTTCAGGTTATTTTTATGATGATGATCGAGCAGCTGATTAAAACTCATCACAAGGTTGCCAACTTGCATTCCTATAAGTGTGGAGATTTTTTGTTGAATGGGTTTAAGATGAGATCAATTGTCTGTTTACTTATTAAATGACCCTCGTATACTAATGAACTACGAGGTGAACGGTTTATCAGTATTTTGACAGATCATCAACATAAAGCTAAATACGTAAAGGTTTAATCTAGATGCAAATAATAGTTACTAATGCACGAACATATATAGGGTGCTCCATATGTATGGAATAATGATTCTACAGCATTTATTAATCAGTGTCTCAAAAAAATATTTAAATAAAAGTTATGGGGTGTTATACGGCGCACATGCTGACGTTAACAATAAAATGTTTTGAACTGTCAGTTCGAAGAAATTACGCCATCTTGATTTTTTTTAATGGAAAGTCCTATATATTATTTTGTTTTTGAGTCCTGCTAAAAATTCTAAATATTATTTGTCTAACATATCATATGTCTAAATGGAACTGTTTTGGAATTACTGATATTTGAAAATAAGAAGACCAAATTAATTTTTTTAAGCTCGCTTGTGTCAAACATTTACTGTCAGGTAACGACTTAACGCGTCAAAAAATGATTTATTGACAAAAACATTTATTGCTGCATTTTGTGAAACTGCAATTTGAGCGTAATATCATAATGGTACATTTAACAGAAACTGAAAGAATCATTTTGTTAATGATAGTTGGTTCCGGAGACCATAGGAGAACACAACAGGAGGATTATGATCTTTTTAACGCAGAATATCCGAATAGAGAACCTATTACCCAATCCGTAGTTAGCAAAACATTAAAACGATTTAGACAATCAGGTCATGTTAAGGATCGTTCTAACAAGCGATGAAAATAAGCGATGAAAAAAAGTTAGATATTTTATTGGAAATTACAGAAAATCCCCTTACGGCCACTCGTCAGCTTTGCCTAGACCACAACATAAGTAAAGGTGCCTTAAGTCGTATACTGAATGAAGAAAAATTGCAAACCAATTCTGTTGCAAGAATTATCTGAAGATGACTACGATAGACGCGTTGAATTTTGCGAGGTCATGATGGAACGAATCAATAATGATCCTATCCTAATTCATAAGTTTGGTTTTTCTGACGAGGCCACATTTTTTCTGAACGGAAGAGTTAACATAACTGAAAATCGACAGTCATTCTCAAATATCACAAAAGATAAACGTGAGGGCAGGGATTTGTGGAGGTCATATCATTGGTCCCTTTTTTATCGATTGAAATCTTACAGGACAGCGGTATTTACAGTTACTCCAAGAGCAAGTTATTCCATCTTGTGCAGGTCTTTTTCCCGATGAAAATAACTTAGATACCCCTAATCTGTGGTATCAACAGGACGGAGCACCTCCTCACTATGAAATCAATGTTCGTAGATATTTGGATGCCATTTTTCCTAATCGATGGATAGGCAGAAAATTATTTTTTTTATGGGGTCATTTGAAAATCAAAGTTTACCGAAATCGACTTGAAACTGTAGAAGATTTACAACAAAGAATTCAATATGAAATAGCACAAATCACCCCGGATTCTCTGCAAAACTCTGTTCAGACTGTTTATGACAGATTGGGTCATTGCCTCGCTGTTAACGGTAGGCATTTTGAGTAATTGCTACCTTAAAAATAAATCTAGAGTATTTATTAATAGTTTCTTTGTCTTTTTTTTTATTTTAAATTTCAAATGACAATAATTCCAAAACAGTTCAATTTAGACATATGATATGTTATATAAATATTATTTAGAATTTTCAGTAGGGCTCAAAAACAAAATAACATGTAGGGCTTTTCTTCGAACTGTTCAAAACATTCTATTGTCAACGTCAGCATATGCGCCTTATAACACCCTATAACTTTTATTTAAACATTTTTTTCATACACGGATTAATAAATGCTGTGGAATTATTATTCCATACATATGAGGCATCCTGTATATAGATATATATATATATATATATATATATATATATATATATATATATATATATATATATATATACATATATATAAAATACCTTGTTTTATCATTCACCTCCCCACGTAAATTGGGATTACCTTTTTTCATATTCTATGGATACCGGCAAAGATGTAGTCCTAATTCATTCTAAGGACATAGTTAGATTTTACCTTCGACGTTTCGTCTACTAAGGCCCATCATTAATTTGTCTTACATACGGAGCTGAATTTTTTATGTAATTAAGCCTTTTTAACCCAAATACGACATTGTATCACTCGATCCTATGTGCTAACGTTGCGGTGCAAAATATTCAATACTAATGTACAGAGAGAAAATTTCTCTTCATATTTATTACAAGACAAGCTGTAATATTAGCTTCAAAATGACAAAATTTAAAACTATTAATTAAAATGTTGCAAATGCTTACCATTATTATGTAAGTAACTTTTCATTTTTGATCACCCCCCTCTGAATATTTTACTGCAAGCTTGTCTTATTTTTACTTACAGTGACTCTATAGCATGTGGTGCAGTTTTACACACGTAATCTTTGATGTAACTCCAAATGGAGAAATTTGTTGTGGTTAAATCAGGTAAACGCGATGGCCAATTTATTTTAACATTGTTACCAATCCAATAATTTGGTTTTAATTGATTTAAATATCGGACACCGAGAAACATGATGTGCTTGCTGAAGCCCCATATAGTTGAAACTATCTTAAACTGATAACAATTTCTATATCCTCTTATAATTCATTATTTAAAAAGTTTAAATATGTTTGTCCGGTTAAAGTACTGTAGAAAAGTTACAAATCCTGCTTTTGTCTGACCATAAAGATTTTTTCCGTATGCTTTCGTTTTGTCTTCTTTAACGAAGAACTCACCCAAAGAATATTTTCTTTCCAGAATCTTTTCGTACCCCAGATTTTTTCCATTTCGCGCAAAGAAACTTCCTCAGTGTAATTGCACATAATTTGCATATTCTAACATTTTTAGTTAAAGAAGTTTAACGAGTATTACTAATAAATAAAAAAATCATACATTAAACTCATTAACACCGCTTTCTGAAGTTTTTTGTCTAGTTGGCGCTTTTTTTAATGCTCCCAATTTCCAAAAATTATTTTCCAATATTAAAAAGTATTTGCTATTTGACGCTGCTCTCTCCGGATACAGCTCACTGTACTTTTGACTTGAGATTACAATCATGTCTATTTTTTCAGCGTTTGTGAATTCCATTGTAACTTATGATGTATAAAATTCAAAAAAACATCGAATGCTGTCAAATATCTAATTTAGTAATCTACTATTTCATGTTTATTATAATTGTTTTAATGTTTATTAAAAAAACGTAACATGTATAGTATCTTATAGATTTTTGTATTCTTAATTATCTTTTTTCTAAAGAGTTAGCAAAACCTGTTGTAAGAATTGCAAGCCACAAGTAAGGTTTAAACATAAGTTTTTTTTTTAAATATATTTTTAATTATAATTTGGTGACAAAAAGGATGTAACTTATTTACATAAAGCCTTCACATAGTAAACAATTTTTTAAACATATAACATACACATTTATTATTCTCTAGGTATAAAAGACCATTTCGCAATGAGTTTATTATTTTTCGTTTAAAACTTATGGGTGGCACATAGAAAATTATGTTTATAATAGGTATTTCATACTACTACATAATAGCGAGTAATACAGCATTGTATTCATGGCAAAAAGTACTTTCCAACACTAAAATAAAAAGTCTATTTGTTTCTATATATATATATATATATATATATATATATATATATATATATATATATATATATATATATATTATTGATGATGGGCCTTCGTAGATAAAACGTTGGATGTAACATCTGTCCCTTGCAAAAGGAGAATAAATTACGAAATTGTTGTATTCAAAGTTTTTTATAATTCATAAGAGTTATAAAGTTTTTAATTTTAGCGATTTTAAACTTTCTTTAACATCTCAGAAACTGAAAAAAAAATTTGAACACTGTTAACTCCAAAAATGACAATTCTTTTTGTAAGTTAATCGACCTTGCAGTTCAACCAGTCGAAACTTGTTATTTTGAACGGCTCAACTTGTGTATTAAAATGGGGATGTTTGGCGAAGCAAGCGAATTAATTGCCATTATTCTTAAAATACGCCGCGCTGCATTCCTTCCCTTACCTGTCCGCTCCTTCCATCCTGTTCACTCCCCTTCTATACCTTTTACTTTGGAAGCTTAAGTCGTAGATCTAATTTCCATCATGTCATTCGATTAAGTATAATTTCGATCTCTTAATGCACCAACACGGAAATACCGTTCGACGTTAATATAACACAAACTTTGTCTGAATATACAGATAGATGCAAATCAGCAACCTTATGTATAGTGTACAATTTAATATTTTGAACCATCGAACTGATTTAATTGTAATTTAACTGATCGTCTCATGAAAATAATTTATGCCGACTTTATATTTAAATCACATTTATAACGAAATGTATCAATTCCCACATACATGCTCAAAATATCCTCGGGTATCTCTTTTAAGTATTTTCTCCTTTACTATTTTTATTTATTTTTTTTGCAGGTTGTTCGAGGCGCAATTGTCGTATTCAGTCCCCGAACTATCCCGGCATATATCCAAGAAATGTCACGTGTCACTACAGAGTAAGAGAGAAAAATATACCAGTGGGAAAAACATGCACTCATTGCAGTAAGACAGGCGAATTATCAGTATCGGGAAAATACTCCAAAATATGAAAATAATGATAAAATGTTAAGGTAAGTAATACGACCAAAAAAACGTAATTAAAACATATCCATAACCTTTTACAAAATAAATCGACTTTAAAAAAAGTGATAAAAAGTATATCTAGTCTTTATTTTAAAAATATTCTTGCTTGCCTACCAAAATATAATAAAAGAAATACTCGCTATTGCAAACCTAAACAAAAAATAGAAGCAATATGTAATTATTACTTAATACACAAAATAAAACACGTAAACACATAAAATAAGCAATATATATATATTAGTGTGTGGGGATTCACGGATGAAGAAGTGTGTATCATTGTAGAATCAGGGAGGACATCCGTTGATCAGTGTTGATCTGACTTGGTAGTCGCAGATAGTTCGCCCTAGTCTGATTTGGCATTATCAATGCTTTCTGGTTCGTGGCTGACTGTTAACCGGGAGATTAAAAGATAAGCGTGACTTGTTGTGCTGACTATCAAGTCGGAACAACACTGATCAACGGATGGATTCCCGAAGCCATGTATATATATATATATATATATATATATATATATATATATATATATATATATATATATATTAGTTTCTTAAGCTCCTAAATGGAACGCAGGGCTTCTGTGAAAACCCTTTAACATGTTTTATTGGCTGCTATTTTCTTTGTCTCTGCCCATGTAGTGTCAACTCTTTTCAGTTCTTCCATGATATATCTTCATCACGTTTGAATTGTACGTCCGCATCTTCTGTGTCCTTGTGAATTCCGGTCTAGGGAGTTTCTGGTTATATCATCATGGGCTTTTCGCAACGTGTCACCTATCCGTCCCCATTTGCGTAGTAATATATCTCGGTATATTTTCTGTTGTTATATGAGATGCCAGAGATTTTCAGTACAAATGATGTTTGGCTAGAATAAGCGGAAAATTCGACGCAGACGTTTGCTAACGAAAGTTTGTATTTTTAAGGTTTTTTATCAGTAACACATTGCTGTTAAATATGCTCAGCTTGGTGTCTGTGTTGATTTGTCTGGATGGATAGAGATCTTAATTGGCCAAAAACTTGCTGAGTTTTTTTAATTCAATTGTGTATGTCTGCTGTAACACTTCCATGTTTGTTGATAACACTGCCCAAGTATATGAACCCCTCGATGTCATCCGTATCAGATCAAGAAATACTGAATGGTGTATTTATGTTGGTGTTAATTCTAATGGACGTTCTAAGTTTGCTACCATGTTTTGCATGTCGTTGGGTAATTGTGCCATCAGACAGATGTCATCTGCATACTCTAGATTAGTTAAAGACGTCGTGAGAGTCTAACGTATGCCTCGCACATTCTTCAGTGCCTTCTTTAGAGACCAAAACAATATTGAACAGTAAAGAAGATAAAGTGCACCCCTGTCTGACCCCTGTTTTCACCTGAAAAGAACGGCTCATTTGCCCGTTATGAAACACCGTACAAGAAGCGTTGTTGTATAACTCTTGTATTATAACGGTAATTTTCTTGGGCATTCCTGCTTCCATCAATGTTTTCCAAATTGCTGAGTGTAATATGCTATCGAACGCCCTTTAAAAGTCTATGAAAACTATGTAAAGTGGTGAGTTCCATTCAATAGATTGTTCAGCAATGATTTTGGTGGTATTGATTTTATCTGTGCAGGTGTGAGTATGGGTTCTATAGATGCTGACAGGCGGCTTTCTATGATTTGAGCCATTATTTTGTGTATGGAGTTAAGAAGTGTGATTCCTCTCCAGTTCTGACAGAGGGTGAGGTCTTCTCTTTAAGAACTTTTATGATGGTACCCTGTTTCCACTGGTCTGGGAATTTGCTATTCTCCTATGCTTCTTTTATGAGTGGATATATTAGTTCCCTTGTTGTTTCCATGTCTGCTTTAAAAAGTTCGCCACTGAGGTTATCCGGTCCTACTGTTTTATTGCTCTGTTCTTTTATCTTTACTAGCACTTTTATTTAACCTTCTTATTTATGTTTTGGTACTATGCTAGGTTTCCTTCTTTTTTTGGCTGTCATTCTTGATGCTAGTATTACAGCTTTAATGCTCTTTCTTTATTGGACGAGATTCCGTGTTTCTTATGATATCTCTTCTCTTCGCTCAGCCTGCTTCACACCCAGTACTTTCTCAGTGGCATCAGCCTCATTTCCACGATTTCGTTCCAAGAGATGTCGGTTTGGCGTTGCTTTTCCCTCAAATGTTCTCGGAATTTTTTTATTTTCTCAGGTATTCTAAGAGATTCTGTGTTACATTTCTTCGTAGCGATAATGTTAGATTTGGTTATTTTTTTACCAGTTTGATTCTTAGGGTTCCTACTACTATATGCTGATCACTGCCAACATCTGCTCCTCTTTTGTTCCTCACATCTAGTAGCGAACTTCTCCATTTCTTGTTTATCATAATGTGGTCTATTTGGTTCTCTGACTTCTTATCGGGCGATGTCCACGTTACTTTATGTATGTGCTTGTGTGGGAATATAGTTCCTCCAATAGAAAAGCCATAGTTTGAGCAAAAGTTTGTTAGAAGTTCCCCATTGTTATTCATGTTTCTCAGGCGATGCTTGCCCATGATATCTTCTAGGTTTTGGTTATTGTTTCCTACTTTTGCCCATTTTCCATTATAATAATGATGTCTACTCTTGGACTCTAGCATAAGATGGACGCCAGTTCTTCGTAAAAAATTCTTGTTTTTCCTGTAGCGGTGTTGGATCTGTTGGGACATAGCACTGTATATATGTAATCTTTCTATACCTGGTTTAGAATCTAGCTGTTATTATTCTGTCTGATATGAGGTTCCATGACATCAATGATCTTTTAGCGCGTTGGCTTAATGGTAGTGCCACGCCATTTTCGTGTGGCTTATTTGCCTTATTTCTACTATACAGTAATAGCTCTCCTGATGGTATTGTGTGTTCTCCATGTTCATTCCATCTTGCTTCAGAAATGTCAAGGACGTCTAAACAATAGGCTTGATTTCTTTAGTAACTTGTGCTAGTTTGGAGGCTACATATAAAGTGCGTACATTCCATATACCAATTCATAACGTCGACTTCGTGTTTGCTAAAGTCATCAAAGTGTGATTAGTCCTAATCCGTGGCCCCACGGCAAGTTATTAGCTCACATAACCCGATCTTGGTGGTGGGGTTGCCACCTTTAGATTTCTAAGCCCCCCCGGTTTGTTCCGGTAACCTTCCCTAGGCCAACTACTTTTACTACAGCTGTTGAGCTTAGCCTGCCCGTTGTCTGAAGCCATTCCACTGAAGATAGACGCTTCTGTTGTGCTAGTTTTGGTTCGCCCTGGATATTTGATTTTACCAGTACGTCCCATATCTGGAGAGCATGCCCCAAGTCGCCATCTGGGGAGGCGTCCCATGGAGGACTAGCAACCCTACACGGACTATATATATATATATATATATATATATATATATATATATATATATATATATATATAACTCAAACTATATATATATATATATATATATATATATATATATATATATATATATATATATATATAACTCAAACTATATATATGTGCGATTTTTGCCGGTAATATCCGGACGCTCCAATCAAAACTCCGGGTCAAACATTTCGCCAATCGCGGCCTGGCGGTAGGTTCGATCAGCAACCCGCACCACACAGTATATACTGAATGTCCTGAAACTTTTGTTTAATATACCGGTCGATATTTTAAAATAAAAATAAATACAATTTGAAGTGAAGAATCAGTAACATTGCATGGTCTTAAAATCCAGGAAAAAATGAATGTTACATTTACCCCCTTCCAAAAAGAAATAGACTACACTAGTCTATTAAACTAAGGCTACTGATGAAAAGGTACAAAGTGGTACACTATCACTTAATACTAAGGTCAGAACTTAAAACAAAATTACAAACTTCGGTCCTTACTACTAGACTTAATTCTATTAAGCACTAATATTAAGTACAATGACAACCAAATGAAAATTTTTGCATGTACACAAGAATCTTATAACTAGACTTAACTTAATTAAGCACTAAGGTTAAGTACATCAAAAAGCAAATAAAAATCCTTGCATGAACATAAGAAATACCTGTTCAAAGTAACAATCGCGGTCTTCTTATATAAAAGAATCAGCTCTGTTATTGTTACCAAAACAAAAAAATAACTGTCTAGACTCTTGTCTAAATCAAAAAAAAATGAACTGAAATAAAATATGAACACCCCCCTTAAAATCTTTTAAGGATTGTCTGAAAAAATTTTTTTTTTATTTCAGCAAAAGAAATTTATAAAATTCTTAAATAAAGAAAAAAAATAAAAAAATGATTCTAGTGCAAACACTTACACTAAAAGGAAAAGTCTTGTCAGACCATTTAGCACAAGGCCAAAAAAAATAATATCTGGATAAATATCCAGACAAACGCTCGGGAAAAATCGCTATCCATGCTCTAGCTCATCGCTAAGAGGACATTCTAAATCTAGTATCACTACTAGTCGCACTCAGAAAATAATCGCACTCTATATCGCAATGTCGACGTCCTAAGACATCTAGACATGCTAAAGTCGCTAGGGAAAACGCTCTGGTTGATCGCCAGAAAACACGTCAGCTCATCGCCAACAAAACACTCTGGTATCGCCAAAAAAAACTCGGCTCCTCGCCAAGAAAACACTCTGTAAATAGTCCTCGACTACACAAAGTCTGCGTTCTAAAAGAACAAACTCGCCATGAACATAGTGAGCAGCTATAAAAGCTAACTAAATCACTATAAGCGCAGTGAATAGCTACAAAAGCTAAAATTCACTCTTAACACAGTGAATAGCTATAAAAGCTAAAATTCACTCTAAACACCGTGAATAGCTATAAAAGCTAAAATTCACTAAACTGAATGATCCTGCTTCAAAAAGCAATGTTCACTAAGAACAGAATGATTAGTCCGCGCGCAACTAACATTCTAGGAAACATTCCCAACATAACTATATGAGACAGCAAGTCTCGAAATAGGACCTCCCTAAAGTCATAATCCTATATAGGAGTCCATAAGCAAAACGACTCAAAATCTCGCATTTTGAGCACATGCCCTCAGGCAACCAACATACACCGAAATATATACAGAAATATGTACAGTAATATATACAGAAATATATACAGGAGTTCAAATCCCTAACTCTAGGTGATGATTACTCCATACTGAGCTTGGTGAAAGCTCTTAGCAAAGCTAATCAAATCTTCGGCACATCGCACCAAAGTGACAAATCTGCCTAGAAACATGAGCCAGAAAAAAAACGCTCTCCGTCATTCTTCAGGGTGGCTACCCAGAGAAATAAAACTTAACCAGCATTGCGCCTCTTCAAGTTGCATGAAGAACCCTCGTGTACTGGTCTCGCCCTAGAACAACAACGAAAAACATTCAATCCATCCCACATAACAGGAGACAAACACTTCACCACGATATACTGAAAGGTGGAGACAAAAAAAATACAGAATTGGTGACCCTGGAGTCCACCAACAAAAGGGAGTAGATTATAGCATCCACTAAACTAAAACGGTGTCTACCACACCACCATAAGTCAAAAAAAATTTAATCAATAGGGTGTTCCGAAATACACTACTGCCAACAGCCTGTCACCACTAATAGGCTAATTGGAGCTGAGGTCGACTACAGTAGTTAGGCTCTCCTTTGGTTCAAATAGAAATAACCATTGGGTAACAAAACCTTTAAAGGTCCCAAAGGTCAAACGTTCACCCCCCCATAGACTACCCTTCCAATCAGTCTGTTCCTCAGGAAGACTAACTCCCTGCCAAACGTCGTAACGGCATCTGTTAGCACCCGGTGCATCACAGCCTGTAAAAACAGATAACTCATGGGATACAACCTAAAAGGTTTACAAGGTTGACTTAACCAAGCTTCTAACGAAATTTTAAAAAACGAAAATGAGCTTAAAAAGGCTACATGAAACAAAAATTGCTCAATTTTCCGGTGGCAACGCAACAAAACTTTTGAAGACGACAAGAGCTTTCCCAGCTTAATCAGAAACAAGAAGAAAACATCGTTGACAGCTAAAATATTCGATCATGGTGTTAATCGTCTCCCTAAACAATAGCCTCTAGAAGAAACTGCTACAGGTATCAGGCATAACCGTTTTCTGTCAGCCCAAACTTCTAGATTACCTCTTGGAAATCTAAAAATTCGGTTAGGAATCTTCCTTCACTGCGCTTAGCCTCTCTTGACAAGGTTCTCATCTCGGTATCAGATTTTGATCAGTTCTTTGTGAAACGACTGTCTTACTCTGCTCTCATCTCCTGTAAATGATCAGCCTTTAGTTCTCCTGCAGAACTTCAATTTTCTATCAATCTGATAGTAAACCGAAAAAACTCATCAGACGCCTATGAGCCTATGCAAAAAAAATTTTTAAAAAAATTTGTGACTCAAAGGTAACGTTTTAAACGGCTCTGAAAAAAAAAAAAATACCCTTAGTTTGTCAATTCAGAAGAAGATCTAAATCAAAATAATCCAAGTCTTAGACTTACTGGATAAACCAAAATCAATTTACTCTTGATTGCACCCAAAATATACCACTAAGGTAATAAAAATACACCCTCTCGGGTAGCAAACTTTGAAATTGCTCTTATTACATTTTGACTCTACATCATACAACACGAGCTTCATCCTGCGCTTGTCCTAACTCAAGATCACCTTGGATTGCCTCTAATCAAAATTTCGCTTCCAAGTGTCAAGAACTGGATATTATTTGGGGTCATAAGCAAATCAAATCCCGCGACCACCGACATACCAGTCTTATGATATATCCTGAGTGTGACTCTTTCGCAAGCTCGCAACAGCTGAGTCGATGCTAAACATCAACTACAATCAACCTAGGTTTGGGATATGGCCAATACCCAAAACCTTAGCAAAAAAACTATAAAAGTAAGCTATCCTCAGCTCAACTTTTATAACAGTCAAAAAAGACGAGGTCGTCACCTCTACAGAGCAACATCAAAAAAAATAAACTAAAGCAATTAAGATAGTGTAAATATAAATTATTCTTCTTCTGACAAACTTTCATTAGGGTTAGGTTCATTGAATGGTTTTAAGTCTTTAATATGCCATCGTCCTACTTTAGTCCCATCTAAATTAACTAAACCATAAACTAAATCCGAAATCTTTTCTCTAATCACGCAATGCACATACTTAGGTACCAACTTAGATGTGAATTTATCAGCTGCACTGGAAAGAATTTTATTTTTTCGCCAAACGTGATCACCTATCTTAAAGGAAAAATCCCTTTTTCTAAGGTTGTAAGACTTACTGTTCCGCTCATAAGCCTTATGTATCCTACTACGCACGTCGGTGAAAATATCTTTTAAACCCTTTAAATTTTCGGCGTACGCGCCCCTGTTACCCGGAATTATTTCGCTGTCAGCATTGACATCCAAGTCTAAGTTTTTATAATATGATCCAGATAGAGGTATATGTCTGCCGTAAACTAAGAAAGACGGTGTGAACCCTGTTACTTCGTGTCTCGCGGTATTTATCGCTTGTTGGATTTTGGAAATATTGCTATCCCAAGTGTCATGTGAATCCACGTAACTTCTTAAAGCGGTCCCGACTGTTCGGTTATTACGTTCCACAAAATTACATTGGGGAGAGTACACGGGATTAAAACGGATGTTAAAACCATAAGTTTCACTTAAGCTCTTAAAACTCTTAGAGGTAAACTGAGTACCGTTATCGCATATCAAGAGCGATGGAACACCGTGGATTAGAAAGACATTATTTTCCAAAATTCTCTCTATATATCCAGCTTTAGAGCTTTTCAAAGGAAATAGCATGGTATACTTTGTAAACCAGCAAGAAACCACGAGAAGCCATTTATTTCCCTTTTTTGAACGTGGGAATGGGCCTACTAGATCAGCTGCTATGACTTGAAAAGGGTAATTAACCGTTTTCTCTTTTCCCATCAGTCCCATAGGTAGTGTATTTGGAGATTTCTGCGCTCCACATACTTCACAAGTCCTCACAAACTTTACGATGTCGAAACGCATTTTTGGCCAATAATACTGTTCCTGAACCCTGTGAAGAGTTTTATAAAAGCCAAAATGACCAGAAGTAGGAGGAGTGTGACACATGTCTATAACTTCCTCTCTCTGTGGTTTAGGAACTAGTATTTTCCACTCGGGTACATTAATTTTTAAAGGCAACTGGTTTGGGATAAATTTGTACACGAAATCATTTTCCACCTTCCACTGTGGAAAATTTTGAGGAGATTCTTTAATTTGCTGCCGTAAATTGTCGTACCATGGGTCAATGCGATCTACATCTACTGTATCAATTCTTACGCCAAACTGTGCATTAAGACTGTTTTCGTCCGCTGTATGATCTGGGATTCTTGACAAAGCGTCAGGAATAACATTGTGGACTCCTTTTCTATGAATTAAAGTAAACGTGTGTTGTCTCAGCCTAATCGCCCAACGCGCTAGTTTGCCACTAGGGTTTTTAATAGAATTAAGCCACAATAAGCTATAATGATCTGTTATGACCGTGAAAGGAACACCTTCTATGTAAGGTCGAAACTTTTCGATGTTAAAGAGTACTGCTAAACATTCTTTTTCAACAACCGAATAGTTACGTTCAGCCTTTGATAAAGTTCTACTGGCATACGCTATCACCCTTTCCTCACCATTGATTTTCTGTGTTAGGACGCCCCCTAAACCAGTATTAGAAGCATCACTAGAAATATAAAACTGTTGGGAAAAGTCTGGTTGGGATAAAATGGGAGCTGAAACCAATAGTTCTTTAATCTTTATAAAAGATTCTTCGGCTGCCTTTGTCCAATCTATCGATTGTCCTTTTTTCCGTCCTTTCAAAAGATCATTAATAGGTGACAACAAGGTAGAAAAATTCTCGATAAAACGTCTATACCATGAACACATTCCTACGAAGCGCTTAACTTCCGTAGTATTAGTAGGTCTCGCATAATTAACCATGCTTGCTACTTTATCCGGATCGGTACGCAAGGAATTTGAGCCTACAATATAGCCTAAAAACTTTAGAGAAGTTTTGAAAAAATCACATTTGCTCAAATTTATCGTCAGTCCGGCTTCTTTCAATCATTGAAAGAGCTTATTACTTTTTCTGCTTTTAAGCGTTCCGTCCGCGAGAGATCATCTAAGGTACATAGACGCGAGAAAAGGTTTTCTAAGGAACTTTCTGAATAACAATCTTTAAAACTTGTTTGAGAATTGACTTCTAGGGACTGTGGATACCACGAATTATTTTTAAAATTTACTAAAATTGCGAATTTTTGTGCAAAATCACATCCTAAAACCAAAGTATGTGATAGAGAAGGTACTACTAGAGCAGAGATTACTAAACAATGACCATTGCAGACTAGCGGCAACTCAACCGTACCTAAAACTTTTAGACGGCTGCCATCTGCAGTGGTAACACTTCTATTTTTGACATGGCATATTTTTATACTTAAACGACTTAAAATTTTAATACCATTCTGACCTATAACGGAGGCATTTGCACCAGAGTCAAATAAAGCCGAGAAATGGGCACCTAATAGATTTATCTTGATATGCGGTCTGTTATCTAAATATTTATGCACGAATAAAGGAGACATGTGACCATTTGGAGAGAAGCAGGAGTTTTAACTTGAGAAGGATAATTTTTATTAGACTTAAAAAAATCAGAAACTTTTTGTAACCATTTAGTCCAATCTGATCTATTGGAATATTTTTGTTCGTCCGTGTTTCTAGAACGTTTTGGATTAGGGGCTTTACTGCGAACGTGAGCTTGTGACTTAGCAGAAAGATTAGAGGCTTTTTTGTTGGACTTAGTATATCCGCCTCGGTAATATACCGTCCTTACTCGTTTTTTGTACATTTGGGGCATGATGCTAGTCTCACACCAGTTGTTCCACATTTGAAACAAAATACCCTCTTAGGTGCTGTACAACTTTGGTAAGTGTGATTCGGACCTTCGCAATTCCAACACGTGGAAATTGCCTTAGGTAAAACCGACTTGTCATTCACCTTAGCTGCAGTGTCGCTAATTTTAGAATCACTATTTTTTCTTTTACCCGTTTTTCCGGTTACTCCTAGAGTTCCGATTTAAATTCCCAACTTTATTTGTCGAGACTCCACTTCGGCCATTTGGATTATACTCTACTTGATGTATATTAGTTTCGCCTTTTGGTCTGCTCTTTTCCAACAAATAATCGGACTCTTCAAGTTTTCTACATAACCCGGCGAGTTCGGCTACCGAATTAATATCTAGTAGAGCTAACCGATTGACGAAGCTAGGCAGAATATTCCTACGTATAAATTTAACTTTGGTACTTTCCGAAGGCTTGGTGGATAACCTACCAAATAAAGATTCCATGTGGGCAATAAAAATCACAGTGGACTCATTCTTCTTTTGTAGCCTCCTCTTTATTTCCGACCACAATTCTTCATCATCGTCACAGTGCAAGAAGTCCTTCTTTAGCCTATCTACCAAGGAATGCCAGTCGTTGACACTTGATTTTATGCTTCTATACCAAATGAAGGCATCGCCAGTGAAAAATTCAACAGCAGAGCTGAAAAGTTCATCTTCCGATACTTTCCTAGCTTGAGCTATTTCAGTCAGCCTCTCCAAAAAAGGATAGAGTCTCTTTGAGTCTCCATTAAATTTCAATTGCCATTCGCTGACAGGAATATTTCTGGCTGCGCAATTCACGATTGGAGCTGGTACGTTTATGACTGGGGTTGTAATAGGCAGCTGTGGTAACTCATGGCCAGGAGCTATCTTTTCTGCAAGATTTGCTTCCATGAGCACACACGTAGCTATCGTTTCCTGAACATATTTGGAAAGCTTCGACGCTTCCTCTTCGTCATCCGGCATGGGAATTCTTTGTACGCGACCCGCTACATGCGATAAACGTGATTTAACCCGGTGTACAAGTGAATCATTTGGATCACCGTCATAACTATCGATTAAGTTTTGGATTGAATTTAAACTCTTTTCGATACCAGCCGTTTCTTCTGTAAAAGACAGGGTGTCATCCCCTATTTTTATCGTTTTTCCCGGCTCATTAATTTCTTTACTTAAGATCCTCGTTAGAATCTTTCTTTTATCTGCGACCGGACGTTCTGAGAAAGTACGACGGATTTTTAGTTCATAGTCTAATTCATATTCCAATAGGTGATTGACTTTAAAATTGAAGGCTTCCATGATAAATGAATACTATAAAATTTAAAAGAATTGTTTAAAAAGCCGTGAAAATATTTCTCCTGTGCTCCCAATAGTCAAAAAAAATAACAAAATCTGTAAAGGCACTTAAAATATGTAAACTTCTTTACCAAACTTTAAAAAAAATCTTCAACAATTTCAAAAAAAATTTCTAAGTATTGCCTCGTATTAAAATCCTTTTATCAAGATATCTTAAGAATTTCCTATAAAAAAATCTCTAAATATCGTTTCGTATATCAGCAAAGTATTTTTAATATTCATGCAAAATATAGGTGAGAAAAAAGAACAGTTTTTTGTTCGGTTATCCGCAAAATAAATCACAATGCAAAATTAAAGTCGACCAACACATCTGCTAATCTGAATTATAAAGTCAGCTTTTAAGAAAAAAGTAGGAATCTCTTATCTTAGAGTCAACAACAAAATTCAAATATCTATATCAGATAAATTGAAATAAAAAAATTCTACAAATTCCCTGCTTTTGTCTTACTACTATAGTGTAGTTTCGTTTAATAAATATTATTAAATAAAAATATCTGCAAAGTTAGAGCTTTTATTTTGTTCGAAAGCTAGTACACTGAACCCTTTTTTTAAAAAATAAAATTCCAAAAGCCCCGCGTTGCCAGCGCTATTTTTATGTGACGTCTTTTTATGACATGCTAAACTGTCCTCAGTTTGAGGCATCTTTTTCCGTACCCTGTGAGAAGTTGTTTGTCCCACGCTTGAGCGCAATTTTGTAAGGTGTGCTAATTTTGCTTTATTTTTCGCCCCATGTAGACTGCGTCATTTTGTAACATTTTTAAATACTGGACGCCCCAAGCTTGAGCACAATTTTCTTGCAGCCCCGCTTTAATTTCTGATAATGAATTGAGTGAAACCTGATTTTAAAAGAACTAAAGAAATTAAAGAAATACTAGCTCAGTTTTCCTTGGTGGAGAGATATGGGTAAGAGATAATTTTTGTACGTCTTTTTGGAATTTAATTCTATTTTTAAAGAAAACCTCAGTTGTACGACTTTTTTTTGGGCACCACTCATTTTAAAATAGAAAGGATTTAACTTCAGCTAAGAAAAATGAGAAAAAACTGAAGTGTTTTATGGATATTACTAAAAAGAAATTAGTCTAGCACAACTGATCCTGAAAAGAGAAATAAATATTCAGTGAGACACTAGCTTTAATCAACAAAAAAAGAATTTATTCATATTTTTAAAATGAAAATAAAAAGTTCTAACCTTTACAGTTATACCAAAAAATTCTAGCCTAAATAGTAGTTGTTACATTTAAACTTTAAACTTTTACAACCCCCGAAGGCGAGACATCGTGTTTTACACTTCACTTTTTTGTCTGTTATTCATTGCTGTTAATGCACTGCTCTTAAATAAGTCTATTGGAGGGAGTTTTGTTGACTTACTCTTTTTCAGTCCTGCTGTGATGGACTTCGCCCGATTTCACACTTTTTCTTAACACTTAGAAAGCTCACTACAGCTTTTATTGTCGAAACTGGTACTTTTACTTTGCGGCTCTGAAGAAAATTAGCCTACTTCGGCTAGATGGAAAATAGCCTCTCGGCTAGACGGTACTGCCTGGTCTGCGGCTCGATCGAAAAAAAAGCCATGCTGGTAGTTTCTCAGGCCCTTAAATAATCGTGCGATTTTTGCCGGTAATATCCGGACGCTCCAATCAAAACTCCGGGTCAAACATTTCGCCAATCGCGGCCTGGCGGTAGGTTCGATCAGCAACCCGCACCACACAGTATATACTGAATGTCCTGAAACTTTTGTTTAATATACCGGTCGATATTTTAAAATAAAAATAAATACAATTTGAAGTGAAGAATCAGTAACATTGCATGGTCTTAAAATCCAGGAAAAAAATGAATGTTACAATATATATATATATATATATATATATATATATATATATATATATATATATATATATATATATATATATATATATATATATATGTAACTCAAAATCATCACCACGACTGTCTGATTGACCCCGATTTCATAAGGATAAACCGATACTATAGAGGAATTATAGATAGAACCGTACCGTACGTAAGAATACCAAGCATTTTTAGAGCATCAATCGACGTATCGACAGAAGCCACAATAGCATCCTGCGTGAAATAATAATTGGGAATTAATTAGAAAAGATTACGACAACTGTACATATAGTACAACGAGAAGAAAATTACGGGGAATGCTGTTAAAAGTAACGGTAGTTCCATCCACTTATTTCTGATTTTCTGGGACTGATCAGAGGCACGCAACCAAGTTAGAAGATGGAAAACTTAGGAGTAAAAAAACACAAAGAGCTTACAAACCAGAGCCTGTAAGCAGACTTGTGGTTTAAGTCAGAAGATCAACTCGTCTGGATTCACTTTGTACAGAGATCCTGTAATAATAAAAAAGTAGCAACAATTATGGAATTTTAACAAATAGTAAATCATCTTAACAGGGAATTGGAAAATCCGGTAAAATGTATTCATGGTAAAAAAATTATGAATTACACCCAGAAGCTGTCATACAAGAGGTAATAAGAAAATTTTTGGACCAAAAAATAGTTTTTACGTGACCAGTCCCAAAATACATTTTTAATTCTTAGCTGAATGGAAAATAACGTCAACATGTCATCTTAACCAGACTTATGCATTTTCATCAATAAATAATTAATATAATAATTTATACAAATATACAAATAAAATACGAATTATTCTCGAAAAGTACCTGAGACTCACAGGCTTGCACCTACGATATCGATTTAAAATTTACTAAGCTGCTGTGCAGAATGTCTCTTTATGATCTTCAGACGTAATAATTTTCTTACAAACCAAGATTGGAAAATGGAATTGAAGTACAAGTAAATAATTTCAATCACAATTCAGTTATCAAGATTTAACTAACAACCATAAAATATCTAATAAGACATATTACATATTACACGATAATTCATGTAAACAATGACAAAAACTATTTCACTTGCCTTGGCGTTTAAAGAATTACTTCTGAGTTCAAAAATTAAGAATCAGAAGAAAAAAATGCTTGTGATAAATATTACCTAAGCTGTTAATTTGTAAACTAATTTAGTTTTTTATTAAAAACTCTAAAATTTGAAATATTTCTTGACAGAAGGGTATCACGGCAGGTCGGTGTACTTATTTATTAATTGATTTAAGTATACGTGGCTTTACCACATACATAGAGAGTTGTTATTGCAGAAATATAAAACTGTTCGTAGCAGTACTAGGGTTTTGTTTAAAATATGCCCTGAAATACAAACGTATGTTTCGATACTTGGTTAAAGTTGACGAATATTACGACATCCTCGCGGATATTTTTAAGATACGAAAAAAAAAGTAAGTCCCTGTTCCAGCGGGGAAGCGAACGATACAAAAGAGAATAATCTTCTGTTTAGACAGGATGCATTGTTTAATAATAAAATTAGTTCAAAACAAGATATAATATTTTTCATTGCAGCTCACATAGACATAATTTTATTTATACTAATTTTGAGTTGCAGTTGGAACATACTATTTTAACCAGGTAAAAAGGGAATAACCGGGAAAATAAGAAATATTTTTCTGTATAGCACAAAATATCGTTTAACATAGTAGGGTTATAAAGAACACTAAATTTCATGATTTCAGCTTAAACAGTTTCAAAGATATTTAGGAAATACCTTTTTCCAACTTTAGTGCCTGGTGTGTCCTTATTATTATTCTAATATTATTTTCTATACCTTCTTAAAAATTAAGGCATTACAGCAAGTATAAATCCTTTTATTAAATTAATATGTTTAATGAAATAGCACGTGACTATTAAGACTGAGATTTTCTGCAGGCATTAACGAAGCAGAATGAAATTTCTATCTCTTGAAGTAAACTATTACGCGGTAACTTAATATAAAGAAACTTAACATTGTTTAGTAGGAATAACGAAATATCAAGCTTTAATACTGTTAATTAAAATTTATTTTCAGTGAAGAAATTATAAGTACAGTAAAACCCCTTTTAGCGACCACCTCTATAAAGGTGGCCACCTGCGTATAATGACCGATTATGAATGGAAATTCCCGTTCGATTATATCCCCTTATACCACTTTCTACCGAGCCTTCTCTTAAACGATCGCAGGTATCCATCATCGGAATGACCTAGTACTGTAGATACGAGTTGCGGTCCGCCTAATAGTCTTTAGAAGGTTGTAAATATTTTGACCTGGCTTTCATCGGAGTTGCGGTAATCGAAAAATCGGCAGGTAGGTAGGGTTAAATTATCAAATATTATTAATTCTTAAATATTATTATATTAAATTAGGGTTAACTTAAATTAGATAAAAGTATAAAACGTAAGGGCATTTTTAAAATTTACTAGTTTACGTTTAAACTTTTTCAAGTCAACATGGTCTTATTACAGGAGATATTGAGCGAGAAAGGCAAAACTTTGATCCTACTGGAAAATTACAAATTTCGGCAATATCGCCGTTTAAAATCGATAGTAGAGATGTGCGGGGTCTGCACAAACAAGAACTGCACTGCTAATAAGATAATTCAATATGTACATAAAGAAATTGATGTTGTAACGTTCATCAAATGCATGTCTTACAAATATAGTGATTACTGAAATATGTCTTTTGCTTTAATTTTCACACATAACTTGCATACTTATAACTCTATACCTACCTATGACGGACCGCAACTCGGCCGCCAATTTTGGGTTCGAAAAAGATCTGTACCGCAACTCGGAACTTTTATTGCCTTTTACCGATCCTTACCGCAACTCAGTATCAACCCCTAGTAAAGTAAATTCCAAGATATAAAATCCTGACTTTGTGCTTTTTTCAGTGGGGCAATAAACGACTCTATTAAGTTTTTGTGCATAGTTGCCAGGGATTACGATAAACGTATTTTTATTTTACCTGCTTCATATAAATCCCTCACTTTCATCTGCAAACATATTGGATCTATTTTTACCTATATATTTAGTACCTGGTAAGCCGGTTTGGAGCCCTCTAAGTATTTGATAATATAGGCCTAACCACCACAGGTCCCCATTAAGATTTTAAAGATACATTTTATTATTTTTATTTTTAGTTTTACTTACAACGTAATGTTTCTATTTTAATTATGTGGGGTCCCTGGGAAAATTGCAATAGTGGCTATCGCAAGAGAAAACATTTATCACTTGACGCTAAACAAATAGTGAAAAAAGTTTACGACAGTTTGGTAAAAAGGTAAATTTGAATAAACAAAGTGCTTTGCAAGAAACCAGTGAACTAACAAAAACCTCAATTTCTACGATTAAGGGTATTGTAAGAAAACCATCACACAGGAACAGGAAAAAACTGAAAGATTTTCAAATGCATCATGTGAAAGAGACGTCATCAGGAGAAAAATATATTCTATGTATGAAGGGCAGTTGGTGCCGACACTAGACAAATTAAAATTAAGACTGGTGCGGGACGGGACCAATATACATTGTGGCCGATCAACCCTTCACAGAATTCTTTTAAGCAGTACAAAATGTCAGAATAACGCACCTTCAAATGAAGGTAAACGAATAACCATTTTGCATACAGGATCTGAAAAAGGCTGGGTTTCAAATTGTCTACTATTATCTGCAAAAAACATAAAAGATTCTAGTTTGGACTATCACGAAAACACGACCGCAGAACTTTTTGAAAAATGGTTTCAAAATTCCCTTTCGCCAAATGCTTCCAAACAGAGTGTTATAGTTATGGACAATGCAAGTTACCATAGTCGCCTACTAAATAGGTTTTCTAATGCAGCCAACACCAAATCGGAAATACAGGAATATATGTTAGTAAATGACATTTATTTTGACTTTAGTTATAAAAAAGGTGATCTTTTGGAGGTTTTGAAATACCATACATTTAAAAAGAAATATGTTTGTGATAGTATGGCTGAAAAAATGGGACACACTGTTTTGCGATTTCCTCCGTAATATTGTGTGTTTAATCAACATATTTGGCATCAAGTTAAATCAAAAATAAGGGCACAAAAATATTTCCCCTACTTTAAGCGTGTCAGTGGTTGAATTAGTAAAAAAAGTTATAAAACCTTGTAAAAGCTGGAAGAATTCCATTCCATTTATGTAAATAATATAAAACCACTGATAATTAACTCAGCTGATGACAGTCCTAGTGAAACCGAATTAGGCTTAAGTTAAAATATATTTTTATTTATACAATATGTCCCCTCTCGTAAACCCCATATTGCCCACTTAAAACACCAAAAATCAGAATCTTATATTTTGGGATAGGCTATACACATCTATGCTAAAAATGCTCTGAATAAATGACAATAAAATCCCTAAATGACCCGGTTTTTCCAAACAATTATAAAATCATATTCTCCCAATTCTGAAAAAATGTAAATGAATTACAAATTACTTAATGATAGGTGGGTACAGAAAATAAAAAAAATAGTATTATTTTAAACTTTCATCGGTTAACGTAAATATTTGAGTAAGGTGGGCAAAAGGAAATGTGTTTCTATAAAAGGAAAATTGATATAACCCCTAAAAATGAAAAAAGTGGTTTGAGTATCAAGAAATTGGTTGAAAAAATTAATGTATGCAAGACGCAAGTGAAGATATAATAAAAAGAAAGTTAGAAATTTCCATCAAGAAGGTGAAAATGCAAAACAAAAAAGAAAATTTTCTAAAATCGAATGACTTACCGTGGATCAAGTCGAATTTATATGTAATAGGGATATGGATGATTTTGAAGAAAATAATATTCCGTTCGTTTAACTGCTTCCTACCATTAAGAAGGCATTTGTGGATTTAAAACAATTTGCGTTAATTGTTAACGATGTTGCATTAAAAAGTGAAAAATTTACCATCATCCACTATATTGAAGAGATACGACAAATGAATGAATCTGAATTCTGGAACTAATGAATGGAAATTTGAAATTGTTTCAATATCGAATATATCTAGCGCAAATTTTTTGTAAGTGTAAACAATTTTGACATGGCTACAAATAAGTAGTTAAAATGTGAATCTGAATTTTATACAAATAAACTAAAAAATATGAATTAATCATTGACTTGCGATTATTTTAAAAATAAGAATTTTAATATATGTTGGCATGTATGTACACAAGATTCATATGTATTCTATGTACGTGCTTTCCAATTGCATTAGTTTTGTTTTATAAAAATTGAAACTACAATTAAATAAAATAATTAATTAATAGACAATACAAAATGTACATCAGTGGTTTTAACTTTCTTGTTTTCTTTTAAACGGCCACCTCACTATAGCGACTAAATTTTAAGTTTCCCAGGGTGGTCACTATTGAAGGGTTCTACTGTATACATAGACATATTTAATTATTAATTGCAAAAAAATTATTCAGAACATTGTGCAATATTTAGTTGGATTACCTAAGTTAAGTTTGTATCAAGATAAGTCAATGTTATGTCAAAGATACGGCCCGCGGGCCGCATCCGGCCCCCGGGACGTATCAATAAGGCCCGCGATCGCAATGTGTCACAGAAAGAAGAATCATGTTTTTTAGAGCTTTTAGACTTCACTCGATTCCTCTACGGAAGTTTTAAAATGCGCACACTACATTTATAAGTAATTTCAAGGGCAGCGCGTGCCTTGACAAGCGAGAGAGATAGATAGTAACGCCATCTCTTAGCAACAAGCGGAAATACCCTATTATTTTTGTTGAGAACAATAGAATCTTCCACGCGCTTCGAGTCTAGACTAGAACCTTCCTTATCGATATTATAAAAGGAGTGCATCGGCGCGACGTGAGTCAGTTGAGTGTGAGTCGAGTAATCGAAGCAATACGGTCGGAGAAGGATTTTAGTTGTACTGCGAAGTAATGATTGTGAAGGTATTGTGCATTTGTTTGTGTCGTGCGCGTGCGATATCCATAATTGTTGTGTCGAGTTCCATAATTGTTACGATTTTGGCATAATGTCACAAAAACATAAAGTTGATAGTGAGTTTTTCAGTCTAAATGGGAAATTGCATATTTTTTCATAGAATGGAAAGGTAAACCACTGTGTTTGATTTGCAATCAAACAGTTGCTGTTTGTAAGGAGTTTAACTTAAAGAGACACTATGATACGAATCATAAATCAAAATTCGATTGTTACACTGAAAAAATAAGAATGGACACATTGTCATCTTTAAAATCTAAACTTCAAGATCAACAATCGATGTTTACTAAAGCTAATACTGAGAGCGAAGATGCCCTGAAATCAAATTTTATTATTGCATTAGAAATCGCGAAGAGATCAAAACCTTTCACTGATGGTGATTTTATTAAAGACTGTATGTTGAAAGTTGCCGATGTTTCATTTCAATTTCAAAAGTCAATAATTCAAAATATTTCGCTGTCAAGAAACACTGTTGCTTCAAGAATAAATGATTTATCTCAAAATTTGGTTCTTCAACTGAAGGAGAAAATTAAGGAATTTACAAACTTTTCACTGGCTGTTGACGAGAGCACTGATACTGTTGATACAGCTCAACTTGCTGTTTTTATACAAGGTATTAACAGTAACTTTGAAATAACTGAAGAACTATTAAAGTGCGTTCCATTGACAGGTACTACAACAGCAAATGATATTTATTCTGCAATTGAGCATTTGATAGCAGAATATGAACTCGACTGGAATATACTTAGCAGCACAACTACGGATGGCGCTCCTGCCATGGCTGGCAAACATTCGGGCGTTGTAACTAAATTAAAACAGAAAACATCAGGGAATTTTGTGGGATTTCACTGTATAATTCATCAGGAATCATTGGCATCCAAACATTTAAAAATGGACCATCTCATGCAACCTATAATTAAAATAGTAAATTTTGTAAGGAGCAGAGGACTAAATCACCGACAGTTCAGGCAGTTTTTACAAGATTTGGACGAAAAGTTTTCTGGTGTTTCTTACTTCACCGAAGTTCGTTGGCTCAGTCGAGGAGTAGTTTTAGAAAAAATTTTTGCATTACGTGACCCTATTCAAGCTTTCATGTTAGAAAAAGGCAACCCAATTGATTATGACAATGACTGGTGGGTTGATTGTGCCTTTTTGGTAGATATGAATAAACACTTGACTGATCTGAATGTAAAG
>CM032455.1:47534456-47575588 GCA_019049505.1 Pachyrhynchus sulphureomaculatus | reverse complement strand
AAAGCTAAATACGTAAAGGTTTAATCTAGATGCAAATAATAGTTACTAATGCACGAACATATATAGGGTGCTCCATATGTATGGAATAATGATTCTACAGCATTTATTAATCAGTGTCTCAAAAAAATATTTAAATAAAAGTTATGGGGTGTTATACGGCGCACATGCTGACGTTAACAATAAAATGTTTTGAACTGTCAGTTCGAAGAAATTACGCCATCTTGATTTTTTTTAATGGAAAGTCCTATATATTATTTTGTTTTTGAGTCCTGCTAAAAATTCTAAATATTATTTGTCTAACATATCATATGTCTAAATGGAACTGTTTTGGAATTACTGATATCTGAAAATAAGAAGACCAAATTAATTTTTTTAAGCTCGCTTGTGTCAAAACATTTACTGTCAGGTAACGACTTAACGCGTCAAAAAATGATTTATTGACAAAAACATTTATTGCTGCATTTTGTGAAACTGCAATTTGAGCGTAATATCATAATGGTACATTTAACAGAAACTGAAAGAATCATTTTGTTAATGATAGTTGGTTCCGGAGACCATAGGAGAACACAACAGGAGGATTATGATCTTTTTAACGCAGAATATCCGAATAGAGAACCTATTACCCAATCCGTAGTTAGCAAAACATTAAAACGATTTAGACAATCAGGTCATGTTAAGGATCGTTCTAACAAGCGATGAAAATAAGCGATGAAAAAAAAAGTTAGATATTTTATTGGAAATTACAGAAAATCCCCTTACGGCCACTCGTCAGCTTTGCCTAGACCACAACATAAGTAAAGGTGCCTTAAGTCGTATACTGAATGAAGAAAAATTGCAAACCAATTCTGTTGCAAGAATTATCTGAAGATGACTACGATAGACGCGTTGAATTTTGCGAGGTCATGATGGAACGAATCAATAATGATCCTATCCTAATTCATAAGTTTGGTTTTTCTGACGAGGCCACATTTTTTCTGAACGGAAGAGTTAACATAACTGAAAATCGACAGTCATTCTCAAATATCACAAAAGATAAACGTGAGGGCAGGGATTTGTGGAGGTCATATCATTGGTCCCTTTTTTATCGATTGAAATCTTACAGGACAGCGGTATTTACAGTTACTCCAAGAGCAAGTTATTCCAACTTGTGCAGGTCTTTTTCCCGATGAAAATAACTTAGATACCCCTAATCTGTGGTATCAACAGGACGGAGCACCTCCTCACTATGAAATCAATGTTCGTAGATATTTGGATGCCATTTTTCCTAATCGATGGATAGGCAGAAGAATTTTTTTTTTATGGGGTCATTTGAAAATCAAAGTTTACCGAAATCGACTTGAAACTGTAGAAGATTTACAACAAAGAATTCAATATGAAATAGCACAGATCACTCCGGATTCTCTGCAAAACTCTGTTCAGACTGTTTATGACAGATTGGGTCATTGCCTCGCTGTTAACGGTAGGCATTTTGAGTAATTGCTACCTTAAAAATAAATCTAGAGTATTTATTAATAGTTTCTTTGTCTTTTTTTTTATTTTAAATTTCAAATGACAATAATTCCAAAACAGTTCAATTTAGACATATGATATGTTATATAAATATTATTTAGAATTTTCAGTAGGGCTCAAAAACAAAATAACATGTAGGGCTTTTCTTCGAACTGTTCAAAACATTCTATTGTCAACGTCAGCATATGCGCCTTATAACACCCTATAACTTTTATTTAAACATTTTTTTCATACACGGATATATAGATATATATATATATATATATATATATATATATATATATATATATATATATATATATATACATATATATAAAATACCTTGTTTTATCATTCACCTCCCCACGTAAATTGGGATTACCTTTTTTCATATTCTATGGATACCGGCAAAGATGTAGTCCTAATTCATTCTAAGGACATAGTTAGATTTTACCTTCGACGTTTCGTCTACTAAGGCCCATCATTAATTTGTCTTACATACGGAGCTGAATTTTTTATGTAATTAAGCCTTTTTAACCCAAATACGACATTGTATCACTCGATCCTATGTGCTAACGTTGCGGTGCAAAATATTCAATACTAATGTACAGAGAGAAAATTTCTCTTCATATTTATTACAAGACAAGCTGTAATATTAGCTTCAAAATGACAAAATTTAAAACTATTAATTAAAATGTTGCAAATGCTTACCATTATTATGTAAGTAACTTTTCATTTTTGATCACCTCCCTCTGAATATTTTACTGCAAGCTTGTCTTATTTTTACTTACAGTGACTCTATAGCATGTGGTGCAGTTTTACACACGTAATCTTTGATGTAACTCCAAATGGAGAAATTTGTTGTGGTTAAATCAGGTAAACGCGATGGCCATTTTTATTTTAACATTGTTACCAATCCAATAATTTGGTTTTAATTGATTTAAATATCGGACACCGAGAAAACACGATGTGCTTGCTGAAGCCCCATATAGTTGAAACTATCTTAAACTGATAACAATTTCTATATCCTCTTATAATTCATTATTTAAAAAGTTTAAATATGTTTGTCCGGTTAAAGTACTGTAGAAAAGTTACAAATCCTGCTTTTGTCTGACCATAAAGATTTTTTCCGTATGCTTTCGTTTTGTCTTCTTTAACGAAGAACTCACCCACAGAATATTTTCTTTCCAGAATCTTTTCGTACCCCAGATTTTTTCCATTTCGCGCAAAGAAACTTCCTCAGTGTAATTGCACATAATTTGCAGATTCTAACATTTTAGTTAAAGAAGTTTAACGAGTATTACTAATAAATAAAAAAATCATACATTAAACTCATTAACACCGCTTTCTGAAGTTTTTTGTCTAGTTGGCGCTTTTTTTAATGCTACAAAATTTCCAAAAATTATTTTCCAACAATAAAAAGTATTTGCTATTTGACGCTGCTCTCTCCGGATACAGCTCACTGTACTTTTGACTTGAGATTATAATCATGTCTATTTTTTCAGCGTTTGTGAATTCCATTGTAACTTATGATGTATAAAATTCAAAAAAACATCGAATGCTGTCAAATATCTAATTTAGTAATCTACTATTTCATGTTTATTATAATTGTTTTAATGTTTATTAAAAAAACGTAACATGTATAGTATCTTATAGATTTTTGTATTCTTAATTATCTTTTTTCTAAAGAGTTAGCAAAACCTGTTGTAAGAATTGCAAGCCACAAGTAAGGTTTAAACATAAGTTTTTTTTTAAATATATTTTTAATTATAATTTGGTGACAAAAAGGATGTAACTTATTTACATAAAGCCTTCACATAGTAAACAATTTTTTAAACATATAACATACACATTTATTATTCTCTAGGTATAAAAGACCATTTCGCAATGAGTTTATTATTTTTCGTTTAAAACTTATGGGTGGCACATAGAAAATTAGAAAATTATGTTTATAATAGGTATTTCATACTGCTACATAATAGCGAGTAATACAGCATTGTATTCATGGCAAAAAGTACTTTCCAACACTAAAATAAAAAGTCTATTTGTTCTATATATATATATATATATATATATATATATATATATATATATATATAATATATATATATATATATATATATCTGTCCCTTGCAAGAGGAGAATAAATTACGAAATTGTTGTATTCAAAGTTTTTTTTTATAATTCATAAGAGTTATAAAGTTTTTAATTTAGCGATTTTAAACTTTCTTTAACATCTCAGAAACTGAAAAAAAAATTTGAACACTGTTAACTCCAAAAATGACAATTCTTTTTGTAAGTTAATCGACCTTGCAGTTCAATCAGTCGAAATTTGTTATTTTGAACGGCTCAACTTGTGTATTAAAATGGGGATGTTTGGCGAAGCAAGCGAATTAATTGCCATTATTCTTAAAATACGCCGAGCTGCATTCCTTCCCTTACCTGTCCGCTCCTTCCATCCTGTTCACTCCCCTTCTATACCTTTTACTTTGGAAGCTTAAGTCGTAGATCTAATTTCCATCATGTCATTCGATTAAGTATAATTTCGATCTCTTAATGCACCAACACGGAAATACCGTTCGACGTTAATATAACACAAACTTTGTCTGAATATACAGATAGATGCAAATCAGCAACCTTGTGTATAGTGTACAATTTAATATTTTGAACCATCGAACTGATTTAATTGTAATTTAACTGATCGTCTCATGAAAATAATTTATGCCGACTTTATATTTAAATCACATTTATAACGAAATGTATCAATTCCTACATACATGCTCAAAATATCCTCGGGTATCTCTTTTAAGTATTTTCTCCTTTACTATTTTTATTTATTTTTTTTGCAGGTTGTTCGAGGCGCAATTGTCGTATTCAGTCCCCGAACTATCCCGGCATATATCCAAGAAATGTCACGTGTCACTACAGAGTAAGAGAAAAAATATACCAGTGGGAAAACATGCACTCATTGCAGTAAGACAGGCGAATTATCAGTATCGGGAAAATACTCCAAAATATGAAAATAATGATAAAATGTTAAGGTAAGTAATACGACCAAAAAAACGTAATTAAAACATATCCATAACCTTTTACAAAATAAATCGACTTTAAAAAAGTGATAAAAAGTATATCTAGTCTTTATTTTAAAAATATTCTTGCTTGCCTACCAAAATATAATAAAAGAAATACTCGCTATTGCAAACCTAAACAAAAAATATAAGCAATATGTAATTACTACTTAATACACAAAATAAAACACGTAAACACATAAAATAAGCAATATATATATTAGTGTGTGGGGATTCACGGATGAAGAAGTGTGTATCATTGTAGAATCAGGGAGGACATCCGTTGATCAGTGTTGATCTGACTTGGTAGTCGCAGATAGTTCGCCCCTAAATGGAACGCAGGGCTTCTGTGAAAACCCTTCAACCTGATTTATTGGCTGCTATTTTCTTTGTCTCTGCCCATGTAGTATTAACTCTTTTCAGTTCTTCCATGATATATCTTCATCACGTTTGAATTGTACGTCCGCATCTTCTGTGTCCTTGTGAATTCCGGTCTAGGGAGTTTCTGGTTATATCATCATGGGCTTTTCGCAACGTGTCACCTATCCGTCCCCATTTGCGTAGTAATATATCTCGGTATATTTTCTGTTGTTATATGAGATGCCAGAGATTTTCAGTACAAATGATGTTTGGCTAGAATAAGCGGAAAAATTCGACGCAGACGTTTGCTAACGAAAGTTTGTATTTTTAAGGTTTTTTTATCAGTAACACATTGCTGTTAAATATGCTCAGCTTGGTGTCTGTGTTGATTTGTCTGGATGGATAGAGATCTTAATTGGCCAAAAACTTGCTGAGTTTTTTTAATTCAATTGTGTATGTCTGCTGTAACACTTCCATGTTTGTTGATAACACTGCCCAAGTATATGAACTCCTCGATGTCATCCGTATCAGATCCAGAAATACTGAATGGTGTATTTATGTTGGTGTTAATTCTAATGGACGTTCTAAGTTTGCTACCATGTTTTGCATGTCGTTGGGTAATTGTGCCATCAGACAGATGTCATCTGCATACTCTAGATTAGTTAAAGACGTCGTGAGAGTCTAACGTATGCCTCGCACATTCTTCAGTGCCTTCTTTAGAGACCAAAACAATATTGAACAGTAAAGAAGATAAAGTGCACCCCTGTCTGACCCCTGTTTTCACCTGAAAAGAACGGCTCATTTGCCCGTTATGAAACACCGTACAAGAAGCGTTGTTGTATAACTCTTGTATTATAACGGTAATTTTCTTGGGCATTCCTGCTTCCATCAATGTTTTCCAAATTGCTGAGTGTAATATGCTATCGAACGCCCTTTAAAAGTCTATGAAAACTATGTAAAGTGGTGAGTTCCATTCAATAGATTGTTCAGCAATGATTTTGGTGGTATTGATTTTATCTGTGCAGGTGTGAGTATGGGTTCTATAGATGCTTTTCGCAACGTGTCACCTATCCGTCCCCATTTGCGTAGTAATATATCTCGGTATATTTTCTGTTGTTATATGAGATGCCAGAGATTTTCAGTACAAATGATGTTTGGCTAGAATAAGCGGAAAATTCGACGCAGACGTTTGCTAACGAAAGTTTGTATTTTTAAGGTTTTTTTATCAGTAACACATTGCTGTTAAATATGCTCAGCTTGGTGTCTGTGTTGATTTGTCTGGATGGATAGAGATCTTAATTGGCCAAAAACTTGCTGAGTTTTTTTTAATTCAATTGTGTATGTCTGCTGTAAACACTTCCATGTTTGTTGATAACACTGCCCAAGTATATGAACTCCTCGATGTCATCCGTATCAGATCCAGAAATACTGAATGGTGTATTTATGTTGGTGTTAATTCTAATGGACGTTCTAAGTTTGCTACCATGTTTTGCATGTCGTTGGGTAATTGTGCCATCAGACAGATGTCATCTGCATACTCTAGATTAGTTAAAGACGTCGTGAGAGTCTAACGTATGCCTCGCACATTCTTCAGTGCCTTCTTTAGAGACCAAAACAATATTGAACAGTAAAGAAGATAAAGTGCACCCCTGTCTGACCCCTGTTTTCACCTGAAAAGAACGGCTCATTTGCCCGTTATGAAACACCGTACAAGAAGCGTTGTTGTATAACTCTTGTATTATAACGGTAATTTTCTTGGGCATTCCTGCTTCCATCAATGTTTTCCAAATTGCTGAGTGTAATATGCTATCGAACGCCCTTTAAAAGTCTATGAAAACTATGTAAAGTGGTGAGTTCCATTCAATAGATTGTTCAGCAATGATTTTGGTGGTATTGATTTTATCTGTGCAGGTGTGAGTATGGGTTCTATAGATGCTGACAGGCGGCTTTCTATGATTTGAGCCATTATTTTGTGTATGGAGTTAAGAAGTGTGATTCCTCTCCAGTTCTGACAGAGGGTGAGGTCTTCTCTTTAAGAACTTTTATGATGGTACCCTGTTTCCACTGGTCTGGGAATTTGCTATTCTCCTATGCTTCTTTTATGAGTGGATATATTAGTTCCCTTGTTGTTTCCATGTCTGCTTTAAAAAGTTCGCCACTGAGGTTATCCGGTCCTACTGTTTTATTGCTCTGTTCTTTTATCTTTACTAGCACTTTTATTTAACCTTCTTATTTATGTTTTGGTACTATGCTAGGTTTCCTTCTTTTTTTGGCTGTCCTTCTTGATGCTAGTATTACAGCTTTAATGCTCTTTCTTTATTGGACGAGATTCCGTGTTTCTTATGATATCTCTTCTCTTCGCTCAGCCTGCTTCACACCCAGTACTTTCTCAGTGGCATCAGCCTCATTTCCACGATTTCGTTCCAAGAGATGTCGGTTTGGCGTTGCTTTTCCCTCAAATGTTCTCGGAATTTTTTTATTTTCTCAGGTATTCTGAGAGATTCTGTGTTACATTTCTTCGTAGCGATAATGTTAGATTTGGTTATTTTTTTACCAGTTTGATTCTTAGGGTTCCTACTACTATATGCTGATCACTGCCAACATCTGCTCCTCTTTTGTTCCTCACATCTAGTAGCGAACTTCTCCATTTCTTGTTTATCATAATGTGGTCTATTTGGTTCTCTGACTTCTTATCGGGCGATGTCCACGTTACTTTATGTATGTGCTTGTGTGGGAATATAGTTCCTCCAATAGAAAAGCCATAGTTTGAGCAAAAGTTTGTTAGAAGTTCCCCATTGTTATTCATGTTTCTCAGGCGATGCTTGCCCATGATATCTTCTAGGTTTTGGTTATTGTTTCCTACTTTTGCCCATTTTCCATTATAATAATGATGTCTACTCTTGGACTCTAGCATAAGATGGACGCCAGTTCTTCGTAAAATTCTTGTTTTTCCTGTAGCGGTGTTGGATCTGTTGGGACATAGCACTGTATATATGTAATCTTTCTATACCTGGTTTAGAATCTAGCTGTTATTATTCTGTCTGATATGAGGTTCCATGACATCAATGATCTTTTAGCGCGTTGGCTTAATGGTAGTGCCACGCCATTTTCGTGTGGCTTATTTGCCTTATTTCTACTATACAGTAATAGCTCTCCTGATGGTATTGTGTGTTCTCCATGTTCATTCCATCTTGCTTCAGAAATGTCAAGGACGTCTAAACAATAGGCTTGATTTCTTTAGTAACCTGTGCTAGTTTGGAGGCTACATATAAAGTGCGTACATTCCATATACCAATTCATAACGTCGACTTCGTGTTTGCTAAAGTCATCAAAGTGTGATTAGTCCTAATCCGTGGCCCCACGGCAAGTTATTAGCTCACATAACCCGATCTTGGTGGTGGGGTTGCCACCTTTAGATTTCTAAGCCCCCCCGGTTTGTTCCGGTAACCTTCCCTAGGCCAACTACTTTTACTACAGCTGTTGAGCTTAGCCTGCCCGTTGTCTGAAGCCATTCCACTGAAGATAGACGCTTCTGTTGTGCTAGTTTTGGTTCGCCCTGGATATTTGATTTTACCAGTACGTCCCATATCTGGAGAGCATGCCCCAAGTCGCCATCTGGGGAGGCGTCCCATGGAGGACTAGCAACCCTACACGGACTATATATATATATATATATATATATATATATATATATATATATATATATATATATAACTCAAACTATATATATATATATATATATATATATATATATATATATATATATATATATATATATATATATATATGTAACTCAAAATCATCACCACGACTGTCTGATTGACCCCGATTTCATAAGGATAAACCGATACTATAGAGGAATTATAGATAGAACCGTACCGTACGTAAGAATACCAAGCATTTTTAGAGCATCAATCGACGTATCGACAGAGGCCACAATAGCATCCTGCGTGAAATAATAATTGGGAATTAATTAGAAAAGATTACGACAACTGTACATATAGTACAACGAGAAGAAAATTACGGGGAATGCTGTTAAAAGTAACGGTAGTTCCATCCACTTATTTCTGATTTTCTGGGACTGATCAGAGGCACGCAACCAAGTTAGAAGATGGAAAACTTAGGAGTAAAAAAACACAAAGAGCTTACAAACCAGAGCCTGTAAGCAGACTTGTGGTTTAAGTCAGAAGATCAACTCGTCTGGATTCACTTTGTACAGAGATCCTGTAATAATAAAAAAGTAATATCATATTAGCAACAATTATGGAATTTTAACAAATAGTAAATCATCTTAACAGGGAATTGGAAAATCCGGTAAAATGTATTCATGGTAAAATAAATTATGAATTACACCCAGAAGCTGTCATACAAGAGGTAATAAGAAAATTTTTGGACCAAAAAATAGTTTTTACGTGACCAGTCCCAAAATACATTTTTAATTCTTAGCTGAATGGAAAATAACGTCAACATGTCATCTTAACCAGACTTATGCATTTTCATCAATAAATAATTAATATAATAATTTATACATACAAATATACAAATAAAATACGAATTATTCTCGAAAAGTACCTGAGACTCACAGGCTTGCACCTACGATATCGATTTAAAATTTACTAAGCTGCTGTGCAGAATGTCTCTTTATGATCTTCAGACGTAATAATTTTCTTACAAACCAAGATTGGAAAATGGAATTGAAGTACAAGTAAATAATTTCAATCACAATTCAGTTATCAAGATTTAACTAACAACCATAAAATATCTAATAAGACATATTACATATTACACGATAATTCATGTAAACAATGACAAAAACTATTTCACTTGCCTTGGCGTTTAAAGAATTACTTCTGAGTTCAAAAATTAAGAATCAGAAGAAAAAAATGCTTGTGATAAATATTACCTAAGCTGTTAATTTGTAAACTAATTTAGTTTTTTATTAAAAACTCTAAAATTTGAAATATTTCTTGACAGAAGGGTATCACGGCAGGTCGGTGTACTTATTTATTAATTGATTTAAGTATACGTGGCTTTACCACATACATAGAGAGTTGTTATTGCAGAAATATAAAACTGTTCGTAGCAGTACTAGGGTTTTGTTTAAAATATGCCCTGAAATACAAACGTATGTTTCGATACTTGGTTAAAGTTGACGAATATTACGACATCCTCGCGGATATTTTTAAGATACGAAAAAAAAGTAAGTCCCTGTTCCAGCGGGGAAGCGAACGATACAAAAGAGAATAATTTTCTGTTTAGACAGGATGCATTGTTTAATAATAAAATTAGTTCAAAACAAGATATAATATTTTTCATTGCAGCTCACATAGACATAATTTTATTTATACTAATTTTGAGTTGCAGTTGGAACATACTATTTTAACCAGGTAAAAAGGGAATAACCGGGAAAATAAGAAATTTTTTCTGTATAGCACAAAATATCGTTTAACATAGTAGGGTTATAAAGAACACTAAATTTCATGATTTCAGCTTAAACAGTTTCAAAGATATTTAGGAAATACCTTTTTCCAACTTTAGTGCCTGGTAGGATTATTGTCCTTATTATTATTCTAATATTATTTTCTATACCTTCTTAAAAATTAAGGCATTACAGCAAGTATAAATCCTTTTATTAAATTAATATGTTTAATGAAATAGCACGTGACTATTAAGACTGAGATTTTCTGCAGGCATTAACGAAGCAGAATGAAATTTCTATCTCTTGAAGTAAACTATTACGCGGTAACTTAATATAAAGAAACTTAACATTGTTTAGTAGGAATAACGAAATATCAAGCTTTAATACTGTTAATTAAAATTTATTTTCAGTGAAGAAATTATAAGTACAGTAAAACCCCTTTTAGCGACCACCTCTATAAAGGTGGCCACCTGCGTATAATGACCGATTATGAATGGAAATTCCCGTTCGATTATATCCCCTTATACCACTTTCTACCGAGCCTTCTCTTAAACGATCGCAGGTATCCATCATCGGAATGACCTAGTACTGTAGATACGAGTTGCGGTCCGCCTAATAGTCTTTAGAAGGTTGTAAATATTTTTGACCTGGCTTTCATCGGAGTTGCGGTAATCGAAAAATCGGCAGGTAGGTAGGGTTAAATTATCAAATATTATTAATTCTTAAATATTATTATATTAAATTAGGGTTAACTTAAATTAGATAAAAGTATAAAACGTAAGGGCATTTTTAAAATTTACTAGTTTACGTTTAAACTTTTTCAAGTCAACATGGTCTTATTACAGGAGATATTGAGCGAGAAAGGCAAAACTTTGATCCTACTGGAAAATTACAAAATTTCGGCAATATCGCCGTTTAAAATCGATAGTAGAGATGTGCGGGGTCTGCACAAACAAGAACTGCACTGCTAATAAGATAATTCAATATGTACATAAAGAAATTGATGTTGTAACGTTCATCAAATGCATGTCTTACAAATATAGTGATTACTGAAATATGTCTTTTGCTTTAATTTTCACACATAACTTGCATACTTATAACTCTATACCTACCTATGACGGACCGCAACTCGGCAGCCAATTTTGGGTTCGAAAAAGATCTGTACCGCAACTCGGAACTTTTATTGCCTTTTACCGATCCTTACCGCAACTCAGTATCAACCCCTAGTAAAGTAAATTCCAAGATATAAAATCCTGACTTTGTGCTTTTTCAGTGGGGCAATAAACGACTCTATTAAGTTTTTGTGCATAGTTGCCAGGGATTACGATAAACGTATTTTTATTTTACCTGCTTCATATAAATCCCTCACTTTCATCTGCAAACATATTGGATCTATTTTTACCTATATATTTAGTACCTGGTAAGCCAGTTTTGGAGCCCTCTAAGTATTTGATAATATAGGCCTAACCACCACAGGTCCCCATTAAGATTTTAAAGATACATTTTATTATTTTTATTTTTAGTTTTACTTACAACGTAATGTTTCTATTTTAATTATGTGGGGTCCCTGGGAAAATTGCAATAGTGGCTATCGCAAGAGAAAACATTTATCACTTGACGCTAAACAAATAGTGAAAAAAGTTTACGACAGTTTTGGTAAAAAGGTAAATTTGAATAAACAAAGTGCTTTGCAAGAAACCAGTGAACTAACAAAAACCTCAATTTCTACGATTAAGGGTATTGTAAGAAAACCATCACACAGGAACAGGAAAAAACTGAAAGATGCATCATGTGAAAGAGACGTCATCAGGAGAAAAATATATTCTATGTATGAAGGGCAGTTGGTGCCGACACTAGACAAATTAAAATTAAGACTGGTGCCGGACGGGACCAATATACATTGTGGCCGATCAACCCTTCACAGAATTCTTTTAAGCAGTACAAAATGTCAGAATAACGCACCTTCAAATGAAGGTAAACGAATAACCATTTTGCATACAGGATCTGAAAAAGGCTGGGTTTCAAATTGTCTACTATTATCTGCAAAAAACATAAAAGATTCTAGTTTGGACTATCACGAAAACACGACCGCAGAACTTTTTGAAAAATGGTTTCAAAATTCCCTTTCGCCAAATGCTTCCAAACAGAGTGTTATAGTTATGGACAATGCAAGTTACCATAGTCGCCTACTAAATAGGTTTCTAATGCAGCCAACACCAAATCGGAAATACAGGAATATATGTTAGTAAATGACATTTATTTTGACTTTAGTTATAAAAAAAGGTGATCTTTTGGAGGTTTTGAAATACCATACATTTAAAAAGAAATATGTTTGTGATAGTATGGCTGAAAAAATGGGACACACTGTTTTGCGATTTCCTCCGTAATATTGTGTGTTTAATCAACATATTTGGCATCAAGTTAAATCAAAATAAGGGCACAAAATATTTCCCCTACTTTAAGCGTGTCAGTGGTTGAATTAGTAAAAAAAGTTATAAAACCTTGTAAAAGCTGGAAGAATTCCATTCCATTTATGTAAATAATTAAAACCACTGATAATTAACTCAGCTGATGACAGTCCTAGTGAAACCGAATTAGGCTTAAGTTAAAATATATTTTTATTTATACAATATGTCCCCTCTCGTAAACCCCATATTGCCCACTTAAAACACCAAAAATCAGAATCTTATATTTTGGGATAGGCTATACACATCTATGCTAAAAATGCTCTGAATAAATGACAATAAAATCCCTAAATGACCCGGTTTTTCCAAACAATTATAAAATCATATTCTCCCAATTCTGAAAAAATGTAAATGAATTACAAATTACTTAATGATAGGTGGGTACAGAAAATAAAAAAAAAATAGTATTATTTTAAACTTTCATCGGTTAACGTAAATATTTGAGTAAGGTGGGCAAAAGGAAATGTGTTTCTATAAAAGGAAAATTGATATAACCCCTAAAAATGAAAAAAGTGGTTTGAGTATCAAGAAATTGGTTGAAAAAAATTAATGTATGCAAGACGCAAGTGAAGATATAATAAAAAGAAAGTTAGAAATTTCCATCAAGAAGGTGAAAATGCAAAACAAAAAAGAAAATTTTCTAAAATCGAATGACTTACCGTGGATCAAGTCGAATTTATATGTAATAGGGATATGGATGATTTTGAAGAAAATAATATTCCGTTCGTTTAACTGCTTCCTACCATTAAGAAGGCATTTGTGGATTTAAAACAATTTGCGTTAATTGTTAACGATGTTGCATTAAAAAGTGAAAAATTTACCATCATCCACTATATTGAAGAGATACGACAAATGAATGAATCTGAATTCTGGAACTAATGAATGGAAATTTGAAATTGTTTCAATATCGAATATATCTAGCGCAAATTTTTTGTAAGTGTAAACAATTTTGACATGGCTACAAATAAGTAGTTAAAATGTGAATCTGAATTTTATACAAATAAACTAAAAAATATGAATTAATCATTGACTTGCGATTATTTTAAAAATAAGAATTTTAATATATGTTCGCATGTATGTACACAAGATTCATATGTATTCTATGTACGTGCTTTCCAATTGCATTAGTTTTGTTTTTATAAAAATTGAAACTACAATTAAATAAAATAATTAATTAATAGACAATACAAAATGTACATCAGTGGTTTTAACTTTCTTGTTTTCTTTTAAACGGCCACCTCACTATAGCGACTAAATTTTAAGTTTCCCAGGGTGGTCACTATTGAAGGGTTCTACTGTATACATAGACATATTTAATTATTAATTGCAAAAAAAATTATTCAGAACATTGTGCAATATTTAGTTGGATTACCTAAGTTAAGTTTGTATCAAGATAAGTCAGTTTAAATATAGACCAGGATGTCAAAGATACGGCCCGCGGGCCGCATCCGGCCCCCGGGACGTATCAATAAGGCCCGCGATCGCAATGTGTCACAGAAAGAAGAATCATGTTTTTTAGAGCTTTTAGACTTCACTCGATTCCTCTACGGAAGTTTTAAAATGCGCACACTACATTTATAAGTAATTTCAAGGGCAGCGCGTGCCTTGACAAGCGAGAGAGATAGATAGTAACGCCATCTCTTAGCAACAAGCGGAAATACCCTATTATTTTTTGTTGAGAACAATAGAATCTTCCACGCGCTTCGAGTCTAGACTAGAACCTTCCTTATCGATATTATAAAAGGAGTGCATCGGCGCGACGTGAGTCAGTTGAGTGTGAGTCGAGTAATCGAAGCAATACGGTCGGAGAAGGATTTTAGTTGTACTGCGAAGTAATGATTGTGAAGGTATTGTGCATTTGTTTGTGTCGTGCGCGTGCGATATCCATAATTGTTGTGTCGAGTTCCATAATTGTTACGATTTTGGCATAATGTCACAAAAAACATAAAGTTGATAGTGAGTTTTTCAGTCTAAATGGGAAATTGCATATTTTTTCATAGAATGGAAAAGGTAAACCACTGTGTTTGATTTGCAATCAAACAGTTGCTGTTTGTAAGGAGTTTAACTTAAAGAGACACTATGATACGAATCATAAATCAAAATTCGATTGTTACACTGAAAAAATAAGAATGGACACATTGTCATCTTTAAAATCTAAACTTCAAGATCAACAATCGATGTTTACTAAAGCTAATACTGAGAGCGAAGATGCCCTGAAATCAAATTTTATTATTGCATTAGAAATCGCGAAGAGATCAAAACCTTTCACTGATGGTGATTTTATTAAAGACTGTATGTTGAAAGTTGCCGATGTTTCATTTCCATTTCAAAAGTCAATAATTCAAAATATTTCGCTGTCAAGAAACACTGTTGCTTCAAGAATAAATGATTTATCTCAAAATTTGGTTCTTCAACTGAAGGAGAAAATTAAGGAATTTACAAACTTTTCACTGGCTGTTGACGAGAGCACTGATACTGTTGATACAGCTCAACTTGCTGTTTTTATACGAGGTATTAACAGTAACTTTGAAATAACTGAAGAACTATTAAAGTGCGTTCAATTGACAGGTACTACAACAGCAAATGATATTTATTCTGCAATTGAGCATTTGATAGCAGAATATGAACTCGACTGGAATATACTTAGCAGCACAACTACGGATGGCGCTCCTGCCATGGCTGGCAAACATTCGGGCGTTGTAACTAAATTAAAACAGAAAACATCAGGGAATTTTGTGGGATTTCACTGTATAATTCATCAGGAATCATTGGCATCCAAACATTTAAAAATGGACCATCTCATGCAACCTATAATTAAAATAGTAAATTTTGTAAGGAGCAGAGGACTAAATCACCGACAGTTCAGGCAGTTTTTACAAGATTTGGACGAAAAGTTTTCTGGTGTTTCTTACTTCACCGAAGTTCGTTGGCTCAGTCGAGGAGTAGTTTTAGAAAAATTTTTTGCATTACGTGACCCTATTCAAGCTTTCATGTTAGAAAAAGGCAACCCAATTGATTATGACAATGACTGGTGGGTTGATTGTGCCTTTTTTGGTAGATATGAATAAACACTTGACTGATCTGAATGTAAAGTTACAGGGTAAAAATCTGATTGTCACTCAAATGTATTCATGTATTCAAGCCTTTGAAACAAAGTTGAGGCTGTGGGAAAATCAGGTAAAAAATCAAACTTTGGATCATTTCCCTCATTTAAAATCATTTGGCACAGTGAACCAAAAAAAATTGGATCAATATTCTCAACTTCTGTAAAAATTTGAACACGGAATTCAACAATCGTTTTGACGACTTTCACAAAATGAATGAAATGGAATTCCCAATTTTCAACAATCCATTCAGTTTTGAAGCTTTACAGGCACCAGTTCATTCGCAAATGGAGTTGATAGATCTTCAATCGGACAGTATTTTAAAAGAAAAATTTAAAGAGATTAACGCTCTTACATTTTATACACAATATTTCAAGAGTTTGGATAACTACCCGGAATTAAAAAAGCATGCAGCACGCATTCTCTGCATGTTTGGTAGCACCTATTTATGTGAGCAGATGTTTTCCGTCATGAAAATAAATAAGAACAAACATCGCACAAGACTTTCGAATGAACATCTCCAATCAATTCTTAAAATAACTACAACGAATATGATACCTGACATCAATGAGCCTGTGAAAAACAAGAGAAGTCAGGTATCTGGATCCTCGAGCTCAAAATAATTACCCTCTTTTATAACTTTGATATCATTTTTAACAACCGTATATTATATACTATATAATTAAATAAATAAAATATTATAATAATTCAGTACATTTTTTTTTATTTGAATCTGGCCCGTCTACACATTCTAAATTTAATATATGGCCCTCTGCAAAATTGAGTTTGACACCTCTGATATAGACGATTATTGTCGGGTTGAATAACCTACTCTATGGTAGTTTTATGACTAACGGTATATTTCTTTCAAAATCGACGTTTGAAAATCGTAGAAAACGGATTTAACTGGTAAAATTTTGAAAACTTTTTTTGGAAGAATAGTTCTTCATGATCCGCTTTACGTAACTGAATAATAGCGTTCGTTTTAAACTATTAATTTTAATAATAATATTTTTAATGTAATGTTCTGTTAACTTGTAAGAAACATAAAAGTTTCTGACATTAAAAAATACTTTTTTTGTCGGCAATTTTATAACACTATAACTTTTTTAAGGCCACTCGTAAAGACAGACGTATTTAAATAAACAAAGGGGAAGTATGTAGACGATTATTGATGGAGTACCTTTCTAACGTGCTTATTTGAAGAGTTAGACAAAAATGTTTTGCTGTTTTTCAATATACAGAAGTTTTATTATTTTTGAATACTTTTTTTACGGATATAAGATAGAAGCAATCGCTCATCGCATTTTTGATATATGACACAAACTTCACATTTTCTCAATGGAAAACTCTGGATGTTATTTTGCAATTTTAAAGAATTCTTTATTCCAGAAATGGCAATATATATTTTTTGGTGTTATTGTGCAAAGTAAGGAAGAAATATACGTTTTTTACAAACTTACGTCAAAGTTAGGTATTCACGATCGGCAACAACGTAAATTGACAATGTCGTCGTTAATAATTAAGTTAAAACTGAGTGTTAGTATAACTATGTTTTTCGGAGAGTGAGAAATGGAATACATAGGAAATATTGATTAAAGATAGATATAAAAAAAGATAAGCACAACGAAAATATGCGAGACTTTACGGAAGGCAAAGAGGAATCACTAGCTTAAATACATGTTCGAGAACATGTATCCACATCTTAACTGAAATAGCGTCGAAACAAAAGAAAAATAAAAATTCGAAGAGGTGCAAACTGCCAGACACTGACAATCAAGGTTTGTTCATTTAGTCTTAAACATGTTATTATTATTAACAGAAATAAACTAAAACTGATTAGGTTAAAAATACATTACATGCCCTTCAATCAGTTTAAAGCATTTCTTGTAAAATCTTTTTTGGTTTTCTATGGCTGCAAGGATGACGATTCGCTGTCAAGTTTCTTTTATATTTTAATTTATAATTTAAATAACCCCATAAAAAAAAGGCGTCCAACACATTTATATATGACTCTTACTTTACTATTATTATCTTAATCTTTCAAATCCTGTTTCCAAGTATATTACCCCATTGAATACCAGATCAGAGGATTTTCCTCAACATTTTTGTGAACATTTTTTCTGTTAAAGACTTTGCGCGTTGAGAAAACTCCATTATTTGTCGAAACAATTTTATTCAACAGTTGCTCATCACATGGCGTCATCTCCTGGCAAAATCCTAAACATAATTATTTATTTTTCTGTGTTAAATTCTACACTGGTGAGAAAAGAAATTGATGACAATCATGATTCTGTAAATTATTTTAAACCTCTTAATAGTTTTTTTTACGAATATCTTCCACAGCATCTGTTATTAAACTGTCTCAATTTAAAAAAAAAGAACCGGCCAAGTGCAAGTCGGACTTGCGCAATTAGAGATCGGTACATTGATTGTCTTTAAGGGGTTACATACATCTTGAATTTTCGAAATTTTTGTACGGATTTTTGTTCTCTATGCTCCTAAGAATTATTCAAAACCATTTTTTTCAGAAAATTCTATGCCATTACAAAGTTATAGCATTAAATGTGACCTGGCGTCGGATTGGGACATCTACCTGTCTCAATACACTACAGTCCCTGGCCAAATTATTAGACGCACTGCAAGATTTCATGTAAAATATTAATTACCGAGTGATATTGTATCGTTTTATTATTTTAAATTGATTTGTTTTTTATTTTTATATTATCCAATCAATTACCTATTTATTTGACATAAATAAAACAGCATTAATTTAGAAAAGCATAAGTTTATTAAGTTTTAAAAAAAGTGAAATTAATGTTAGTAAAAGTCAATATTTAGTTGAGCCACCTTTAGCCGCTATCAAAGCTTTAATTCTGCGCGGCATGCTATCAATGCAAGATTGTACTGTCTCCTGCATTTGAGGATGATGATTCCACACATGAATAATCTTTTCTTGGAGCTGGGTTTTGTTGGTAATCACATCTTTAGCCACTTCTCTTTTCATCAGCTCCCACACATTTTCAATGGGGTTCATATCAGGGCCAATCCAACAGAGGGATATTTTTTTCTGCCAAAAAAGCTTTAACAGACCGAGCAGTGTGGCAGGGAGCTCCATCTTGCATGAAAGTGAATGGTTCCCCATTTGGAAACCATTCTCTGAGCTGCGGAATCAACCGATTTTGTAATACTTCTTTGTACTGATCTTGCCTCATTATTCCTTTGACGACGTACAGACGTCCAGTGCCCTTGCCGCTGATGACTGACCAAATCATCACTTTGGTGGGATGTTTAACCGTCGGAACGACACAATCAGGATGAAACTTTTCTCCATGACGACGACGCACATACTGAGCTTTATTCTGCAAAATTTCGAATGTGCTTTCGTCACTGAAGCAGACCTGTCAAAAATAGGAAAAATATATAAACTTCCATGTTTATTTGCTTTATTTAACTGAAAATGATAATAATGTATCAATTATTGATTAAATTGCTGTATCTTACCGATCTCCAGAAGTCCACATCTTTGTCTTGCCATTGTTTGGCCCACTTCAGGCGCTTTGCTTTCATTGCAGCTGTTAACTTGGGCTTCCTGGCGGGGCGACAGGCCTTAAAATATAATTCTTTCAATTTTCTTCGAACAGTGCGCTCAGAAGCATTTACGCTAGCATCCTGAAGTTGTGATTTTATTACCTTTGTGGTAGCAAATCTGTTTTCTACACAAATTTTCTTCAAACATCTCTCTGACCGTGGAGTGAAAATTGGTTTTCTACCGCATCTTTTCTTTCTTTTCGGGCTTAATTCCTTCCCTGACTCAATTTTCTTTTTTATGCGTCGTACACTAGCTTCAGAAACCTCCAATCTTCGTGATATTTCTCGGTTTGTAAATGTTTTCGCAATCACAAGGGCCTTCACTTCAGCTTTTTTACGTGGTGTAAGATCGCCTTTTCTACCCATAATGAAAATAGTCCAATTACTTTTTTAAAACACTGCATACAAAATAAACTAATAACTGAGTAGTATAAAACTGTTAAACAAACAATCACAGTCCATAAAGCCACAGAAACACGTCCGTACCTGACTCGATTCCGATCGCGACTGATACAGGTTTGTACTTATTTACGTTCATGTATCACTTTGTCAACACAGTCTTGCCATATGTTAAAAATAACTACAAATATGTAGTCTACAACAATTCTTTTAAATAAAAATCAATAATATTGTAGTTTAAATATACCATTATTGCATAAAAACTCTTAAGAAACATAAAATTACTAAAAAAAATACAGTGCGTCTAATAATTTGGCCAGGGACTGTATCTGCAATATTACTCAGTCAATTTTTAATATTTTTTAACTTTTTTTAATAAATCTTAATAATTACTTTTTCTGCAAAATATCAAGAGGTTTTTTAATTTTTCCAATAGACAATTTTTTATAAATAATTAAACAAAAATTTCTTGGTCGAAAATTGCATTTTAAAGTTTGAAGCACCGTAAATAGTTTATTAAAAAAACAACCCTACTATATCATTTTACGAGATTAATTTTTATTTTTGCAGATTGGATTATTCTTTGTGAAGTCATCCTGCAGACAAGAAGGTGTCATAGTTTTCATCAGTGGTCCATTTAATTCGATAAAAATAATGTTAACATTTAAAACATATAAAAATTTTTTTTTCTTATAATCTACTATAAATTACAGTAACAAAACACATTCCAAATGAGTTTTCAATAAAGTATTTTTTCCGATATATATATATATATATATATATATATATATATATATATATATATATACATATATATATATATATATATATATATATATATATATATATATATATATATATGTATATATATTATATATATATATATATATATATATATATATATATATATATATATATATATGTATATATATACACACACTACTGTCAGAAAGTATTTGCGCACCTAGAAATTTCAATGTAACTGCCAAAATTTAATACCTAATTAAACTCTTTTTATTATATTAGGTAAATTTAATTGTTGTGTTTTTAGATAAGCCTTATTGGCGAAATCATAAATTAAAACAAATTTCCAAGTTTTACATGATAATCGTTTTGAGGCGATTTCTGAGAATTCCACTTGAAGTAAGAAATCATTTCAAGTTTCTAGGAATTATGGAAATTCCTAGTGATATTTTATGATAAAAATTATGCTATAAATACCATTGCCCTTTTGGAAATTAACCATTCGCAAACAATACTTTGTCATTAATACAGGCTCATTTATCTTGTGAAAATGCCAAAAACGAAAGAAGTTTCCGTTGAAAATCGGGCTCTAATAATTTCGAAACATCAAAATGGTCACTCGAGTCGAAAAATCGCGAGTGATATGCGGATCCCAAGGAGAACGGTGGACTACATCGTAAAAAAATTTTCTGCGGGACATTGAATTCTAGCCAAAAACGTTCAGAAAGGCCTCGAAAAACGACTTCCGCTGAAGACAGAGCTATAACTATGTCCAGCAGATGTAATCGCCACCTAACCGCAACAGAAATCACGGCTCAAATAAACCTGGAGCGGTCCATCCCCATCAGCGTGACAACCGAGAAGAACAGGTTAGCAGAAGGTGGACTATACGGGAGAGTTGCAGTGAGGAAACCACTTCTTAGGCAAGTGAATAAACGCAAATGATTAGAATAGGCAGGAGAACATGAAAATTGGACATTAGAACAATGGAATTCCTTCCTTTGGAGTGACGAATCTAAATTCGAAATTTTCGGTTCAAATCGACGAGTTTACGTGCGGCGGTCAGCTGAAGAGAGGATGTTGGAAGCCAATTAGTTGCCTACAGTAAAACATGGTGGAGGTTCAGTAATGGTTTGGGGTTGTTTTGGCAACAGTAAAATTGGAAAAATTTTTAGGATAGAAGTAATCATGCGAAAATAACAGTATCAAGAAATTTTGCTAACTCAAATGTTTCCTTCTGGAAGAGATATTTTTCAGGGGAAATGTATTTTTCAGCATGAAAACCACCCTAAACCTTCTGCTAAACAAATTAGAGAACTTTTGGACCAATGGAAATCCGATGACGTTCTGGAAGTGATGTCTTGGCCTCCAATATCACCCGACTTGAACCCCATCGAATTGCTGTGGGGCCATTTGGACAGGTGTTTTCGAAAACTCAATCCAACATCAGAAAATCACTTGTGGGAACTTTTACCAGCAGAATGGGTTAAAATAACAGAAGAAACTCTGAAGAAACTACTGGACAGAATGCCGAAACTCTGTAAAGCGTTAATTAAAAACAAAGGAGGTCACATAGATGAGATAGATCCTGGCAAATAATGAATATTTTTCTGAATTTCTAGACTTTTACAGCGATTCAAGAACAAAGCGAATCGCATTTTCCGCACACGTGTCATTCCTGTAGCGCTTTAGGGACTTCCCTGCAGCTCGTGTGCTAGACCCATAACAAAAATAACCGGTCAAGGGCAAGTTGAACTTGCGCAATTAGTGTTCCGTACGTTGATTGCTTTTAAAATAAAAAATTTTTGTCACAGAGGTATAAAATGATCAGTGATTTCACAAAATACACCCCAAATGAGTTTTTAAAAAAGTTTATTTCCAATCTTTACTGAAATCTGATGACCTTGAAATTTTTGTTTTTTTTTATATGCCATATAAATTATTAAAGGTAATACACTCGTGATAATTTTCGTTCAATCTACACCCCGTGGAGAATATTCCAGAATTTTTTCGAAATTTTTTGATAGGTACTTTTCGAGATAAGGCCCGGGACAGCGATTTTTCGCGAATTTTTTAAAAATAATACAAAGAAAAGTGCGCGCAAGTGTAATATTATATATATATATATATATATATATATATATATATATATATATATATATATATTTTACTCCTGTTTTCACAAGCTTTCATTTGACACCACACTCGATGACCTAGTAAAAATTTTTTTTTTCACTTACGACTTCACCCCCCAAAACTAACCCCTTAAGTCAAAATTTAATTTTCAAAACTACATGGCTCTGATGAGGCCATCAATTCCTATATTATTACCAAATTTCACCTTTCTATGTCAAATAGTTTCGGAGAAAATCGGGTGTGACAGACAGACAGACAGACAGACAGACACCGAAGTGATCTTATAGGTGTTCCGTACGGAACACTAAAAAAAAGACTGTAAATAATGTGAAAATATATAATAATTCATTAAAATTAAAAAAAATATATATTATCTGGGTTTTTGTTGTCTTGGGACTGAAATAACTAGGTGGGCGAATACTTTCTGACAGTAGTATATATATATATATATATATATATATATATATATATATATATATATATATATATATATATATATATATATATATATATATATACTTATAGATATAGATATAGATATGATATATATATATATATATATATATATATATATATATATAATATATATATACTTACTTCTAATGAATAATTAAAGGTAATGCACTCGTAATAATTTCCATTCAATCTACGCCCTGTGGAGAATATTCTAGAATTTTGTCAACATTTTTTAGATCAGTACTTTCCTAGAAAAGGGGGGGGGCAGCGATTTTTCGCAATTTTTAAAAAATAATACAAGGAAAAGTGTGTGCTAGTATTAAATTATATATATATTTTTGAACTCGTGTTTTTACAAGCTTTCTTTTGACACCCCACTCGATGACCCGGTAAAAAAAAATCGGGTATGACAGACTAAGAGACCCCTAAGTGTTTCGTACAATACACTTAAAAAGTAAATTTTGTTTTTATGGAGTTTTTCATATAGTGAGACATCTTGAAAATGCAAGAGAAGTACCAATTATTTTTTATTGCAGTTTTCTCTTCTACTCTCCGAAAAAACATTCTTATACTAAGACTTAGTTTTAACCTACTACTATCAAAATTCTTAACATAAACAAATATCATTGTCAATTGTGTTATTGTCCAACGTGCATAAGCAATTTCCGCAATATGAGAAAAAGCTTTTTTTCGTATTTTGAAGAATAACTTCATAAAAATATAAATTATTATTCTTATGTCTAAAATTAAGAGTTCTGTAAAACTAAAACACAATATAATAATAATAATAAGCATTTATTGTCTAACAGAACTACATCCATTTACAAGACAATTTGACAATAGGTGAAAAAAGTATCAGACCTACTTAAGTTATAATAATAATTTTTACAAAAATTCAACAACTACACACCACAAATACTGCTCAGCGCATTCATCGCACAATAGGAAAAGTAGGCTAAATAAAAATTTTGGATCATCTCAATAACCTGTTCTTGAAGAGTCCAAGCAATTGAGGAAGTGTTAAATTGAAAACATCAATGTTTTGGAATATCTCATTATAAAACGCCATTGCTCGGTAAACTGGTGATTTTAATAGAAAATTAACACACACACTAAAAGTCGAGGGGGATCTTATTGTACGACCAGGCACATGCAGCATGATTTGGGACTATAATTCAAGGCAATCAATAACAGACCTCACAAGTTTTGCCAGAAAACTCGTAAGTAGGTAGTTCCTGCGTCGCAGCAGTGGTGGTATGTGAAATCTCTCCAGCAAGACCTCGTGGTCACAGCCTCTCGGAGGGAAAGAACCATCAACTCTAAATTCTAAAAATTTAAGGAATTTTCTCTGTATGCCTTCTAATTTCTGGATATAACAATTGTATATTGGGTTCCAGACCACAGATCCATAGTCAAGTTTTGAGCGGACATAAAAAAGTAAAGTGGTATAAGTTTCTGAATATTTGTAAAGCTTTTAGCATTGCGCAAAACAAATCCCAACGCCTTAAACGACTCTGAGCAAACGCTGTTGATATGAGTGTCAAAAGCAAGCTTGGCATCATAAGTAATCCCCAAATCTCTAATAACAGAACACCGCTGAAGTTGCGAACCGTTTAACTCGTAATTTGTAATGAATACTTGACTTATTGGAAAAGGTCATGGCGTAACATTTTTGATATTCAGCGGTAAGTTGTTACGTTCACACCACAAATTGATTCTTTCTAGATCCACCTGCAGGACAAGACAATCCGAGGTGGTGTTTATTATCCGGAAAAGTTTTAGATCATCCGCGAATAGTAGCACTTTACTGGAAATATACAGAATACTGGACTAAAAAATATAAAAACATATCATTGTCAATATATATTTACATATATATATATATATATATATGTTATATATATATATATATATATATATATATTATATATATATATATATATATATATATATATATATATATATTTATATATATATACATTAAAATTCCGGGTTTGAATCCGTTCGTCTAACAATGAATTTGCACGGCGTTTCGCCAAAATCTCATTTGGCATTTTCAAGTTCTCCCGCTGCTGTTGCTACTCGGTACTGTGATCTTGCTGTTGCTGCCGCTCGAAGCTAACTGGGTAACCGACGCTACGTGCGGTCGCCGTCTTTCATAGGTCGGCGTCTACGCAGATTGTAGTTGGGAGGAACGGAAGTGTTCGTCCGAGCATCGGTGTTTGCCGGCTGGGTGGTAATTACGTGTTCCGACGGTATGCTGACTATTGCCTTCTCGATGTTTTGGTTATTCCTTGGCTTAGCTAGTAGACCTTTCCATGTAGTGGAGATTTTCAGCGCATCATCTCACTTATTTAGCTGTCCATTCTTTTCGATTCCCCAGGCTTCTCTGACTATGCGTGTTTTATAATGTGAAATCGAGGCTATTTGTTCATCTAAATTGATGTTGTGACCAGTATCATAATGGTGCTGAAAAAGAGCTGATGCTGTTTTTTTTGTTTTTGATACCTATTTTATGTTCTGGGATCCGGGTGGAGATGCTTCTGTTTGTTTGTCCTATGGACAATTTGTGACCTCCGCATGGGATGATGTAAACTCCATGGTTTTCCAGTTCTTTCTTGTCCTTGGGGACAAGGACAGAAGAACGTGACCTCAACCAAAGTAGAGTCCTATTACCGTATTTGAAAGGAATTACAGAGAGGACTGGAAGAGTCCTAAGAAAACACAACATTCAGTTGTGTTTTCACAGTAGCATACAATCCACAAAACACTCTGGCAGACATCCTGGGTAACCCGAAGGCAGCAAGATCACAGTATCGAGTAGCAGCAGCAGCGGAAACACTTGAAGAAGTGTAACATCATAAAAAAAATATATCATATTAGTATTCTTCTAAAATTCTGTAAAACTAAAACACAATATACAGAATACTGGATTTAAAAATATAAACTTTGTGTGATATGTCAAAAACACAATACTATATTAACTCTGTAGAAAAACTCTTTAAATCTTTTACTGTTCAAATTTCCACTAAAGCGGTATTGGGCCCCTGGAAAGGAGTCATAGCCCTGAATCTGGCGAGCTTATCAGCTACCTTATTGCATTGTACCCCCCCCGCTGTCCGGGAATCCACAACAGTTCATCCTGTTTTCTCCTAACAAACTCGGCATCTCTGCACTTTTGTATGAGTGCTGAGTTCGTCCGAGGTTTCGCAATTGCCTGTTAGAACAGATATACATTATCCGCTCGCGACAGGCAGTCACTTCCTCCTTGGTGTAAGCCATCTGAATGGCAAAAATCTCTGCTTGGAAAACTGTAGTGTATCATCTCAAACGGAAGCTATTTTGAACATCCACAGTTTCGAAGTAAACACCAGCCCCCTCCGACTCAACTCTGGCCATTCGCGGTCCATCAGTAAAGCACACGAGAAATACCTTACATAAATTTTAAAACTAATTCCCGAAATTTTTTTTCACGCTCTATTCTATTCCCACACAACAGCATTCAATTCATAAAAAAATCACATTAACTTTCTCTAAGCTTTGCCTTAACATCTTGAACCCAAACTTTGATAAATATTGTTTTTCCTCAGAGACATGATTATTAAAAATGACACTCCTGCTGAAAGATATTCTAATTATAAAAAAGTGTTGTCTCCGAGCATTTATCACTTTCAATATAACAAGATTAAAGTGAAAGTTGAAAACAAAGAGAAAAACGAGATGAGTTTTTTGCTGAAGGCGAGAGAGCAGATACTTTAAATATAGAAATTATATTACCTGTTGATGTTTTTTTTAAGCTAATCACCAAATATGAAAACTAAAATATTATTTACGTAAATTCTAATACCAATGAGTTCTTCATCCAAAGACGGGCTTAAGCGGCTAAAATTTTCCACATCTGTCTAGAGACAAAATTGAGATAGAAAAAAATAATTGATTCGTATCATAAATAAATATACAGTGCCATGACTAGCTTTTGTTACAGGTTTGGAAGGAAGAACATTCCATAGAATTTCCATATTTACATTATAATTTGGATTCTGGTTTCAGCTGAAATATAAAGGAGGCCCTACACGATCAAGCAGCTTGATCAAACAGTTCAGTCAATCGATTGATGCGCGCTTCAATCAACTTCAATCAACCCTTCAATCTTTTTTATCAAAACTCAGTCACACTGAGTTTTCGACTTGGAAGGTGAACACACACTTCGAACACACACTTCGAACAATGATGTCCAACATGGATTTGGCCTTTCTAGCATTGACGGTGGTTGCCGTTAAAGGGAAAAACCAAAAGCGGAAACGACGTTGGTCCAAGGAATGGTACAAATTGAGAAATCGCTTCACTCATGAGCATTTACTTAACTTCCTACGCGTTTCCGAAGCCGATGATTACAAAAACTTCATCAGATAGACGAAGAGAGTTTTGATTTTATATTGCAATTGGTACGTCCCAAAATCGAGAAAAAGGATACTAATATTCGTGAAGCGATTCCTGCAACTCAGAGACTTTCCATCACTTTAAGGTACCTAGCTTCTGGTATGGATTTGGAAGACCTGAAATTCTTGTGCGCTATTGCTCCTCAGACTCTGGAACTTATCATAATGGAAACTTGCTCAGCAATTATCGAGGCATTGAAAGACAACATTCAGGTATGTATGTATCTATATTTCCTTTAATACTTTTTTTATTAAACATATAAAGTAAAAATATAAGTAAAAATAACTGAATCATGTTTCAAATGAATGCACTTCTATACAACTGAAAATTGGTAAACAATTGCACATTGTTCACATTGAGGTAAATGATGAAAAAAAAAATCAGCAGCATTTGCGCTATGAGAGGATTCTTGATATTGTTGTTGGTACGCTGAAGTGGGAGAAGGGCCAGAAGGAGAACTATAAACTGGTTTTGCTGAGTTGGAATATCGTTGCAAATTGTGACATGAATGATTCAAAAAATTCGAAGTAGACGATGACGAAGAAGATGCCGGTGAAGGTGACCAACGTGGGTGCATTTCAAAACGCAATCCTTCTCTTGTCAAGTTTCCCAATTTTCTGCTTCAAAAAGCGTGTCGTTTATGATTTTTTCAGCGAAGCGTCTTTGGTCAGGAAGTAGCCTCTTTAATTTCATTGCCCAGCCCTTAGCTATTATGTCCTCTTCTGTCTCAGGCCGCTTAAAATACTCAGTTGCTAATCCCACCAGTTGTTCAGTGGAATCTAGCTGAGTTTTCTTTCTTTTTCTTTTTTAGTGGAAGGGCTTGTTTGGGACTAGGTGGAGCAGCTTTGCTGAGAAGAGGTACTTCACTTTGGGGGGCAAGCTGTGACTGTGGGCCATTATCAGACAATGGTTCCTATAACAAAAAGAAATGCATAAATTAATGAATATGATGATAAACTTAATAGTACAAATACGTTCTATTACATGTATTTATTTCTCGTGTTACTATTAAAATGTTTTGTTTCGTTTTCTGTTTAAGGTTCCTAAATCTGAAGAGAGATGGAAAAAGGTCGCACAGGAATTCGAAGATCAATGGAATTTCCATAATTGTATCGAGAGCGCCGATGGCAAGCACGTGTCACTCCAAAAGCCCGTTAACTCCGGTTCTTACTACTACAATTACAAAAGTCATTTAGTATTGTGCTTATGGCTATTGATAATGCAAATTATGAATTTATGATGGTAGACGTGGGAGCGAATGATCGAGTGTCGGATGGAGGAGTGATGAAGAATACGTTGTTTTGGCAGAAGTTGTCTAACAACCAACTTAATATACCGTATTCTCGTGAGTTACCAGGTACTGATAAAAAATTTCCATACGTGTTCGTTGGTGATGAAGCTTTCCAACTAATGCCTAATTTTATGAAACCTTACAACAAAGCCCTATTGACAGACGAGAGAAGGATATTCAATTACAGATTGTCCCGAGCAAGGAGGGTGGTTGAAAATGTTTTTGGAATATTAACCAAGAGATTCAAAATATTTTTGAACCTCACAGAGCTAGAAAAATTGTTCTGGCATGCTGTCATTTGCACAACTACTTTTGTATGAGGACCAGAGCCAAATATTTACAACCTAATGACGTTGATATTGAAAATGCTTGGACTGGTGCTGTGGAACCTGGGTCATGGAGAGAAGACACTCAACTGATGGCACCACTTCAAAGAACTAAAGGCAACTCAGCTGTTGAAGCAAAAAAAGTGAGGGATGATTTTTGTGAATTATTCAACACCTCTGGGTCAGTTCCATGGCAAAACAAGTGCCTGAATAATTAGTATCAATAAGACTTGGGTAGCAGTAGTACCTACATGATTTTTTAATTTTTTTTGTTTTATGGTGAAATGAATAAAAAATGAGAAAACTGATACTTTGTCTAACGTTATTTTTACCCATTCATACAACTAAATAATACCTCAGAAGTATCCCAATCAAGTAACGAAGTTTAACATGAGAAATTTACATAATTAGATACAACAAAATAAAACTCTTACCTCTGAAGTTTCGGTTAGTGCCACTTCTATCTGATCCTTTATGAACGAAAGGTCGTTGTAATACCACAACGAAGGTTCCGTGATGTCATCCGTCGACGCCCCAGACACTCTTTGCCTTTCGATTGCCTTGTGTTCCCTGTTGAAATTGGTTCTCAAAACATTAATTTTCTTCTTCAATTCACTAGCTGTGTAGTCCGGTTTTAACGCCTTCAATGCCCTTACTATTTTTTCAAAAGCAGCACTTTTTTTTATTCCTGTTGAAGTAATCCTTGCTCTTTACCCTCCAGAGTTCAGGACAATCCCTGTACAAGTCTATTAGAAGGCTGACAAACTCATGTTCTGAACTTGTTGAAGTTTCCGATCGTGGTTGTTGGCTTTTTTCGACAATTTCCTCTTCGTTTTGCACGTGGTTTTCGGAGAGCGGTGTAGCCTCCATGGTTGCCTGGTATGTAACTGACGCAATGCTTGATCAAACTCCGCCTAGACGGTCAAACGCTTGAGAAAAATGCTTGAGTCATTCAAACATTCTATCAATCACCGTCAAGGCTTGGCTCAAGCGTCAAACAGGTTCCTAGACCGTCAATCATGCTTGATTCAATCGCTTGATTCAAGCTTTTGATCAAAATGATTGACCGTCTAGTGCCTTCTTTACTACGTTATAATTTTTATGGTTGTCAGGACAAGTAAAACAACCAATTGTTTTAAATGGAATACCCTTTATGTTGATAGATACTTTGATTCTCCCTAAAAACTACATAGTCTGCTATCACAAAAATTTGGTAAATGTTTTTTTCTCACTGGAAATATAATTTCTAAAAATGGCACTCATGTTAACTTATTCATCATGTTCAGTATAACAAAAATAAAGTGAAAGTTAGAAGAAAGAAAAAAATAAATATTGAAGGGGGAGAGAGAACAGGACATAAATATTATAAATAAATATGCAGGGTATCACAAGGAGCTTTTTTTTAAGGTTTAAGAGGAAAAAACTTTTTAATGAATTTTGATATTTATGAAATATGTGTTATTTTGAATTCCTATTTCAGTTAAGGGGTTACGCTACCTTGTCACTCGGAAAAATAGGCATAAAATATTTTTTTTAACGCATCTATTGTATATATCTGAGATTCCCTAGCTGAGTGTCGCAACGCCGTGAGGCGTCGTGGCGCTATGCTAGAGGAGTCGCGAGACGATATGCACAGGTCGCCTGCACGCGACGTAATGAGCTAGTGCGCGGCGCGGCGCGCGTTTCATCACCGACTCAGTAAGCCAGCCCCATCCATTTCCCCGCGCTTTCGTTCGTTCATCGTTCGGTCTTTTGTATCGGCGCTGTATTTATTCGTCGATTACAAGCGTTGATGAATGCAGAGTTTTGATTTCAAGTGTGTTATATTTAATTTACGAGCCGTATTCATTACTTAAAATAGATAATTTTATTCAAACGTGTTGAAGACGCAGGAGAGAGTAGAAAAGAAACTGTAGAAAAACGAAAAAAGTACAGAAAATATGATGACCAATATTTAGATTTTGGAATTGCCTACGTTAGCAAAGGAAATATGAAACTTCCCTAATGTGTTATTTATCATAAATCCTCAATGTGTTATTTGTCATAAAGTAATGGCAGCTGAAAGTATGCTTCCTAAAAATTGAAACGTCATTTAGAAACAACTGACAGTAATCTACAAGGAAAGCCGCGAGATTTTTTTGCAAGAAAATTGCGAGAACTGAAACATCAGTCGACATCCTTGTTTTCCAGAGCATCTATTCCTTCCAAAGCCCTGCTCGCCTCTTACAAGGTCGCTCACTGTATTGCCAAATGTAAGAAACCAAATACGATTGCTGAAGATCTTATTTTAACTGCAGCGATTGATATGGTATCAGTGATGATTGGAGAATCGGCGGCTAAAGAAATAAAAAATATTCCTTTTTCTAACAATACGTGCGGTACATGGAAGAAACAAATGTACATGAGGATTTGTTATTTTGCAAAAAAATGACCGATACCGGTAAGGCTAGTGATTTGTTTGAGATCATAGACTCGTTTTAAAACCAAGGCTCCAAATGTAAACGGACACATTGCGTCATACATAGGGAGGCCCTGGCTGCAAAAAAATATTTCAACCGAATTAAATTTTGTGATGGATCAAAGTACTTCATAAAAACAAGACTTGTGAAGGCAAGTTTTTTTCCATATTGCTGTTATGGAAAAGAAAAATAGAAGATAAGCAAGGCAATACTGACTGTTTCCCTGTTTTGAAAGGCTATTCAAAATCTGGAGCCAAGTTTGCAATTGATATTTATCAACACTTGTTAACATTAAGCACCCATTTTAATAAATATTTTACAGAGAATCTGAATCAATACGACTGGATTAGAAACCCATTCCAATCGATCTCACTACCATTTACACTTTCAACAGTCGAAGAAGAGCAGCTATTAGAACTATCTTGTGATACGAGCCTAAAACTATGATTCGATCGAGACAAACTGCTTCAATTTTGGAGCAATGCATCCCAAGTATATTCTAATGTCAGTACTACGGCTTTGTTTGAGGGTTGTTTTACCATTTGCTACGTTGTACTTGTGTGAAATTGGCTTTTCTGCAGTTGCAGTAATCAAATCAAAGTTCAGGTCATAAATAAATTTAGAAAAAAAAAAATGAGAATAACAATTTCAAAAGTTCAGCCCGATTTGAGAAGTTATGTTCAGAAAAGCAAGCTCATCCTTTTCATTAATTGTATTGTTTGTAGTTTTTTTATGTTTTCTAATAAATAATAATTAAGATTCTGTATTCTTTGGAGTTGTCTTTGAATAATAAAGTAACTTTATTGTCTGCTAGAGGTACAGGTATCTTCTTTTACAAAGGGCTTCGCAAAAAAATTGCAACCTGTAAAGGAAGTCGCAGTAAAAAAAAGATTGGAATGCCTGGTATATATAATATAATTTTTATTTTTCACATTATAGTTGTAACAGCAAATTATAAAAAATATAATAAAAAAATTTAAAAATGGCGGAAATATGAACCATCTTGTAGGAACTTCTTTTGAAAATCCTTGCCAACGGTAGAATTTTTTTCTCCGTCAAAAATCGTCTAAGAAATAAACAAATCATTAAGGAAGGTCATAGCAAAGTGGCCACATAGGGAAAAATTTTTAAAATTTTTTTTGTAGAAGTGAGGATGAGCTTTAAAAATTAATAAAAAATGAACGGTGAATCCAATCCACAAAAACCTTACGACAGCTGCGAGATAATATTATAAAGAATATGTGATATCAATTTTATCAAAATCGGTTCAATAGATCTCGAAATATTTTGTCCACGAGTTTGAAAAATTTAGTTTCGAAAAAAACGGGAAAAGTACCGCGTCCGCGTCTTAAAAGTCTATAATTTGTTTTAATATTACCTTCAATCTGCGATTTCATTTTGTAGAGCTTGAAATATTCTTAAAAAGTAAATAATTAATCTAATCAAAAAAAATTGATTTTTCAAAAATTTCATGGTGGCGTAACCCCTTAAAATATTACTATGTTTTATTTACCCTGGTTATGATATTAATTGATAAGAATAAGACATTTTAAACGAAATACCCTGTGTAGATATTTAGATTTCTCTTGATGGAAATACCTAATATTCCCCTATATATCATAAAGTCTGGCACATCTTAAAGTGTTGCTACGGTAATAACATACTTCAGGTGAAAATTCCTTGTATATCACTTAGATGTAACTTATATATTGCTATATTAATTACAGTTTTGACTTTGGCATGAAGCTTTGTCTATTACTGGTAAATTTGCGAGCTTCGCAAGAATTTTTGTCTTCTTGTAAATGTTGCACAAGACCAGATTAAATTTATTTTTAAGTAAACAATTACAATATGAAATAAGAGATCTCCTATGCTTCAAAGAACGATTGAAGCCTTAAACTAGCGACGGCAATAGTTTCGGTCAATCAAATGTTATATTTGGCCTTATCGGAGTAATTTAGTACCTGCGGAGGTAATAGATTAGAAAATTAAGGTTTAACATTATTTACACATTCTCTATTTTTGTTGTTATAAACAGTTTTCAAAATTAAAAGGCCCAAAGATGTAAATAAAAGCTCTCCCTCTCCCCCTTTATATATATATATATATATATATATATATATATATACACATATACATATATATATATATATATATATATATATATATATATATATATATATATAATATATATATATATATATATATATATCGGTGTAGTTTGGTTCCAGTACAGATTTTTTTAATGATTCCTATGTCTTTGCTGTCTAGTATACTTTTGTATATAAGACCAAATAGCTTATCATTTCTCACCCTGTCAAATTCCTTCTCATAATCTATAAATCGTTTACTATAAACACTGCCCCTCTAGTTCCCAATCCGTTACGGAATCCAAATTGACTTTCACTCACCCTTCAGTTCGTACTGGACACTATTATGAAAGACTTTCAAAGTGTGAGACATCAAACGTATCGTTCTATAATCTAATCACTATTTCGTATTAGTTTTCTTTGAGAGCATGATGAAAGTTGGCTGAAGCCATTCTTATGATATTATTCCTTTATTATAAATGGTATTATACAAATCTATAAGAATATGTAGTTCTTCATATTCTATTAGTTTGAGCAATTCAGCAGGAAGACGATCAGGACCTGGTGTTCTTTCATCTTTTGTACATTTAATGGCGTAGAGTTATTTCGCTTTTTGTGATAGGCAGTTCTTCCGCGCTTATGTCTTGTTTAATCTCTGTAAGTCTGTCTTCAAACAGTTCTTTTATATATTCTTCCCACCTTCTGATGTTCTGAGTGCTATCTAGACTAAATTTTTCTCCTTTGTCTTTAATTAAGGTATAACTTTTCTTTCTACCTGCTCCTGTCACTTCTTGAATCTTTATATGGACTACAAATTATTTCTCTTCTATTTCTTCTGTTTCTTTACATTTCGTACTTTAACGTGTTTTTACCTTTGTGTTTCCTTCTGTCTTCCATCAAGTCCAAAATTTTAATTTTTCATCCATCTTTGTTTCTTTTTGTTCGTTTGTTACCATTTAGATCACTCCTTTCAACTTCTAAAAGCTTTCTCTCTTGTTGTTTTCCATTCATCGTTCACATTTCTTTTGTGTTCTTTGTTTTTCAGGCTTTCGTTTATGGCTTATGATGATTATGACTTAATTTTGTATCAGCACCGGGATAAGTTTTGACTGATTTGATGGCATTTCGGTATCTGTGGTTAATAAGAATGAAATCTATCTGATTCCTTACTATTTTCTCTGTGGTATGACTAGCAGTTGTCCACGTATAAAGTTTTCTCTTGGGCAATTTGAACCAAGAATTTGTGATTATTAAGTGATTTTGTGGACAGTATTCTATCAGTCTCTATCCTCGTTCATTTCGAATACAACCGCGCTCTCCCACAATATGGTCCAGTCTACCTTCTCCGATCTTTGCATTAAAATCAGCCAAGATCACGGCGATCTCCTACTTTTTTGTTGTTTTGATGACTGAATTTACGTCTGCATAAAATTCTGCAATTTTTTGTTTTAATTGTAACATTATCATTCTGTTTGAGTATCTTACTACATTAATTATATCTTATGTTTCGTAAATATTCCCACGTTATCCTATGCTGAGGGTTAATATTACCGCTGTAGTAAAACCTCTCTTCCTGGAATGAACACTCTTCAATACTTGGCCACTGTGTATCACTTATTCCGAGTGTTGTCTAAGTTGTTACCAGCAACATTTCTTGTATGATGTCGAATTTACTAGTTTGATACATACTTTGCGCATTCCACGTTGTCATTTTGTAGTTACTAGTTGTTTGAAGTCACTGATCTTATAGGGATTTCTCTGGCTAACGACCGGAGTGGCCCTGCAGTCTTTTTGTAATATTCCTCCCTTTCCGGATCTTGGATTCCGATTGCCATGATCAGTAAATATTTTTGATTTGAACTTTAAAACCATGATGATTATCTAGGGATATCCATGAGGATCTTGAATGCAGTCGCTTCCCGTTTCCTTCTACATCTCTATGCCGTTGATCATTTATTGACTCATCCCCCTTTGGGAGCGATTTCTCACTCCAAGGATAAGCACGTGCCCTATTTTAAAACATCACGCTGTCCAAAAGCAGGTTAACGCAGCAGTTTAGGCGCGCTACTAACCAGGAGTCAGACTCTGTCGTGTTAGTTTTGGTTCATCCTGAGTATTTCATTTCCTCGGTATCACTCATATCTGGGAGGGCATTCCCTTATCAACCACCTAGGGAAGCGTTCGATGGAGGACTAGCAACCCCATACGAAACTTAGATTTGGACTTGTTTCTACACATTCTATAAGTACTTTTATAGGAAGTGTTCGATGAATTAGATTTTGGTTAATTCCTTCTAGAGCGGTGCACGCTAAAGATACATGTCGTGTAAATACATCACATCCTTACGAAGTTCAGCTAGTCATTCCTCGTACAAGCCTCCTTTTATATGGAAAAACTCATCCCTGTGGAATCAACGTACCATCCTGGACTGTATTTCTTTAGAATATCTTAAATGTTGGTACAGTAGCAAGTCTAATCAAACCAGGGAGAAAGCAAACAAACAAAATCTAAATTATTTTATCATAATAGATTTTTAAATTAATTTTCAGAGGCCAATAAATAAACACATATTCTATTTAAGGCACATCCAGTATGAACAAAAAAATGTCCTTTTCCTTCTACAGGTCTCGGAATATTCGATATAGTACATATTTTTGGAGCTACATTATTAACCACCTAAACCCATAACTTTTCTTCAATTTAGCCATATTCGTATCAGTTATTATTTTAGAAATATACACGCAAATTTAAAATTATTTTCCTAAATTTTCTTTCATTCTCTTTTCCATTACCCAGACAATATTATTCACGCTATAAAAAGCAGCTTTTCTCTAACCTAAATTTGATAAAATATTGTTTTCCCTGGAGTCATTATTAATAAAAACGGCACTCGTGTTAAAAGATACTTTAATTATAAAAAAGTGTTCTCTTCAGGCAAGTTTGTTATTTATCATTTTCAATATATTAAGTCTAAAGTGAAAGTTGAAAATAAAGAAAAAAGTAAGTTAAATTTATGCTGAAACAGAAACAGAGCGGGAGACTTAATATTTAAAATATACAGCTAATATTACCTGTTGGTGTTGCTTAAGTTATTTAATGAGTAAATATTGATATAAAAAATATTACGTGATTCTTATAATTATACTTTATCTCAATAGGGAATTTTGGTGCAAAAATTTCTGAATCTTTCTCGAAACAAAAATGAGATAAAAAAAAACTGGTAAAGTTATTTACCCAGTATTTCCCACGCAAATACAAGCTGTAAAATAAATACAAAATTTCAGTTTCTCACACTAAGAATAATAATTTTCCTTCTCCAAGTACCATATTCTCCAAATACGATAGCACGATTTTAACTCTGTCCACAGCTGTTCTGAAGACCGATCTTATACGAAGACCATATAATACCATTGGTCTACGTTGTTAAGCCAAGACGCCTTTCTACGTCCTGGATCGCGCGAATTATAGACTGCAGCAACAGGTACTTATCATTTTTTATATGTGGCCAAAATATTCCATTTTTTGTTTTAGCATAGTGTTGAGAATTTTAGCCTGCTTGTTTATAAGATGGCCACATTTCAAAAGCTTCCAACTGTTTACACATAGCGTCTCTAACTGTCCACGTATTATTTTCATGCAAAGGAATGCTGAACACATCCCATCGTAGTATTCGTAAACGCGTGGTGGCCCTAGCTCCGTCGTTATTGTGCCGGCATACTGTATTAAGGGTCTCAGGTTCAATCGCGACAAGTCAGTGTACTTATTTATCTAATGGCATGGCCATATATAGGTAGTAATTATTGCAGAAATGTAATAACGCTCGTGGCAGCACTACTATGTTGTCTAAAAGGTGACGTGAAATACAAATGTGTGTTTCAGCACTGGGCCAATATTGACGGAAATTACGATATCCTAGCCGATATCGATCCAAAAATGCTTTCTATATTGTGTGTCGTTAGTATTTTCTTCATTGTTCTTCTCTTAAGTGTGCCTTATCGTCTGAGGACGTTGGACATCACATTTGCCCATCTGATTTTATCGATTGCCACTCTAGATAGTTCAGTAGATATCATATTTATCCACTGCCGTAAGTTTTTTAACAAGGAATTGCTTCGCTTTCCGCCCTTTTTAACCAATTATTTTTCCTTCAGTTATTTGTTGTCGAAGTTCATAGTTTCGGTTTTTCACAATGTGTAAAAAATGCTTTTTCTTTCTTTAACATTTGTAACTAATTCTTTTTCTTTTCCCATCTGGTTAAATATAGTATTTCCACGTTTGTGGGTATATGTTGTTCAAGGAACACGCGACATTTAGCGGTACAACCACATCTCGAATGACTCTATTCTCTGTTGTGTTGTTTCTGATTGTTACAGATTCTATACCATATTTCAGAACGAGAAAATACCTAGCATCTTAGTATTCTTGTGCTTGTTTTTAAGTTTAGTTTGCGGTTAAAATATATATATATATATATATATATATATATATATATATATATATATATATATATATATATATATATATATACATTAGGGTGACCGCAAAAAATCGATGTCGGAATTTTGTTCGTCTGGACCCCACAAAACGATTCCCCTTTCCAGATATTGAGATAGCCGAAATTTGAGCTCGATTAAACGACGTTAATCCGTGTCGCTCGTCGCTCAAAGTTTGAAAAAATCCAAATTTTTGGCCAAAAAGCTGACATATGGAGCCATAACTCCAGAACGGTAAATAATAGAAACACGCTTAATATCTCAAAAGAAAGCTAATGGTATTCTTCAAAATGTATATTCTATACATAATTGTTGTTATTTTAAGTCAAACCGAGTTACAACAGCCTTTAGCCCCAAAAACGTGACCTGGTACCAGTAGGAGCCAGTTTGGGAGTATTCTAAGAATTTTACGGGTTTTTACATAATGTGTCTCGGAATTAAAATTTTTTTGTTAAAAAGTATTTTGGAACTCAATTTTCAAACATAAAGAGCCTTTTGTTCAAATTTAATCTTTTATTATATGGGGATTACCTGACTAGTTTACCAAAGAAAGACCCGTTTGACAGGTAAAAAGGAGGGTGAATCTAATTTCTATTTTAGGGATGGTGATTTTACTTCAGCGTACAACCGACCTTTTATTTATTCAGTTTAGTTTCTAAAGTGCCTTTAAGCTGGTTAGATCGAACAATTATCTAGTGAAGATATTTTTTTAACGTTTTTTTTTTTTTTAAATTTTCCAAGTGTGTGTGTTATTGTTTTTATAACTATTATAGTATTATTATTTTTAAAAGACATTTGAAAACATTTTATTGAAATTCAAGTTTGCAATATATTTTGTTTCATTTTCCAAGTTAACTGTTATTTACCTATTGGCCTCTGAAATGGCATCCACATCAGGTGTACAAAGCCGGACCAAGGATAAAATATTTCTTGTGGGCTATCCCTTTCACCAGATCAGCGGTTGTAAACTACCCTCAAATCGTCAAGTTTTTTGTGTGCTTTATTTTATAATTTACGTACTGTGAAATTAACTGTAAGAGAATCAGCAAAACTTACAATACGAAAGGTGTTCATTTTTTGGGAGAAAGCTCGAATCCTGACTAAACATGAACAAGATGAAATTACTAAGCTGGAAAAACTTCACGCCGAGTGGAGAACTCTTCAAAAAGGCCGGAAGAAAACATCGAAAACGGCCAAGAACAAATTTTAAACAGTTTGTTGAAAAGTTGGATGATCTCTTTGATATTGCTCAACAAGATGCCTTGGCTCTGATGAAATCGGAAGAAGATAAGGCGTTTCTCGTGAAACAGAGGCTGAAGGGCCGTCCAGGTTCCATGACTGGAGTGGATCTCAAGTTGTCTCAAACTGAAGAAAATCAAGGTGCAAAAGGAACTTGCAAAAATGAACCGACAAATCCAAGAAGCAACTTTTGATATTGGTGAGTTTTTTTTTTTTTTTTTATTATTAGTATTCTAAAAAATAGATAAACAAATAAGTAAATAGTTTCATTATAATTGAAAGAAAATTGTACATGAGAGCATGATTAGGCATCTTTATGATTAAGTTTATATTTTTTAAATAATACCTTTTGATAATTAGAAGTAGGTAATTTAGTACCTATGTATTGTAACTATTCTGCTAAAACGACAAGTTTTTATAGTCTTTTTTTTTTTCTCTTTCTTTTGTTGCTTCTTAGAGACGGATGATGAAGACAAGTTCGAAGAAGGAGAAGAAGACACTGAAGAGGACAGCATCTACCAGGAACTTGAGAGCTTGGAGGAAATGGACATCCCTGAAGAAGCTGCAGAAGATCCAGGACCATCTGAGAGCAAGAGGATGAAAGTTTCATCTGCAAGGGGCGTTAAAGAGATTTTAAACATGAAATTGTCCATTTTATTAGATCGATGTAAGGTATCCGACAGAAATGCCACGAGAATTTTAATAGCTACTCTAGAAGTACTAAACCTTGACCCTCTTGAGTACAAAGTCTCGAAAACTTTATTACATGATAGAAGGCAAATGTTCAGAGAACAATATAATAAAAAAATTTTTGATAAAGTAAACATTCCTGAAAAAGAGCCCGTGGTTGTCCATTGGAACGGTAAACTTTTACCGGGTGTTTTAAAAAATGAACAATGTGAGCGAATAGCTATAGCTATTTCATTTGGCGAAAAGAAACAGCTGCTGGGAGTTCCTGTAACAGCAAACAGCTCTGGAGAGGAGCAACCCGTAGCCGTATATGAATGCCTACATGAATGGGGTCTTCTCAACACCGTCAAGGCCATGTGCTTCGACACTACAGCATCCAACACGGGAAGACTCAAAGGAGCATGCGTCATATTGGAGCAAATGTTAGGAGAGAGAATTGTTATACCTAGCTTTCCGTCACCATATCTTGGAAATTCTCTTAAGAGGCGTATTCGACACAAAAATGGGATCAACCACTGGACCTCATCCAGACATTTTCAAGAGATTCCTCCCTGCGTGGCCCAAGATAGACAAAGGAAAATACGACATAGGTATCAGTGACAATCTAATACAAAAGCAGCTAACTCCAGAAGTAATTGCAAATGTTACTGCTGAATTCGAGACCAAATTAATTGAGAGCCACCCCAAAGATGACTACAAGGAGCTATTGCAGTTGGTTCTCGTATTTGTTGGATCACTAGACGGCAATGTTGTGGGTTTTAGAACTCCAAGAGCCATTCATCACGCTAGGTGGATGGCAAAGGCTATTTACTGCTTAAAAATGTTCATTTTTCGTAGTCAATTTAAGATGTCTAAAGAAGAAGAGAGTTCTGTG
>CM032455.1:47524456-47529456 GCA_019049505.1 Pachyrhynchus sulphureomaculatus | reverse complement strand
GCAATGAATGCGATAAGAAACAACAAAATTTAAAAAGGTGTCTATGGAAAAAACATAACTTAGTGAAGTGAATTATTGCACATGATCTGCTACTAAAACTTGTTAAGAATGCATACCGGTGTCTCACTTATATATAATTTATTAAAGTACAAATTTAGAAAATGATCAGTTGTTTCTTGTAAATATAATGTTATTTACTCTCTTCTCTATTAGTTAAAATTATGCACGATAATTTTTACTTCATTAAATTAGACTATTAATAATATAGAGAATGCCTCTGAAACATTGAATATTTTAAATTTCAGAAACTCAACACTTATATTCAACTAAAATAATAAGCCCCGAAAGGGATCACTTCGGTGTCTGTCTGTCTGTAACACCCTATTTTCTCCAAAACTAGTTGACACAGAAGAAAGTTTAAATTTTGAACAAATATAGGAATTGGTGGCCCAATTAGAGCCGTGTAGATTTTAAAGCCAAATTTTAACTTAAGAAGTTAGTTTTGGGAGGTGAAGTAGGAAGTAAATTTTTTCTAAGGCCATCGAGTGAGGTGTCAAATGAAAGCTTGTGAAAATACGAGGTCAAAAATATATATTATGTAATACGCGTGCAACTTTTTTTTATATTATTTTTAAAAAATGGACAAAAATCGCTGTCCTCTCCTCCACTATCTCGGAGAGTGCTGATCAAAAAATTTTGGCAAAATTTTGGGTTATCCATAAAGTGTAGTTTGAACAAAAATTATCACAGTCATTAGGTTTTATAATTTATTTGGTATTAAAAGAACTGTGTGTTTTGACAATAGGGTATAAGGTTTTTTTTTTGTCGAAAATTGTGAATTTAACAGGCACTAAAAGCTACAAAATATCAATACGTATTCGGTGCAATCAGTAATGTAGTCATATACTTTTCAGTAAATTACTGCGCTTAGCCAATCATATATAACATAAATTTCAATGATGATTGGTGACTAACCAGGGAATAGATACCGAGACAAAATAATTTTATTTTATTTATAATTAAACAAGCATTTCATTTGTTGTATATTAGGTAGCTAACTGACTAAAAAAAAACGTAAGAATACATACTGGATCTTAAGTTATCTACATGTCAGGGACCTAGTTAACTTCGCCTAGGTAAGAATTTTATTTTATTTTAAAAGCAATCACCGTAGGCAACACTTGTTACGCAAGTCTGCTTTGCACTTGGCCGTTTTTTTTTTAAATTTGATTAGAGAAAGAACTAATTCTTAAAGGCCATTAATTACGTAAGAATTTTAGTAAGAGAGCTATAAAAATTGGGGTCTTCCTTCTACATCTCCTAGAATATACAAACTACTAGATATTTTTGACATCGTATTATTTAGCACCAAATTACGAATCAGTAGCATCTATAATCTATAATATATATTATATATATATATATATATATATATATATATATTATATATATATATATATATATATATAATGCAACGTCTCTCTGTCTGTCCGTTAGGGCGCTTATCACTGGAGAACCACTTTTCCGATTTACGAGCTTTTTTTTTTAAAACATACCTATGTTCTCTGGCCAGGTTATAAGATAAATTTTATTATGTTAGGTAACATAAGAAATAAGCATAATATATATAAAATGCAACGTCTCTCTGTCTGTCTGTCTATCCATTAGTGTTTTTATCGCTTTATGTTCTGTGGCCAGGTTATCTATAATCTATAATATATATAAAATAAAACGTCTCTCTGTCTCTCTATTTCTCTGTCTGCCTGTGTGTCTGTCCATTAGTGCGCTTATCACTAGAGAACCACTTATCCAATTTACGTGTTTTTTTTTTTAATTCATACATATGTTCTCTGGCCAGGTTATTTATAATATATATAAGATACAACGCCTCTCTGTCTGTCTGTCTGTCCGTTAGTGTGCTTATCTCTCGAGAACCACTTATCTGATTTATGTGTTTTTTTTAAACATAAATGTGTTCTCTGGCCAGTTTATAGGATATATTTTATTACGCTAGGTAACATAAGGAATAAGCAGTGACGATAAGAGTGAATCAATACGCTGCCTAAACCATTAAATATGGATCACGTAGTAAAGAATATAATATATATATATATATATATATATATATATATATATATATATATATATATATATAGATATATATATATATTATATATATATATATATATATATATATATATATATATATATATATATATATATATATGTATATGTATATATATATGTATATATATATATATATATATATATATATATATATATATATATATATATACATATATATATATATATATATATATATATATATATATATATATATATATACATATATATATATCTATATCTATATATATATATATATATATATATATATATATATATATATATATATATATCTATATATATATATATATATATAAAAGGCAACGTCTCTCTGTCTGTCTGTCCGTTTGATGCTCTTATCACTCGAGAACCACTTAACCGATTTCGTGTTTCTTTTTTAATCCACACATATGTTCTCGGGCCAGGTTATTTAATAATAATAATCTGTATAATGTGGAAACATGGAACCACATTGACCAAATGTGAGAAAGAAGAACCGAAATAATAATAAGCTGACTTGGCTTAGGCCCGTCAGCGAAACATGGAACCACATTGACCAAATGAGAGAAAGAAGAACAAAAAACAATAATAATAAAATATCAACCCAACAACATTCACATCTCACTTAGTACAATTGGAGCTCAATATTAACATACACAAAAACATTTAGAAGCCAGTGATTTGACTTGGCTTATGCCCGTCAGCCAAACATGGACCACATTGACCAAATGTGAGAAAGAAAAACATCTATATAATATATACAACATAACGTCTCTCGGTCTCTCTTTCCGCTTATCCGATTTACTTATTTTTTTTTTAATTCGTACAAATGTTCTCTGGCCAGGTTATAGGATATATTTTATTACGTGAGGTAATATAAGGAATGAGCAGTACGATAACAGTGAATCAAGTCCACGCAAGCGGAGCCGCGGGCACGGTTAGTTTTAAATAAACTCTAAAGTTAATTTCCAAAATTATTTTTCACATTATTTTCTATTGCTGTTGCAAAATCATTTGCACCATAAAAAGGCACATTACCTTTGACTAAGCTTTACTTCAACATCTTCAGCTTAAATTTGATAAATGATATTTCCTCCTGGAGTCATTGTTAATATTAAAAATGACAGTCGTGGTAAAAGATACACTAATTATAAAAAATTGTTGCCCCGAGCAAGTTGTTATTTATCATTACTCAATGTAACAAGATTAACGTGACAGCTAAAAACAAAGAAAAAGCAAGATAAATTTTTGCCGAAAACAGGGAAGAGCACGGGACTTTAATCTTCTCAAATATAGAAATGATATTACCTGTTGATGTTTTTTTAAGATGTTTAGTAAGAAAATATTGAATTAAAATATTACGAATACCGGGTTAAAAGGCCAAAAAAAATCGATATTGTCTTGAAAAAAAAATTAAGGCTGAAAATATATTTTTATTTTTATTTTTAAATAAATGAACAGCATGCATCAAAACGAATTTCTGTTAAATGTTTGGAATGAAAGGTTTTCTGAAGAATTTTAATACTAGGCGTATATGTTACGAGGATGCACTGAAAAGTTCGCGGCTAGCCAAGAAAACGAAATAAAATACGTACAAAAATATTTTATTTTTTCAACGTAATCTCCACCTAAGTCTATGCACTTCTTCCATCTGCTTTCCAAAGCTTCCACATCTGTTTCAAAAAAATGATTCTTAAGGTCTTCAAAATACTGGTTAACTGCAGCTTCGACTTCTTCATTTGATGAAAATTTCTGGCCACCGAGGTGTTTTTAGGTTTTGGAAACAGATGAAAGTCCGAAGGTGCCAAATCAGGAGAAAATGCCGGTGGGCAGCAATTCGAAACCACAATAACGCATTTGAGCCATAGACTTAACAGACGTGTGAACGCGAGCGTTGTCCATGATGGAACAAAACTTTTCTTTCTCGATAATCTTGGACGTTTTCTCTTTAATGATACCTTTAGCATCCCAAAAAAATTGACGCTATCACTTTACCAACCGACGGAATTGCCTTCGCTTTCTTCGGGGTCGGTTCACCAGTTTTTTCCATTGCTTGGATTGTTGTTTTGACTCTGGAGTATAGTGGTGAACCCAGGATTTGTCCATTGTCACAAACCTGTTAAGAAAATCTCCAAACAGGTCGCGAGAAAATCGTGAGTCGGATTCGTTTTGGTTCAGCTGAAAGCAATCTGGGGACCCACCTAGCGGAAAAACCTTAGAAAATCCGAGTTCGTTGCAATGTTGTTTTTTGTGTTCATTCATACCAGATGCCTATAGTGTCTGCAATCTCCCTAATAGTTAATCTACCGTCTTTCAGTATGAGATCACATACTTTGTCGATGTTTTCTTCAATCGTAGACGTCGTGGGCCCTGCCAGAGGCGAGGGTCATCTTTCGATCTTCTCTCGTCCACGTTTAAATTTTGCAAACCCATTTTTTCACAGTGGTATATGACGGAGCAGATTTCCCCTAGTGTTGTTTTTATATCCTCGAGGATCTCCTTTGGTGTTAATATTTTTTAAACAGGTATTTGATGACCGCACGTTGTTCCATTTTTTCCATTTTTCCAAAAACGGTGCACTTGGTCTCACAAAACTCGTTCTAACCTAAAAACCACAAATTCTACAGCAACAAAATTTTACACTGTGACAACCAAAGAAAGTATGAACTATAATAAAAATATTATAATTATTTTTTGGTGAGGCCGCGAACTTTTCAATCCATCCTCGTATTTTAAATTTTAATTCCAACTGAAAATATTACCGTCGTGCTTTTTTTCTTTCTTCTGTTACAACAGGTAGCAACACAAGTGACATTTTTAAATGGTATACCCTGTATGCGCTCACATCCATAGGACCATAAATATACTAATAAATT
>CM032455.1:47515005-47524356 GCA_019049505.1 Pachyrhynchus sulphureomaculatus | reverse complement strand
CCGTCCTTTTATAATATAGTGAGCGTTTACACGGCAGCAATTGTAGTTGGGAAGAGAATCCGGAATTGTATCCGCCGAGCTAACGTTGTTGGCCGCCGGCAGGGTTGTAATTATAACGGGTTCCGGCTGCTGACTAATGCCTTCTCGATGTTTTGGTCTACCTTGTCACTCGGAACAATAGTCATCAAATATTTTTTTTTTATCTACCGCGAACTCTATTAGTATCTATCATATATCCACGAAGAAAATCACCTCTGACTGAGCTGTCCCGTAACGCCGTGGGCTGTCGGGTGGCGCTAAATGCACTAGAGGAGTATCGTGCGAGAACGATATGCTCAGGGTCCCGCTGCTGCAGCCGACGTAAATTGAGAACCTAGATGGGCGGCTTCGGGCGCGCTGTCATACACACACAAACCGACTCAGTAAGCCAGCCCTCATCCAGATCCACCGCGCTTTCGTTCATATCATACGTTCGTCTTTTGTATCGGCGGCCTGTAATTTATATTCGTCGCGATTACAGCGTATGATGAATGCAGAGGTTTTGATTTCAAATTTGTTATATATTTAATTTAACCGGCGCCGTATTCATTACTTAAAATAGATAACTTTATTCAAACGTGTTGAAGACGCAGAAGAGAGGTAGAAAAGAAACTGTAGATAAAAAACGAAAAAAGTACAACAGGAAAATATAATGACCAATAATTTAGATTTTGGAATTGCCTGCCTACGTTAGCAAAGGAAAATATGGACACCTTTCCCTAATGTGTTTATTTGTCATAAAATCCTCAATGTGTTATTTGTCATGAAGTAACTGGCCAGCAGAAAGTATGCCCTTCCTAATATATTGAAAAGTCATTTAGAGAAAAAACCCAACTCAAAGTAAGTTTACAAGGAAAGCCGGCGAGATTTTTTTTGCAAGAAATTGCGATAACTGAAACATCAGCCGACATTCTTGTTTTCCAGAGCATCTATTCCTTCCAAAGCCCTGCTCGCCTCTTACAAGGTCGCTCACTGTATTGCCAAATGTAAGAAAGCAAATACGATTGCTGAAGATCTTATTTTAACTTGCAGCGATTGATATGGTATCAGTGATGATTGGAGAATCGGCGGCTAAAGAAAATAAAAAATATTCCTTTTTCTAACAATACGTGCGGTACATGGAAGAACCCAAATGTACATGAGATTTGTTATTTTGCAAAAAAATTACTGATACCAGAATAAGGCTAGTGATTTGTTTGAGATCATAGACTCGTTAAAACCAAGGCTCCAAATGTAAACGAACACATGTCGTCCATATATAGGAAGCCCTGGCTGCAAAAAAAATATTCAACCGAATTAAATTTTGTGATGGATCAAAGTACTTCATAAAAACAAGACTTGTGAAGGCAAGATCCTTCCATATTGCTGTTATGGAAAGAAAAATAGAAAGAGTAAGACAAGGCAATACTGATGTTTCCCTGTTTTGAAAGGCTTTCTGAAAGAAAAATCTATTCAAAATTCTGGAGGCAGTTTGCAATTGATATGTATTATGAACACTTGTCAACATTAAGCACCCCCATTTTAATAAAAAAATATTTTACAGAGAATCTGAATCAATACGACTGATTAGAAACCCATTCCAATCGACCTCACTAATACCAATTTTACACTTTCAACAGTCGAAGAAGAGCAGTCTATTCGAACTATCTTGTGATACAAGCCTAAAAAATATGATTGGTCGAGACAAACTGACTTCAATCTTTGGAGCAATGCATCCCAAGTATATTCTAATGTCAGTACTTAACCTGCTTTGTTTGAAGGGTTGTTTTAAAACCATTTGCTACGTTGTACTTGTGTGAAATTGGCCTTTCTGCAGTTGCAGTAATCAAATCAAAGGTTCAGGTCATAAATAAATTTAGAAAAAAAAAAAATTGAAAATAAACAATTTCAAAGTTCAGCCCCGAATTTGAGAGTTTATGTTCAGAAAAGCAAGCTCATCCTTTTCATTAATTGTATTGTTTGTAGTTTTTTTATGTTTTTCTAATAAATAATAATTAAGATTCTGTATTCTTTGGAGTTGTCCTTTGAATAACTAAAGTAACGTTATTGTCTGCTAGAAGCTACATACAGGTATCTTCTTTTACAAAGGGCTTCGCAAAAAAATTGCAACCTGTAAAGGAAGTCGCAGTAAAAAAAGATTGGAATGCCTGGTATATCTAAATATAATTTTTTATTTTTCACATTATGTTGTAACAGCAAATTATAAAAAATATAATAATAAAAATTAAAAAATGGGCGGAAATATGAACCATCTTGTAGGAACTTCTTTTGAAAATCCTTGCCAACGGTGGAATTTTTTTCTCCTCCGTCAAAAATCGTCTAAGAAATAAACAAATCATTTTTTATTATTCAAAGGAAGGTCATAGCAAAGTGGCCACATAGGGAAAAATTTTAAAATTTTTTTTGTAGAAGTGAGGATGAGCTTTAAAAATTAATATAAAAAATGAACGGTGAATCCAATCCACAAAAACCTTACGAACAGCTGCGAGATTAATATTATAAAGAATATGTGATATATCAAATTTTATCAAAATCGGTTCAATAGATCTCGAAATATTTTGTCCACGAGTTTGAAAAATTTAGTTTCGAAAAAAAAAAAAAAAATAAACGGAAAAGTACCCGCGTCCGCGTCTTAAAAGTCTATAATTTGTTTTTAATATTACCTTCAATCTGCGATTTCATTTTGTAGAGCTTGAAATATTCTTAAAAAGTAAATAATTAATCTAATCAAAAAAAATTGATTTTTCAAAAATTTCATGGTGGGGGCGTAACCCCGCTTAAAATATTTACTATGTTTTATTTACCCTGTTATGAATCGTAATTGATAAGAAATAAGACATTTTAAACGAAATACCCTGTGTAGATATTTAGTATTTCTCTTGATGGAAAGACCTAATATTCCCCTATATATCATAAAGTCTGGCACATCTTTAAAGTGTTGCTAACGGTAAATAACATACTTCAGGTGAAAATTCCTTGTATATCACTTAGATGTAACTTATATATTGCTATATTAATTACAGTTTTGACTTTGGCATGAAGCTTTGTCTATTACTGGTAAATTTGCGAGATTCGCAAGAATTTTTGTCTTCTTGTAAATGTTGCACAAGACCAGATAAATTTATTTTTAAGTAAACAATTACAATATGAAATAAGAGATCTCCTATGCTTCAAAGAACGATTGAAGCCTTAAAACTAAGCGACGGCAATAGATTCGGTCCGGTCAATCAAATGTTATATTTGGTCCTTATCGGGAGTAATTTAGTACCTGCGGGGGTCAGGTAATAGAATTAGAAAATTAAGGTTTAACATTATTGACCACATTCTCTATTTTTGTTGTTATAAAACTGTTTTCCCCAAAATTAACAAAGGCCCAAAGATGTAAATAAAAGCTCTCCCCCTCTCCCCCTTTATATATATATATATATATATATATATATATAATATAGATATATATATATATATATATATATATATATATATATATATACACATAAACATAAATATTTATATATAAATATATATAAAATATATATATATATATATATATATCTATATATATATATAACGGTGTAGTTTGGTTCCAGTACAGATTTTTAATGATTCCTATGTCTTTGCTGTCTAGTATACTTTTGTATATAAGACCAAATAGCTTATCATTTCTCACCCTGTTCAAATTCCTTCTCATAATCTATAAATCGTTTTTACTATACAACACTGCCCCTCTAGTTCCCAATCCGTTACGGAATCCAAATTGACTTTCACTCACCCTTTCAGTTCGTACTGGACTACTATTATGAAAGACTTTCAAAAGTGTGACATCAAAACGTATCGTTCTATAAATCTAATCACTATTTCGTATTCTTTATGTTTTTCTTTGAGAGCATGATGAAAGTTTGGCTGAAAGCCATTCTTATGATATTATTCCTTATTATAAATGGTATTATACAAATCTATAAGAATATGTAGTTGTTTCATATTCTAGATTAGTTTGAGCAATTCAGCAGGAAAGACGATCAGGACCTGGTGTTCTTTCATCTTTTGTACATTTAAATGGCGTAGAGTATTTCGCTTTTTGTGATAGGCAGTTCTTCCCGCGCTTATGACTTGTTTTAATCTCTGTAAGTCTGTCTTCAAACAGTTCTTTTATGTATTCTTCTTTTCCCCACCTTCTGATGTTCTGAGTGCTATCTAGACTAAATTTTTCTCGTCCGTTTGTCTTTAATTAAGGTATAACCTTTCTTTGTACCTGCTCCTGTCACTTCTTGAATCTTTATATGGACTACAAATTATTTCTCTTCTATTTCTTCTTGTTTCTTTACATTTCGTACTTTAACGTGTTTTTTACCTTTGTGTTTCCTTCTGTCTTTCCCATCAAGTCCAAAATTTTAATTTTTCATCCATCTTTGTTTCTTTGTTCGTTTTGTTACCATTTAGATCACTCCTTTTCAACTTCTAAAAGCTTCTCTCTTGTTTGTTCTCCATTCCATCGTTCACATTTCTTTTGTGTGCTTTGTTTTTCCAGGCTTTCGTTTATGGCTTATGATGATTATGACTTAATTTTGTATCAGCACCGGGATAAGTTTTGACTGATTTGATGGCATTTCGGTATCTGTGTTAATAAGAATGAAATCTATCTGATTCCTTACTATTTTCTCTGTGGTATGACTAGCAGTTGTCCCTCACGTATAAAGTTTTCTCTTGGGCAATTTGAACCAAGAATTTTGTGATTATTAAGTGATTTTGTGGACAGTATTCTATCAGTCTCTATCCTCGTTCATTTCGAAATACAACCGCGCTCCTCCCACAAATATGGTCCAGTCTACCTTCTCCGATCTTTGCATTAAAAATCAGCAGCCAAGATCACGGCGATCTCCTACTTTTTTGTTGTTTTGATGACTGAATTTAAACGTCTGCATAAAATCTGCAATTTTTTGTTTTAATTGTAACATTTATCATTCTGTTTGAAGTATATTACTACATTAATTATATCTTTATGTTTCGTAAATATTCCCACGTTATCCTATGCTGAGGGTTAATATTACCGCTGTAGTGAAACCTCTCTTCCTGGAATGAACACTCTTCAATACTTGGCCACTGTGTAATCACTTATTCCGAGTGTGTCTAAGTTTACCAGGCAACATTTCTTGTATGATGTCGAATTTACATTCTAGTTTGATACATACTTTGACGCATTTCACGTTGTCATTTTGTAGTTACTAGTTGTTTTGAAAGTCACTGATCTTATAGGGATTTCTCTGGCTAACGACCGGAGTGGCCCTGCAGTCTTTTTTGTAATATTCCTCCATTTCCGGATCTTGGATTCCGATTGCCATGATCAGTAAATATTTTTGATTTGAACTTTAAAAACCATGATGATTATCTAGGGATATCCATGAGGATCTTGAATGCAGTCGCTTCCCGTTTCCTTCAACATCTCTATGCCGTTGATCATTTATTGACTCATCCCCCTTTGGGAGCGATTTCTCACTCCAAGGATAAGCACGTGCCCTATTTAAAACATCACCGCTGTCCAAAAGCAGGTTAACGGCAGCAGTTTAGGCGCTACTAACCAGGAGTCAACTGACTCTGTCGTGTTAGTTTTGGTTCATCCTGAGTATTTCATTTCCTCGGTATCACTCAATATCTGGGAGGCATTCCCTTATCAGCCACCTAGGGAAGCGTTCGATGGAGGACTAGCAACCCCATACGGAACTTAGATTTGGACTTGTTTTCTACACATTCCTATAAGTACTTTTATTAGGAAGTGTTCGAATGAATTAGATTTGGTTAATTCCTTCTAGAGCGGTGCACGCTAAAGATACATGTCGTGTAAATACATCACATCCTTACGAAGTTCAGCTAGTCATTCCTCGTACAAGCCTCCTTTTATATGAAAAACTCATCCCTGTGGAATCAACGTACCATCCTGGACTGTATTTTCTTTAGAATATCTTAAATGTTGGTACAGTAGCAAGTCTAATCAAACCAGGGAGAAAGCAAACAAACAAAAATCTAAATTTATTTTATCATAATAGATTTTTAAATTAATTTTCAGAGGCCAATAAATAAACACATATTCTATTTAAGGCACACCCAGTATGAACAAAAAAATGTCCTTTTTCCTTTCCCTAATTCAGGTCTCGGAATATTCGATATAGTACATATTTTTGGAGCTACATTATTAACCACCTAAACCCATAACTTTTCTTCAATTTAGCCATATTCGTATCAGTTATTATTTTAGAAATATACACGCAAATTTAAAATTATTTTCCTAAATTTTCTTTCACTCTCTTTTCCATACCCAAACAATAATTATTCACGCTATAAAAAGCAGCTTTCCTCTAACCTAAATTTGATAAATATTGTTTTCCCCCTGGAGTCATTATTAATAAAAACGGCACTCGTGTTAAAAAGATACTTTAATTATAAAAAAGTGTTCTCTTCAGGCAAGTTGTTATTTATCATTTTCAATATATTAAGTCTAAAGTGAAATTTGAAAATAAAGAAAAAGTAAGTTAAATTTATGCTGAAACAGAAACAGAGCGAGTGAGACTTAATATTTAAAATATACAGCTAATATTACCTGTTGGTGTTGCTTTAAGTTATTTAAATGAGTAAATATTGATATTAAAATATTACGTGATTCTTATAATTATAACTTTATCTCAATAGGGAATTTTGGTAGCAAAATTTCTGAAATCTTTCTCGAAACAAAAATGAGATAAAAAAAAAATTGGTAAAGTTAATTTACCCAGTATTTTCCCACGCAAATACCTACAAGCTGTAAAATAAATACAAAAAATTCAGTTTCTTCTCACACTAAGAATAATAATTTTCCTTCTCCAAGTACCATATTCTCCAAATACGATAGCACGATTTTAACTCTGTCCACATGCTGTTTCTGAAGACCGATCTTATACGAAGACCATATAATACCATTGGTCTACGTTGTTAAGCCCAAGACGCCTTTCCTACGTCCTGGATATCGCGCGAATTATAGACTGCAGCAACAGGTACTTATCATTTTTTTATATGTGGCCAAAATATTCCATTTTTTGTTTTAGCATAGTGTTGAGAATTTTAGCCTGCTTGTTTATAAGATGGCCCCACATTTCAAAAGCTTCCAACTGTTTACACATAGCGTCTCTAACTGGTCCACGTATTATTTTCATGCAAAGGAATGCTGAACACATCCCATCGTAGTATTCGTAAACGCGTGGTGACCCTAGCTCCGTCGTTATATGTGCCGGCATACTGGGTATTAAGGGTCTCAGGTTCAATCGCGACAAGTCAGTGTACTTATTTATCTAAGTACATTTGGCATGGCCATATATAGGTAGTAATTATTGCAGAAAAATGTAATAACGCTCGTGGCAGCACAGATACTATGTTTCTAAAAGGTGACGTGAAATACAAATGTGGTTTCAGCACTGGGCCAATATTGACGGAAATTACGATATCCTAGCCGATATCGATCCAAAAATGCTTTCTATATTGTGTGTCGTTAGTATTTTCTTCATTGTTCTTCTCTTAAGTGTGCTTTATTCGTCTGAGGACGTTGGACATCACATTTGCCCATCTGATTTTATCGATTGCCCACTCTAGATAGTTTTCAGTAGATATCATATTCATCCACTGCCGTAAGTTTTTTAACAAGGAATTGTTTTCGCTTTTCCGCCCTCTTTAACCAATTATTTTTCCTTCAGTTATTTGTTGTCGAAGTTCATAGTTTCGGTTTTTCACAATGTGTAAAAAATGCTTTTTTCTCTTTCTTTAACAAAACATTTGTAATTAATTCTTTTTTCTTTTTCCCATCTGGTTAAATATAGTAATTTCCCACGTTTGTGGTATATGTTTGTTCAAGGAACACGCGACATTTAGCGGTACAACCACATCTCGAATGACTCTATTCTCTGTTGTGTTGTTTCTGATTGTTTACAGATTCTATACCATATTTTCAGAACCGAGAAATACCTAGCATCTTAGTATTCCTGTGCTTGTTTTTTTAAGTTTAGTTTGCGGTTAAAATAATATATATATATATATATATATATATATATAATATATATATATATATATTAGGGTGACCGCAAAAATCGATGTCGGAATTTTGTTCGTCTGGACCCCACAAAAACGATTCCCCTTTTCCAGATATTGAGATAGCCGAAATTTGAGCTCGATTAAACGACGTTAACCCGTGCCGCTCGTCGCTCAAAGTTTGAAAAAATCCAAATTTTTGGCCAAAAAAGCTGACATATGGAGCCATAACTCCAGAACGGTAAATAATAGAAACACGCTTAATATCTCAAAAGAAAGCTAATGTTGTTTCTTCAAAATTTATATTCTATACATAATTGTTGTTATTTTAAGTCAAACCGAGTTACAACAGCCTTTAGCCCCAAAAACGTGACCTGGTACCAGTAGGAGCCAGTTTGGGAGTATTCTAAGAAATTTTACGGGTTTTTACATAATGTGTCTCGGAATTAAAATTTTTTTGTTAAAAAGTATTTTGGAACTCAATTTTCAAACATAAAGAGCCTTTTGTTCAAATTTAATCTTTTATTATATGGGGATTACCTGACTAGTTTACCAAAGAAAGACTCCGTTTGACAGGTAAAAAGGAGGGTGAATCTAATTTCTATTTTAGGGATGGTGATTTTACTTCAGCGTACAACCGACCTTTTATTTATTCAGTTTAGTTTCTAAAGTGCCTTTAAGCTGGTTTAGATCGAACAATTACCTAGTGAAGATATTTTAAACGTTTTTTTTTTTTAATTTTCCAAGTGTGTGTGTTATTTGTTTTTATAACTATTATAGTATTATTTTAAAAGACATTTGAAAACATTTTATTGAAATTCAAGTTTGCAATATATTTTGTTTCATTTTCCAAGTTAACTGTTATTTACCTATTGGCCTCTGAAATGGCATCCACATCAGGTGTACAAAGCCGGACCAAGGATAAAATATTTCTTGTGGGCTATCCCATTCACCAGATCACCGGTTGTAAACTACCCTCAAATCGTCAAGTTTTGTGTGCTTTATTTTATAATTTACGTACTGTGAAATTAACTGTAAGAGAATCAGCAAAACTTACAATACGAAAGGTGTTTTCATTTTTTGGGAGAAAGCTCGAATCCTGACTAAACATGAACAAGATGAAATTACTAAGCTGGAAAAAAACTTCACGCCGAGTGGAGAACTCTTCAAAAAGACCGGAAGAAAAACATCGAAAACGGCCAAGAACAAATTTAAACAGTTTTGTTGAAAAGTTGGATGATCTCTTTGATATTGCTCAACAAGATGCCT
>CM032455.1:47495005-47510005 GCA_019049505.1 Pachyrhynchus sulphureomaculatus | reverse complement strand
GAAACAGATGAAAGTCCGAAGGTGCCAAATCAGGAGAAAATGCCGGGTGGGGCAGCAATTCGAAACCACAATAACGCATTTGAGCCATAGACTTAACAGACGTGTGAACGCGAGCGTTGTCCTGATGGAACAAAACTTTCTTTCTCGATAATCTTGGACGTTTCTCTTTAATGATACCTTTAGCATCCCAAAAAATTGACGCTATCACTTTACCAACCGACGGAATTGCCTTCGCTTTCTTCGGGGTCGGTTCACCAGATTTTTTCCATTGCTTGGATTGTTGTTTTGACTCTGGAGTATAGTGGTGAACCCAGGGTTTGTCCATTGTCACAAACCTGTTAAGAAAATCTCCAAACAGTCGCGAGAAATCGTGAGTCGGATTCGTTTTGGTTCAGCTGAAAGCAATCTGGGGACCCACCTAGCGGAAACCTTAGAAAATCCGAGTTCGTTGGCAATGTTGTTTTGTGTTCATTCATACCAGATGCCTATAATGTCTGCAATCTCCCTAATAGTTAATCTACCGTCTTTCAGTATGAGATCACATACTTTGTCGATGTTTTCTTTAATCGTAGACGTCGTGGGCCTGCCAGAGCGAGGGTCATCTTCGATCTTCTCTCGTCCACGTTTTTAAATTTTGCAACCCATTTTTTCACAGTGGTATATGACGGAGCAGATTCCCCTAGTGTTGTTTTTATATCCTCGTGGATCTCCTTTGGTGTTAATATTTTTTTAAACAGGTATTTGATGACCGCACGTTGTTCCATTTTTTTCCATTTTTCCAAAAACGGTGCACTTGGTCTCACTAAACTCGTTCTAACCTAAAAACCACAAATTCTACAGCAACAAAATTTTACACTGTGACAACCAAAGAAAGTATGAACTATAATAAAAATATTATAATTATTTTTTGGTGAGGCCTCGTATTTTAAATTTTAATTCCAAGTGAAAAATATTAACATTTTTTTCTTTCTTCTGGTTACAACAGGTAGCAACACAACATTTTAAATGGTATACCCTGTATGCGCTCACATCCATAGGACCATAATATACTAATAAATTTTAAAATAATTTTCTAATTTTTTTTTACGCTTTTTTATTTTTCTTGCTAAAGGAAGGTATTGTATTTGTGAAAAAATCGCACTTCGAAATGCGATTTAGAGTTCCTAAATCAGGAAAAAGAAGATAATCCGTTGATCTGTCTGTCGGTATCTTCAATCAGTCGATCTATTGCACGATAACTTTCGAACGAAATGAGATATCCATTTCAAAGTTGGGCATAAAGCTTATATATTTTAAACGATATTTCTTCAGCCCAATAGGATGAAACGGGTGAAGATGGTGACTTTCTCTTGTTGAAATAATAAATAAATTTATTTCTAAATATAGGTAGATAAGGGACGAAAGGATATTAGAGCGGTTAATTCGTATATATTGCGTTATATGTCCTTTCCAGATTTTCAAGTCGAGGAAACAAAAAATTAGGTTGTATTTTAATTGCTTTCATTTTTAACCCAGAAAGAGGCTGAAAGGGGCGGTCGTTGGTTAATGTTTTTTTGGACAAATTTTAAGCATATTATTTACGACAAAATATGTAAGGGCTTAGAAAGGTGAGGTGCGGGGTGAAAGGAGTTGCTTCTTATATATGATGCTATATGTCTTTGTCAGGGCTTTTATAGAGTTGCGAAATCTGAAAATAATTTCAATTTTATCGGGGGAAGGGTGTGAAAGTGGTCAAATATGGTATAGTTTTTGATAATATTAGGAAAGTTTTTTCTGGTTTTTGGTAGCCATAATGAACAAATTTTAGGCATAATTATTTATTTACTATATGTAATTATGCAACGTATAAGAGGTGACGAAGAAATTTAGAAGGTGATTTCTTTATTTATTGTTGTAGGTCTGTCTAAGCATACTGAGTCAAAGGGTCAAAATATTATATTATTAATTCGATATTTTCAATATTAACAGGGAAAAAGGGTGAACACTGTGAGCATCATTAAATATTATATAATCTCAATATTATTAAGATAATTTTTCCTGTTTTTTTTGTTCCGATATTTTACAAAATTGTAGTTAATTATATATATATATATATATATATATATATATATATATATATATATATATATATATATATATAACACATGGGCTGAAAAGTCCCGGGCCTAACACAGAAAACACGGTTTTTTTGGTTCAAAATTAGCTTTATTCATCAACGTAATCTCCATCAAGAGCAACGCAATCATTCCAGCGCCGCTCTAAACATTTCAATACCACTTTTGTAGAACGATTTATCTTTTGCCTCAAAATAGGCCTCAGTTTCAGCGATAACCTCTTCATTCGTGCGAAATTTCTTACCGGCGAGCATTTTTTTCAGGTCTGCGAACAGCCAGTAGTCGCTGGGAGCCAAATCTGGCGAATACGGTGGATGTGGGAGCAATTCGAAGTTCAATTCATGTAGTTTTGCCATTGTTTTGATTGACTTGTGACACGGTGCGTTGTCTTGATGAAACAAAATTTTTTTCTTTGCCATATGCGGTCGTTTCTTTGCAATTTCGGCCTTCAAACGCTCCAATAACGCTATATAATATTCACTGTTGATGGTATTTCCTTTCTCAAGATAGTCGATGAATATTAAAACCACGCACATCCCAAAATACCGAGGCCATAACCTTTCCAGCCGATTGTTGTGCTTTCGGGCGCTTTGGACGAGGTTCACCAGTTGCTGTCCACTCAGATGACGATCGTTTTGATTCCGGAGTGAAGTGATGGATCCATGTTTCATCCATTGTCACATATCGACGCAAAAATTCCGGTTTGTTACGTTTAAACATGGCCAAACACTGCTCAGAATCATCAACACGTTCTTGTTTTTGATCAACAGTGAGCAAACGCGGCACCCACTTTGAACAGAGCTTTCTCATAGTCAAATGCTCATGCAATATAAAGCCAACACGTTCTTTTGATATCTTTACGATGTCAGCTAACTCACGCAACTTCACTTTTCGATCATTCAAAACGATTTTATGGATTTTTTTGATGTTTTCTGGTGTTAACGCCTCATTTGGACGTCCACTGCGTTCTGCATCATCGGTGTCTCTACGACCACGTTTGAAGTCAGCAAACCAACGTTTTATTGTTGTTTCTGATGGAGCGGAGTCCCCATAACACTTTTCAAGCCATTGCTTCGCTTGAACGGTATTTTTTCCCATCAAGAAGCAGTGTAAAATTAAAACACGAAATTGTTTTTGATCCATTGTTTTGAAAATAACAAAAGTAGCGTCACTCTTAGCACAATAACTCACAAACTAATGAATAGAATATCATGAAATTTTAACAGCTGTCTTTTGAAGGTTAGTATTAACTGAAAAAAAGGTGACTGCAATAAAACTAGCGCCATCTATGTGTTAGGCCCGGGACTTTTCAGCCCATGTGTTACATATATAGTTAAAAAATATATAAGGTGAAAGGAATTGATAGGGAGTTAGAAGGGTGGCTGCATATGTGTCATATTATTCCTCTATTTTAGTTTCCTTTTTCATTATTTTATTTTAGTAAAATAATATGTAGAAGGGATTGAGATCTGCTTACAGAATAACCTAAAAAATATTCAGTTGGATATAGAACAAGTTTTTAGAAATATAAACAGTTAACTTGACCGGTCGCATTTGTGAAAACATTAATATATGCGGTTTTTTACGTGGGTTCTTAGATCACGAAAAACATATTTTTGTCGGTGTGTCAATCTTACTCTTGGCCTATCAGTCTATCGATATGTTGACATCATAATTCTCAAATAAAATGATATGATACTTGAAATAGAAATGAAACCTAGAGTTTTTGAGCGATGCCGATTTTGGAGAAGGGGGTGAAAGGGGTGGATGTCGATATGTAGCATAATTTAAATTGTATTATGTAAATTTACTTTCTCTTTACATGAGAAAGTCAAACTCTCTACTTATTTTAGTACTACTTGTTTGCTAGAAGCGTATTGGGTAAATCACTTTACTCCAGGCTCTACATCAGTGATTCCCAAAGTGGTGCAGGTGGACCCCCAGGGGTCCACGGGAGACTTGACGGGGGTCTACGTTGGCGTGAAAAAAAAATGGGGGTTCACAAGTTGTAAGTGGGGATCCACGAAAATTTATCTGGTTTCGATAGTAAAGAAGAAAAATGTTGGCTTGGCTTTACCTATCAATGTAGGCAGATAATACACTACTCAAAAAAATTAAGGGAGCAAAAAAAATTCCAAATTTTTCGGTGATTTTTGACAGGCTGTATTTCGGTGAAAAATGGTCGTATTGAGACTTTAAAAAAAAGCATTTTGAAGCTTTAAGATTCTAATTTTCAGATTTTTATGGCTAAAATTTTTTAGGAGCTACGGTTCTCATGCAATCCTAACAGATAGCGCAAAAAAATAATATTGCAAATATTTTGCTTTTTTTTGGTCCGCGGGCTTAAAAAAAAAAATTTTCAGTTAGGCCGGCATATGGATCTGATAGCCTGTTTATTTAGCATTAATTTCCTTGTTTTAAAACCTCCCTTAATTTTTTCGAGTAGTGTATTTTAAGAAGGTCAGCGACTGTTTACTTGTAAAAACTTGCATATTCAATATTCAGTACAACGCGCGTCGAGACTTGCAAAGCGGCGCCCGCCCGCCTGCCCGCAACGCAACCCGTTCAGACGTGCAAAGGGACGAGATACGACTTGTGCTGTGTTTGCAATCTTGCATGAACTTGTTTGATTCTTCACCAATATAAATACAAATGCCAAGGACAAACGTTACTCATTTGTGTCCGGAATTTTGAAAAGAAAAGTGTGAGTGAATCGATGTCAGTGTTTGCCAGTATCGGAAAAAGTAAGTACCTGCCTATTTGTTATTCATACTTTTATTTTATATTGTAATAATATTATATTTGTTATGTTTGCGTGAAGTAGGTACGTAATAAAAATTAAATACTGAAGAGGGCCATAATTCGATACTTCTATAAAAGAACAGAAAGCCGAGAAAGGTTGAACTTTTAGTACTTTTTATTATTATATAATTATTTATTTACCCGACTGTGGTGATTCACTAAAGGAGAGATATATGATTGACCTGCATATCTGTACATATTTCAGTGCCCTCGTAGTTGCTAATGCTAAATGACTAAAAATATTTTCATAAATTGTACGTGTCTTTATGTACCACTCGCAACGTACATCAAAGTAATAAATAAATCATTAAAATCGCGGAATTTTGATGTCAAAATGTTCTTTAAAAGTATTTTCTCTCGAATTTACAGAAATGTATCAAAATATAATTAATCAAAAAATATTTTACATTAAAATAGGTTTAGCCGTTTTGTAAAAACCTCTAAATGGGTCTTAGCAGTTTATTGTTTTTAATAATTAAAATCAGTTTTGCCGCCGGCATTTTGGTTTTTTCATTGCAATAATTAATTAATCCTATTTTATTCTGTTAAAAATAGCCATATCCTGTTAAAGTCGCCTTATGATTACTAAAACAAACATTTTTTTCTTTACAGGTAGGTAACTGATACGAAACATGGCTGAATCTAAGAAGAAATGTCGACAGTACAGTGTTGATTATTTGAAATTTGGTTTTCTTCCAACAAAGGCAGACAAACGATTGCCCATATGCCTTTTATGCAACAAAGTTTTGAGCAATGACTCTATGAAACCATCGAAGCTCGAAGATTATCTAAAAAGGTGTCATCTTGATAAAATAGGTAAAGATTTAACATATTTTCAAACATTGAAGGAAAAATATGAAAAGAGACCCACCATACACAGTATGTTCGCTTCAACGTCTCAAAGTAACGACGATGGCTTGCGGGCATCTTACAATATCTCATTGCTTATAGCGAAATCTGGAAAACCGCACACCATCGGAAAACATTTAATTTTACCCGCTGTTGAAGAGGTTTTAAAAACTGTTCTGCACAAACCTCCATTTGACGTACTCGAAAGAATTCCTTTGAGTAACAACACTGTACAAAGACGTATTGATGAAATGAGCTCTAATATTGAAAGCTTCTTGTGTAATTATCTGCAAATAACTCATTTTTCTATTCAACTGGACGAGTCAACTTTACCTGGTAATGAAGCATTATTATTGACATATGTTCAATTTGTTATGGACGAAGAAATCCATGAAGAGCAGCTATTCGCGAAAACTTTGGAGAAGGACACTAAAGGCGAATCAATATTTAATGTCCTGAGTGATTTTTTTTAAGGAAAAATCGATTCCATTTACAAACATTATTTCGGTGGCAGCAGATGGAGCTCCTGCCATCTTCGGGCGATATCGTGGGTTTATAAGCCATCTTAAAAGAATTATACCAGGAGTAACTGCAATTCATTGTGTCTCCACCGACAATACCTGGTAGCGAAAAATTTGAGTGATAGATTGCACCAATCGCTTCAATTTGTGATTAAAGCAGTTAACAAAATAAGAAACAATGCGTTGAATACCCGTTTATTTGCACAATTGTGCGACGAAAATGATGAAGACTTCCAACGATTGCTCTTACATACTGAAGTACGCTGGTTGTCGAAAGTTGCATGTTTAACAAGATTTTACTCACTTTTTGAATCAGTTTTAGAGTTTCTGGAAAGTAAAGTTCCAGATCAAATTGAAAAATCAAAGACATTGCGTATTTGACAGATTTGTTCAAAAAAGTTAATGACATTAACTTGCGGTTACAAGGGGACAGCCGAAATTTAATAAAAACAAAGGGTGTAATTTCGTCTTTTCTTGGAAAATTGAAATTTATGAAGCAAAATATTAGTCGGCGCGAATTCTCCCAGTTTCCAAACTTGTCACAGGCAGAATGTCTTGATGAGGATATTCAGACATACGTTCAACATTTAAATGCCCTGCATGATGACTTCAAAAATAGATTTGAAGATATTCTGACGATGGAAATACCATCATGGATCATAAATCCATTTGATGAAACGGAAGTGGCGAATGTGGTATTACAAAAGGAGCTACTCGAGCTTAGCACCAATGAGGAGCTGAAGGTGAAATTTAAAAAAGGCTATCAAACATTTTGGCTGCAGGCAGAAATACCCGAAAAATATCCTGGGCTGTGGGAAATTGCGAGAAAACTTTTGATAGCGTTTCCCTCGTCATACCTTGTCGAAAAAAGTTTTAGTGTCGTTACAAACCTATTAACAAAAAAAAAGGAGCAGATTGAACATCACAGAACGGGGAGATTTGCGGTTATTCCTTACAAAACTGAAGCAAAATATTCATAATTTGCTGTCAATCCATCAAGTCCATTCCTCCCGTTAAAATTATGACTATTTTTTTTTAATTGTTGATTTGCATTGTTGAAGTTACGGTACGTTATTAATGTTCAATTTTAATTCTATTAAGTCTGTAATCATATTATTTTAATAAATAGAACACAAGAAAATATATTATTTTTCTTTTTCTTTTTACCACTCCGAATTTAGGGTTGGAACTCAGCCACGACGCAAATTTCCATCGTTAGATCTAATCTCCACATTTTTTGACGAGTTTTGGAAATATGGTCGAAATGTAGCAGCAGGGAGTCCACCGAAATCAGTAAAATTTTGAAAGTGGTCTCGAAAAAAAAAAAGTTTGGGAACCTCTGCTCTACATTAACATCTTGAACCTGAATTTAATAAATATTGTTCCTTTCTTTAGTCATTATTATTATAAATGATACTTACGTTCCAAGCTAGCTTAATTATAAAAAATGTTTGTCTCCGAGCAGTTTTCGATAAAACGATATTAAAATCAACGGTAGAAAAGGAAAGGTAATTTTTTTGTTAAAACGGGGCTAGAGTAGGTAACTCTAATGTTCTCCATCCTCTTTAAATGGTTTAACGAGAAAATACTAAAATAAAAATATTATGTACCTTAATTTATTAAAATAAACACTTCTTTACCCCTCATCGAAATAAAGGATTTTAGGCTAAAATTTCCTATTCACTCTCGAATAAAAATTTAATTAGAAAAGTATTAGCTCTTTTATAAATAAATGTACAAGGCGTATCACAGCGAATTTCGGGTATCGTTTCGGGCAAAATATTACTATAGCAACAAATTGCTTTAAATTAATTGCCTTATATATTTACAGGGTGTGATCTAATCAGTAGCAGTGTAAATAAGTTTTAAAATTAATTTTCTCAATTTTCCTTTTATTACCCAACCAACAATAATCAAACCTTAGAGAACTGACTAGCTTTTTCTTATAGTAGCTATATTATTTCTCTATGTAGTCATGATTGTGCTAAATGAAATTACCAAAAATTGTTGTCTCCGAGGAGCAGGCTATTATTTATCATTTTCATTATAACAATATTAAACTGAATAGTTGAAATATACAGTGTGTCAGGACCAGCTACCATTACAGGTTTGGAACGAAGAACGAAGAAAGAATTTTATATATGGTTTATATATATATATATATATATATATATATATAGATATATATATATATATATATATATATATATATATATATATATATATATATATATATATATATATATATATATTGCAAAATTCGAATTTATTCGTCAATATAGTCTCCTTCAAGAGCGAAACAATCAGTCCAACGCTTTTCTAACATTTCTATACCTTCCTTGTAGAAGGATTTGTCTTTGCCTTCAAAATAAGCCACGGTTTCGACGATAACTTCTTCATTGAAGCCAAATCTCTTTCCCGGGAGCATTTTTGGGAGGTCTGCGAATAGATAATAGTCACTGGGGCCAAATCTGGAGAATGCGGTGGATAATAAAGCAATTGGAACTTCAATTCAATTTTACCATCGTAACCATTGACTTGTGACACGATGCATTGTCTTGATGAGAGAGCAATTTTTTCTTGTTTATTTGGGGCCACTTCTTCGCGATTTCTGCCTTCAAACGAACCAATAACTTTATATAATATTCGCTATTGATCGCTTTTCCCTTCTCAGCATAGTCGATGAAACCTATTTCATGAGCATCCCAAAATACAGAGGCCAAAATCTTCCCGGCAGACTATTGTATCTTTGGTCACTTCGGGCGGCTTTCACTGGCTGCGGTCCATTCAGCTGACTGCCGATTTGATTCCAATGTGTAGTGGTGGATCCATGATTCATTCGTTGTCCCAGATCGCATGAAAAAATTGTTTAAACAGGTCAAAACATAGCTCAGAATCATCAACACGTTGTTGTTTTTGGTCCACTGTGAGCAAACGCGGTACCCATTTCGAACACAGCTTTCTTATGCCCAAATGTTCATGCAAAATATGACCAACACGTTTTTTTAATGTCTCTAGTGTGTCAGGTATCTCCTGCAATTTCACTTTACATCCAAAACAATTTTGTGGATTATTTTTATATTTTCCGGTGTAACCACCTCATTTGTACGTCCAGCACCATTTGTATCTGTACGACCGCGTTTAAATTCAGCATACGAGTAAATGATGAGTGATTTTCTAGGAGCAGAACCTCCGTACCACTTATCAAGCCATTGCTTTGCTTAAACGGTGTTTTTTCCCATCAAATAACAGTGTTTAATCAATAGACGAAATTTGATTTTTTTCATCGTTTTGAAAACATCAAAAGTAGCGTCACTAAAACCACTGTAACTTATAAACTAATCGTCGAAATGTCATGAAATTTTGACACGTGTGGTTTGAAGGTGGTACTTCCTAAAAATAATATGGATTTTTTGAAGAGGGCCGTCTATGTCTTCTATGTGGCAGACCAAAAACTTTTCAGCCTACGTATACATATATATATATATATATATATATATATATATATATATATATATATATATATATATATATATATATATATATATATATATATACATATACATATATATATATATATATATATATATATATATATATATATATATATATATATATATATATATAGGTTACTAGTAACAACCGAAAAGGATTTAACGTGAACAAAAACGTCTTAAAAGTTCTCATTGTAATATCGATCTTTCGATGGCAAATCGTACATCATCTTCAGGACCTGGAAGATATAGAAAAGAATTCTCGTAAGTCAGAGTACCCGCTAAAGGAATATACCATTACTTTCAAAAGAAAAAAAGTAGGAAACACTACAATATTTTTTTTGAATCCGAATTTTTAACTTAAAATAGTACTTACTGAATATTTACATGTGGCACTCTGTTGAATGAGAATCTGATCCATATAAATTGCAGGAAAGGAAATCTTAACATATGATTTTAAACAATAATTAGTGCAGAACTTACTCTTGTATATGTAAATTCACACAATCGGCAACAACTTTATTTATTAAAATGTTAAAATATAAAAGAATCTTAATAATTATTAAAATCTTAAAATTATTATAAAATAAAATTATCTACGAAAACGTGTTTCAGCCATTTTGAAGTCTTTTTAGCGTATTAAGGAAAGATATTTTAAAAAAAGCCGACTTAAGAACGTTAATTCGCATGAAAAATAAAACAGCGGATATTAATAATTTATGTAGTATCAAAATTCAAAGAAACTCTGGTGTAACATCATTGGTTCTTATTTTTTTAGTATGTTCTTGAGACAGTAAATATGTGTAAATGGAGCTTAAGCCTTCGACGTCTTTTGTAATTAAGGCTATTATGACAGTTCTTTATATAGCACATTTTCAGAAAATTCCGTCTGAACATGTTTTGACAGCATTGACATTTATATTAACTAAAAATTACTAAAAAGACTTCAAAATAGCTGAAACACGTTTTCGTCGCTAATTTTAATTCATAATAATTTTAAGATTTTAATAATTGCTAATTATGATTCTCTTATATTTTAACAATTTAATAAATAACGTTGTGACCGATTGTGTGAATTTATATGTATAAAAATAAGTTCTGCATTAATTATTGTTTAAAATCATGTGTTAACACTTCTTTTCCTGCAATTGATATAGATCAGATTCTCCTTCAACAGGGGGTATCTGTAAATATTCAGTAAGTACTATTTTAATCTAATAACTCGAAGTCAAAAAATTAAAAAATTACGGTAGTGTTTCCTACATTTTTTCTTTTGAAAGTCCTGTATATTTCTTCAAAGGTACTCTGGTTTATGAGAGCTATTTTCTATATCTCCCAGGTCCTGAAGATGATGTACGATTTGGCTTCGAAAGCTCGAAGCTTATTAAAATAAAACTACAGTTACTAAGAACTTTAAGATTTTTTTGTTCACTCTGTAATCCTAAGGGCTATCCCTAAGTTAAATCCTTTTTAGTATGTGAATATACATATATATATATATATATATATATATATATATATATATATATATATATATATATATATATATTTATATATATATATATATATATATATATATATATATATATATATATATATATATAATAAAAAAATGAAAATACATTTATCAAAAATTAGATGGATGCACCACGGGTTCCCCATATCAACAGTTGCGTAACCAATTAGGGAATATTAAAAAAAAGGTCTTAAGAATCACCATCATTCCAGCCTTATTTTACCAAAGATGCGGTGATGATGGCCTTACCACTGTAACAAGAAACAAGTATTTTACAAATAGTTAACAGTTTTCACCTCCTTTTGAAGGATAAAGACAGATATGTTTTTAGATTATCAACCTGTAGAAAAAAGAAAAAATATCTAATATAATTTATCAACATGTTATATTAAAAAAACCGGTCAAGTGCAAGTTGAACTTGCACAATTAGTGTTCCGTACGTTGATTGTTTTTAAAATAAAAATTTTTGTTAGGGTGGTATAAAATGATCAGTGACTTCACAAAACACACCCCAAATGAGTTTTCAACAAAGTTTGTTTCCAATCTTTACTAAAAACTGGTGACTTTGAAATTTTGTTTTTTTTTTTATATACCAAATAAATTATTAAAGGTAATGCACTCGTGATAATTTTCGTTCAATCTATACCCCGTGGAGAATATTCCAGCATTTTTTCAAAATTTTTTGATCAGTACTTTTCGAGATAAGGTAGGGGACAGCGATTTTTTAAAAGTAATACGAAGAAAAGTGTGCGCAAGTATTACATTATATATATATATATATATATATATATATATATATATATATATATATATATATATATATATATATACATATATATATATATATATATATATATATATATATATATATATATATATATATATATATATACATATATATATATATATATATATATATATATATATATATAAATATATATATATATATATATATATATATATATATATATATATATATATACGAGTATATATATATATATATATATATATATATATATATATATATATATATATTTTACTCGTGTTTTCACAAGCTTTCATTTGACACCACACTCGATGACCTAGTAAAAAAAAGTGTGCGCAAGTATTACATTATATATATATATATATATATATATATATATATATATATATATATATATACATATATATATATATATATATATATATATATATATATATATATATATATATATATAAATATATATATATATATATATATATATATATATATATATATATATATATATATATATATATACAGTAATACCTCGCTTAGCGCGACCCCCCGTTATGCGCGGTTTCACTATAACGCGAATTTCAAATTTCGCGCTCATGTAGTCATTAACTTCTCTATGGTCGCGGGGGGATCCCCGCTTTCTCTGAATATTCTCTTTGAAGAATTGGGAATTCCCTGTCCTTCGACTTTGTTCTATGAGGATTTCCTCGTTCGTTTCGTGTGTTCATTTGTTCCGTAATGTTAGTTCGGTCGGCTGGCAGTTTTGTTTTAATATTTATTGGAGATACATACATACATAATTTAACCCTACGTTAAAAATGCCGCCTGTAAAGAAAAAAGAGCGTAAAAGCGTCACTTTGGAATTGAAGATGAAAGTGTTAAGAAGAATGGAAAATGGAGGCAAAGCAACAATTGTTGGGAGAGATTTTGGACTCTCAGAATCGACTGTGAGAACGATTTATAAAAATCGGGAAAAAATTAAAATCTCCAGCGAAGGTTCAACACCTATAAGTGCAACAAAACTTTCTCGTTCGAGATCATCTATCTTAGAAAGAATGGAGAAATTACTGTCAGTCTGGATCGAAGATTTGAATAAGAAGAACACACCACTAAGTCAAGATCTCATATGCACAAAAGCAAAATCTTTGTATGAGATGCTGAAAACAAAAGAAGGAGAAGGGAGTGCCACTCCGACTTTTGCTGCCAGCAGAGGCTGGTTCCATCGGTTCAAGCAGCGTTCTAATCTTCACAATATCCACATAACAGGCGAGGCGGCCAGCGCGGACATTCAAGCTGCAGCTGAGTTTCCAGACAAGTTTCAAGACTTCGTTAGACGAGAGAAAATTCCTGCTTGTCTCATCTTCAATGTTGATGAGACCGCACTTTACTGGAAAAAAATGCCATCTCGAACATTCATTTCTAAGGAAGAACGTCAAGCCAGTGGTTTCAAAGCTGCGAAAGATCGACTAACACTTCTGCTGGGTGGTAATGCCACTGGTGATTTCAAACTGAAACCTTTACTAGTGTACCATTCAGAAACACCCCGTGCAATGCGAGGCACAGACAAGACAAGTCTACCAGTTGTGTGGCGATCAAACAGAAAGGCGTGGGTTACACGGGAAATTTTTCAAGAATGGTATTCTAATAGTTTTTGCCCATCAGTCAAATCATACTGTGACAGAAATGGGCTTGAACCTAAAGTTATATTACTCTTAGACAATGCCCCAGGACATCCAACCTCACTTGATACGCCCAGAGACTTAAAAGTGTACGTAAAGTTCCTTCCACCAAACACTACGTCAATATTACAACCTATGGACCAGGGAGCAATAGCAAACTTCAAAGCTTATTACCATCGCCGCACTTTTAGCCAACTAATTCATGAAACTGACGGGGAAGGAAGACAGTCTATGCGAGAGTGGTGGAAGTCATACAACATTATGAAGTCTATTCACAACATAGAAGAGGCTTGGAAGGAAGTTAAAATGAGTTGTATGAATGGGGTGTGGCGTAATCTTTGGCCAGATGTAGTGGAAGCACCTAGAAGAATTGTCCAGATGCAGAGACAAGTGCTTGAAGACATTGCTGCAATGATTGAGGGGTCTGAACTTGAAGATGTCACGGTAGAAGATCTCGTAGAACTTGTAGCAACGCACGACGATCCTATTAGCAATGAAGATCTGATCGAGTTACAGAATAATCCTATCTACGATGAGGAAGAACAAGTAGAAGAGAAAGTTTTATCTTCAGGGGAAATACAAAATGCACTTTCAAAAATTTATTCAGGTTTGGACATATTGCAGAGTATAGACAATAATGATGACCGTGTCTTGACCGTGTGTCAAACAATTAAAAACAGTGTTGGGTGTTATGAACGTATTTTACAAGAACGTAAACAAAACGTTACCCAAAAGACAATAGATGTATTTTTCCGTAAAAAATAAGAGTATGTATTGCATAAAGTGTTCTTAGAATTAAAGTGATTGATTAAAATGATTTGTATTTTTTTGTATTAAATTTTGACTATGTTTAATCATAAACCTCGATATACGCGAATTTCAGTTAACGCGATTTTTTTCGGAACGTATCCCTCGCGTAAAGCGGGGTATTACTGTATATATATACGAGTATATATATATATATATATATATATATATATATATATATATATATATATATATATATATATATATTTTACTCGTGTTTTCACAAGCTTTCATTTGACACCACACTCGATGACCTAGTAAAAAAAATTTTTTTCACTTCCGATTTCACCCCTCACAATGAACCCCTTAAGTCAAAATTTATGTTACGGTGGTATAAAATGATCAGTGACTTCACAAAACACACCCCAAATGCCAAAAGTTTGTTTCCAATCTTTACTGAAATCTGATGACCTTGAAATTTTTGTTTTTTTTTATGTACCATATAAATTATTAAAGGT
>CM032455.1:47455005-47492505 GCA_019049505.1 Pachyrhynchus sulphureomaculatus | reverse complement strand
CAACATAGAACATTCAAAAAAAACATTTAAAAGTTTCATAAAATATAGAAAATTGTACCATCAACAAGAAAATATATGATCTGAAAATCCTTACTAAATTATAAAAAATACGTACGAGAAGTGTTAATCTATTGTAAACTGAACACAACATATATAATGTACTGCAACTCACGAACCAACTAAAGATGTTGTTAGTTATCTAGTTAGTGTGTTGATCTTTTTATCTATATATATATTTATTTTACCAACTGTAAAACCTTATATATCAATTTCAACAGTGCAACCCTATGAACATGTCACAATTTAAAAAATATCTTTGGAACTTGTCCAAATTGACAAGTGACAATACTTTCGATATCACATTCAGTTCTTCCATCAAAACTAATTTTAGTAATAAAATACTAGATGGGAAAATTTTAAATCGGGACAACACTTTAAAAAATATATCCTTTTACAATTTATTGAATTTGAAATTATTTTCAGGATATCAGACCAATGCAATATGATGCAAGACTACATCGAAATCTTGGACGGCTGGGGGTCGTCTGCCACAACACTTGCCCATCTTTGCAGTGGCGAAACAATTCCAGAAATTATTACTAGTGGTCCAGAGCTGCTTCTTAAATTTCATACTTCTCCATTCGGAAATCCTTTTCATCCGTTACCATTGTCTTATTTGCCAGGATTTGAGCTGGAAGTGGAAGTAGGTAAAACATTAATCAAAAGAACACAGAACTATTTAAATTTACTAATAAGTACTAATATAATATATATTTTATAGGATTTTAAAAAATGTTGACTTATATTAGATCTTTTAATACTTCAAAATAATTCCAAAATAAGTCATTTCGGTAAGATATAGAGAAAAACATGGAAATTGATTTTTTAAGAATGGCATAGACTAGCATAAGTATATATATATATATATATATATATATATATATATATATATATATATATATATATATATATATATATATATATATATATATATATATATATATATACAGTCAGTCCAAAAAGTTTACTTACACCACCTGCTTTCTATACTATTTTTCTGTTATGTTTACTTAATTAGTTGGAACTATGAGAAAACCTGTTTAAATTAATATTTGAAACTTAACCAACGAGGATTAATATTAAAAACAACTACGGAACATTTTATTTAGAAGTTACATCATTGTTATATAAATGTAAACAAAATTAGTGTCAAAACAGTCTCCATTCACTTAACAATTACCAATAATATTTTGACCGAGTTTAACGAAAAATAACAACTTCGTTTAAACTAATATTTAGTGGGACCGCCGTTGGTCTTGATAATCTCCTGTAACCTTTTTGTCATGCTTGCAACCAGCTTTCTAGTAACTTCTGTTGGCATGTTCTCCTATTCGTTCAATATTCTGTTTTATAATTCTTCTCTATTTGAAATATTATGTTTAAGTTCCTCCCATAAATGCTCAATAGGGTTAACATCGGGTGATTGCGGAGGTGTATGAAGCTGCTGACGCACAATGGATCATCCATTCTCGCACCAAGTTTGCGGAATGTTTCGAATCATCGTCCTGTTGGAAAATTTATCTTTTTTCGAGTGCTAATTTTTGGAGACTTTCTCTTAAATTGTCTCTCAAAATGCTCAAATAAACATGTGATTCATGCTACCATTAATAAAATGTAAATTTCCAACCCCTCCAGCGGACATGTATCCCCAAAGCAGAACACTGCCACCCCCCTGTCTCACCATGAAACAATTTTTTTAAATCGAATTCGGTATTCTTCTTTCACCAAACAAGGTTAATTTTAATTTCATCACTAAAGATTACGGATTCCCAAAATTCAGGACGTTTAGTAACGTATTCCCTAGCAAAAGCTAACCGCTTTTTGCGATTAGCTTCCTAAGGTAACGGCTTCTTTTTGGTTGCACACCCCTTGTAGCCTACCCTGTGTCAATAATTTTTCACTGTTTGTGAACAAACATTCTTCGAAAATAGTTCCCGTACTTCTTCTTTTAATTTTGGTGCACTTTTCTTGGGATTTATAATTATTTGTCTAACAATACAGGCCTCTTCACCTGGAGTCTGTTTCTGAGACCACCGATTTTCCGTCTTTCCGCAAATCAATTATGATTTTTCTTTTTCAATTTCTCTCGCTCATTTTTAATACTACTTTGAAAACCCACTGCAAAATTACTAGCAACAAGCGACAGATTATAAAGTATAGCCGAAAATTCATTTTTTTTCATTTTAGAGAGCAATAGATATCTTGATAAAATGTGGCTGGTTATAACGTGTTTTTTTTGAGTTCTTGAGTGTATGGATACTTTTTTGACATTAATTTTGTTTACATTTTACAATGTGACTTCTAAATAAAATGTTCCGTAGTTTTTTTTAATACAAACCCTCATTGGTTAAGTTTTAAATATTAATTTAAACATGTTTTCTCATAGTTTCGGTTAATTAGTTAAACATAACAGAAAAATAGTATAGAAAATATGTGGTGTATGGAGACTTTTTGGACTGACTGTATACATATAAACTCGAAGTTTTGTTTTCTCGTTTGTCGATCCTAGCTCGACTAATGAACCGTGATACGGCGAAACGCATCTTGAAATGGACTGACTAATGAGAGAAGAGTGGGTAAACTGCTGAAATATGGAGTTATGTCATTATCCTTAATTTTAAATTGAACCACGTATACATGGATAGCCTTCAATGGATAGCAGGTATGCTATTCAGTTTTAGGTACAATTTATTGTACCTTACCGCGATGTTACGCGAGTACAGGAATAAGTATTAAAAGTTTTGTATCAAATTTGAGACACATACCTAGTACTCCATCGGAAGCTGGTTACAACCATAGCCGTCGTTGTATCTTACTATTATGTTCCGTAAGTACCGGAATAAATTACTAGAAATTCTGTTCTGTTTTTTTATGATATCTCGGTATGGATTAACAAATAAGAGAACAGTAGCTAGACTGCTGAAATATAGACTTGGTCTGTTTTCAGTTGTTTATTAAACCACATAGCAACATGAAACAAATTAGATTATTCATTTTACAAATATAGTGCCAAATATAACACGTAGGCTGAAAAGTTTTTGGTCTTACACATAGATGTCGCCCTTTTAAAAAAAATCTATATGATTTTTAGGATGTACCAACCTTCAAACGATACGTGTCAAAATTTCATAACATTTCGATGATTAGTTTACAAATTACAATGGTTTTAGTGACGCTACTTTTGATATTTTCAAAAATCGGATTTTGCGTCTTGATTAAACACAGTTTTTTGATGGGAAAAATACCGTTCAAGCAAAGCAATGGCTTGATAAGTGTTACGGGGACTCTGCCCCTGGAAAATCACTCATCATTTACTGGTATGCTCAGTTAAAACGGGGTCGTACAAATACAAATATTGCTGAACGCTCTGAACGCCCAAATGAGGTGGTTACACCAGAAAACATAAAAAAAATCCACAGAATTGTTTTGGATGACCGTAAAGTGAAACTGCATGAACACTAAAGATATCAAAAGAACGTGTTGGTCATATTTTATATGAACATTTGGGCATGAGAAAGCTCTGTTCGAAATGGGTACCGCATTTGCTAACAGTGGACCAAAAACAACAACATGTTGATGATTCTGAGAGCCGAGCCGTTTGGACTTGTTTAAACGCAATAGAAATGATTTTTTCATGCAATATGTGACAATGGATGAAACATGGATCCACCACTACACACCGGAATCAAATCGGCAGTCAGCTGAGTGGAGAGCAGCCGATGAAAGCCGCTGGAAGCGACCAAAGACACAACAGTCGGCTGGGAAGGTTTTGGCCTCTATATTTTGGGATACGCATAAAATAATTTTCATCGACTATGCTGAGAAGGGAAAACCATCAATAGCCAATATTATATAAAGTTATTGGTGCGTTTGAAGGCAGAAATCGCAAAGAAACGGCTCCAAATGAACAAGAAATAAGTGCTCTTTCATCAAGACAATGCACCGTATCACAAGTCAATGGTTACGATGACAAAATTGCATGAATTAAAGTTCGAATTGCTTCCTCATCCACCGTATTCTCCAGATTTAGCCCCCAGCGACTATTCGCAGACCTCAGAAAAAAATGCTGGCTCCAATGAAGAAGTTATAGCCGAAACTGAGGCCTGTTTTGAAGGCAAAGACAAATCCTTCTACAAGAAAGGGATAGAAATGTTAGAAAAGCGTTAGACTGATGTGTTTTAAGTAGCTAGACCAAAAATTTTTTAGCCTACATGTTACACATCATAAAAGTAAAACAAGAGTACGTTACGAAATTAAAATTTGGCAAAACCAGCATGCACGGAGAACATGGCGGCAGGACGTCAGCTGACATAGCAATTATTATGAACCAATGTTATTTAAAAATACATTCATTACGTTCAGTTTAAATTCACAAAGTAAATTAATAATTGCTTTTGTAAAAGAAAGTTTCAATTTCTTCGATATTATGTATAGAGCATTATACTGCCTAATCATATTAAGTTTCAGACTTGTATAATTTAAAAATAATCCCTATTTCAAGATTTAAACGGAGCTATGTTTACTTCTAGTGTTACATTTGTGAGAAAAAAGATTGTTAATAATTTTACCATTAGTTTTCTTCTAGTTGTATATACAAAATCAAAGTGACAGATTTCTGAAGTAACCTGGACAAGGATCACGAGAGTTCGTTCCCAGCAGAGATCATTATTCATCTACAAGGGATTACCATTATTAAAAAGGAGTTGAAGGAACAAATTAGTGATAAAAATAGGATTAAAAATTTGGGTAATCAAACTGGTGATCCTGTTATTAGAAATTGGACCAGATAATAGAAAACCCACTTAATAATGAAAGCAATAACTATATTACAGTTACTTTTCAAGATCTAGGAAAATTGCTGAAATTATTGTTAATATGAAACCCTGGGTTAGATCAATCGCTGGTGGGAAGCACTGGATTAGCCTTCTACCCAACCTAGACAAAATAAAAAATATGATTTTACAGATATAAATTTTAAGGTCGAATTATCACATAGTTAGACAAATTACAATATTAACTTTCAATATATTAATGAACTTCAATAGTAAATTCAACACAAGTGCAGTTTCCTTCTCTTTAAACAAGCTTATTTTTTAAATTAATTATAATGGGTATTCTGAATTGTCTTTAAAGCTAATTTTTTTTTTTGAAAATAGAAAATTAAAAATTTCAATCGAATGTATAGTCTTAAGTGACAAAGAGCTTAGCGCAATAAATATCCATGGTCGCCAATCTAATTCAAGTTGCAGATATCTCAAAAATTTTCCAACAAAATAATTTACCTCTTTTTAAGGACAATGCTGCAATACTTGCGGTTTTCAAACAACCAACACTGGTTGTTAGGAAACTGCAGCAAAACATAAATGAACCAGAACACTGGATGAGAAACTGAAAGAATAAATTCAACAAAATTTGAGCTATTTATTTCAGCTAGACTATGCGCTACTAAAGTGAAAGTTATATTAAGAAATAAACTGTTCTTCGACGATTAAATATTTAGGACTTTATTTTAGCAAACATTTGAATTGAAAGTCCACTATAAACAAAGCTTTCAATTAAATGCTATTTATCCTGAGATAAATAAACACACAACATTGCGCTAAAGAACTCAAATCAATGTGTATAAAATCTTCTTCTGGTTGAGTTTGACTTTCGGTACTTCATGATGCACCACTAACAGAACAGAACTTAAAAATTCTAAATAGTTCAAAATAGAGTCCTGAAAGTAATCTTGGATCACTCTGAATATTTATACACAGAGATTTACTGATATCGACTAATTTAAATATAGTATTGGCAAAATTCAATTTTCTAAATAGTAAGGAGATATTAAAAAACAATCGGAAAAGCTTAATTTTCTTTAATAAATTTAAGTAATTATAAACATTGTATAATTGACAACTATCAAAAATATATGGTGTTCTTTTCTAAGCGACCAGTTGGAGGAGATTGTCTCCACGTTCTTTGACTACTTGGAGAAAAGTGGTACGGGAAACCAATTTAGCCAGATTGTATCTACGTTTTTGGCTCATTTCGAAGGAAAGTAGTTTCATGGTTTTAACTTTGCGACAGGAGTGCTCAGATATGCTCGACCTGGAATAGTAAAAGGATTTGTAACAGAAATTGAATCTGGGAATTTTATTTGAATTTGTAATTCACGTGTTGGTCATTTGGATTTAAAAAACTTCCTCCTCTTTTTACGGTACATAATTGAGAATGGTTGGTAGAGTAAAACTTCTAATATATTTTGCAGAAGAACATAACATTTATATAATGAATACGTTCTTCAAGAAAAACGACAACAGGAAATGGATGTTTAGAAGTTCTAACTCCGAGACAAAAATTAAATAGACTATGTTATTTCCAGCTGCAAATATATAATACAGAATGTGACGGTGCTGAATAGGTGTACAAAAGAGAGCGACCGTAGACTCGTTAGCACTAGAATATGCATAAATATGAAAACTCTAAGACCAAAAGCATTTATCAATAAATCGAAACCAGTTGACACCACCAAGTTATCAACAAAGAGGACAGGGTACCAGCTAAAAACAACAGAAATTTTACAAAATATTATGGCTAATGCAATCGTCGAAACAATAGATATAAAAGCTGAAAATCTAACATTTATAATTAAAGCAGCATTCGTTACAGTAGCTACAAAAACTAGAAAACAAAAGGACAAAATAATTGAAAACACAAAATAATTCATGGAAAGAAGAAAAATACGAACAGAAATAAACACAAGGTAGAATGAACTGAGCTTAATAAGTTAATCAGAAAAGAGATTAGAAAAGATATAAAAATGCACAAGCATAAAATGATTTTACAAACTTTTGAAGGAAATAAAGGCCCGAAAATAATACGGAAAAAACTGAACAATGGAAGAAAAGAGATTACTAAATTGCAAAATAGTGAAAAATAAGTAGTAACAAATAGGGAAAAATAATCTCTGAAATACACATCCACTATAATGAATCCTACAGATCTAAAACAACACCCAATGAAGAACAAAGAAAACAGACTAGAAAAAATATATAAAATATAAGTTCAGAAGAACTACTAGAAGTTACTATAGAGGAGGTCAACATCACATTGAAGGAAATAAATCGTAACAAAGCAGTAGGGTCTGAGTGTATTATAACGGAAATATTATTGAAAGTAGGAGATGGTTCAATACAAAAATTGACCAAACTTTACAACATGTGCCTAGAAACTGGTAAAATACCGACATTTTGGCATATATCAGAAGTAATAATTTTACACAAAAAGAAAAATATCTGAAAGTTAGATCACTACCGCCGGTTAAGTTAATATCAAACATTTATAAACTGTTAACGAAAATTATCGCCAATAGATTATAAAATATGTTAGGCTCCTCTCAGTCATGCGAACAGACTGGCTTTATATCCGTCTGTAGCACATACGACCACTTACAATAAGCAATATCCTAGAGAAAAGTAATATATACAACTTCGAACTCCACATAGCCGTCATAGACTACGAAAAGGATTTTAATCCTGTTGAAATATGAGCAATAATCAACGGCTTCAACAACTTTAGAATTGACTCTAGATACACTATCCTAATCAACAATATATGTGAAAACGTAAAGATATACATAAAAACTAGTACAGAACAAAAACCGATAGGAAGAGTTATAAGACAGGAAGATACAATCTTTCCCAAGCTATTTATTACAGCTTTAGAAGACGTATTTTGCCAACCCGATTAGACAAAGAAGGGCCTGAAGGTAAATGGTGTGTATGTAAGTCATTTAAAGTTAGTAGACTATATTGTAGTCATCAGTGGGTGATCCATATGAGATACAAGAAACGATAAATGAGTTACATTATCACTCAAAAACAATTGGTCTTAAAATGAATAAAAATAAGACAAAAATATTAATCAACACTAAGCAGAGCAGAGTTATAAATTTGGAAGAAACACCTCTCGAAAGTGTGAAGGAGTTTGTGTATCTTGGGCAAGAAATTACCACAACGAAAGACAGTGTCTCGGAAGATATGTCAAGAAGAATCAGTTATACATTCAAAGATAAAGATATCTCAAATAGGTTAAAGGCCAAAGTTTATAATCAGTGCATCCTACCCGTGATTACTGGGGCTAAGACTTGGACACGGAATACATCGAATATGCAAAAACTAGTACACGAAAGACAGATGATCAAGATAAAACTTAAATATAGAAAGAGAAACGAGTGGATACGTGAACAAATGAAAATAAAGGATAATTAGAGCATGTAGCAGAAAGAATGTGGAAATTGGCTGGACATGTGGCACGCACGACTGATGATCGATGGACCAAGCGAACAATAGTTGTACTTGTGGTTATAGATACCGTTTATGTGGAATCACCTTTAAAGAAAACTGCCTCTGAAAGTGCATAAATAAAGTTAGTGTTTTCTTTCTAAACTTAACAGCTTTATCATATAATTTCTAAATTTTTATATAAATAGATTCTGGCATATGATACTTTTTCAAATTTACTGTAATGATCTTTCGGCATATAAGCTGACATTTCTCATAATTATACCTCTTTTTGGTTTGCAAAAATTCATAATTCTTTTATACCAGATAAAATCTTAATGTTGTATTGAGACAGCGATTTTAATAAGTTTGCATTCAGATTTGGGGGATTTGAGTACATATTTTTAACAAATCAAAATAAACCATCAGGTTATTAACTCATCTGAGTTTATTTTAGAATACTAGTAAGTATGCTTAAATTAATTTTTTACCCGGATTCTACTAAATATTAATAGTTCTTTTTTTACAATTTTTTTATCTCCTTAATCCACCGTAATAGCCTGCAAGGTCCTTTCATAATAAAATAAACTTTGGTGGTGCCTATTTGATTGTGACAAATCTCTGATGATAAACACAAAGAACGAATTTACCCTAAGATTAAGCTAGCAAAATATAAATAAGGTTTACTGGCACTTTACAGTTTACTTTACGTTTATAGTTAAATATCAACCTGTAGAAACATACTGTACCGTTTAATTTAATCATGGAAGATATAAAAAGCATTGGTCTTTAGTAAGTTTTATGTCTCTTGTGAGGACTCAATCGAAAGTCTAAGCACGATGAGAGAAAATTCCTAGCTGGAGTACTTAGACTTCCTTACCGTATCAGCATTTTGTCGGCGGAGACCAGAAATATATATGTAGTCTGACCTCAAGTCAGAAAATGTTAAATTATTTAAAACACAAAGACTGTATTTTTTTTATGGGTCTAGCACACGTACTACAGGGAAGTCCCTAAAGCGCTACAGGAGTGACAAGTGTGCGGAGAAAAGCGATTCTCGTTGTTCTTGAATCGCTGCAAATTGTACTCGGTGGGAAACACAGTCCTGGGCAAATTATTTCAAAGGGATGATGTTCTCCATATAAAAGACTGCTTGAAAAGCGTTGTACGAGGAGTAACAAGCTGAACCTCATACGGATGTCAAGTATTAGCGCGGCGTGTACTTCTAACATGCACCGCTCTGGGAGGGATTAAGACGGCCACATCTTTCTGACTCTTTCCAAGAAAATACTTGTAGAATAGGCTCAAGTCGCCAACCGTTCTTCGATGTTCCAACGAATCAAGGCCGCCGGTCAGTTCCGGGTCTCCAATCAGACGAATAGCTCTTCTCTGAATAGAATCCAACAAATACAGTGTATGTTTGGGACCAGCGCTCCAAACATGGGCGCAGTATTCCATAGTTGGTCGAATTTGAGCCTTGTAAAGAACACAGTTGTTTTGGAGTGTAAAGCTTTCTGGTTCGAAATAATATTCCCAATTTTTGAGAAGCTCTCCTTGCTATGCCTGCAACATCTTCACTCCAGGGCATATTTACTCCCAAATTAACGCCCAACAAATTGAGTGACGATGTTAGAGAAATGGAGTGCCCCGACATAGCTATGTCGTGTTCAGCAACGTTAATTTTTTTACTTGGTTACTGTCACCCCAAGATAGAATTTCTTCCAGGTCTTTGTTAAGTTGAATGACTTCCTGCTGTCTGCTGATATTCGTCTGAGTAGCCGATGTCCGAGCATTCAAAGTGAATGAAGAGATAAGCGTACTATCATCTGCAAAGCTGTAGATTGGATTCTCGGTCGTTTCCAGCAGATGAGAAAGAGAGTAGGAGACAGTATTGAGCCTTGGAGTACATCGGCGTTGATAGTGTAGGTGTTAGAAAGAAATCCGTCTACTGCCACTCGTAAAGAACGCTCTCTGAGGAAACATGAGAGCCATAAACAGAACTTTTCCGACATACCATAAGAACGTAGCTTAGCCAACAATTGCGTTGTTCCAAACATGTGTTACATAAGTCAGAAGATCTCCTATTGATCTATGTTTACGAAAGCCATATTGGTAATCGCTAATAATGTTGAATCCTTCAAGATATTTTAGAAGATGCTGATTGATAGCCTTTTCCATGACTTGAAAGCAGGGCGATTGGTCGGTAGTTGTTTGGCAAGGCCTTCTTGCCTTTTTTAGGTATCGGCTGAACTGTGGCACATTTCCAGCAGGAAGGAATTATCCCCTTTCTGTAGGATAGGTTGAAAAGTCTACAGAAAACTGATGTTAGTTCCCTCGCACATTTTTTGAGAACTATGGCAGGTATTCCGTCAGCGCCAGAAGCCTTTTTGGTGTCTACCTTCATTAAAATACGTTTTATGACACGCTGTCTGAAGACAATATCAGGCATCCTTGACTGCACGATGGGAAAAGTAGGTGGTGTTTTTCCTTGGAAATCGACAGTAGAATGTGTTGGTTCATCAATAAGCTGAGTTAAGCCACAACTGATTGCAAATGATTCGGCTTCACGACCTTGTTCGTCGGTAGTATTTGAATATTTAAGCCAGTTGATGTTGTGGACATTAAAGTCTCCCAGGATGGCAATTCGGCATTTATATATCAGTTTAGTTCGATTTCAGATTAATATTATCTTTACCATCTAATACACGTTCTTTAAAATAAGAAAAATCACCCCAAATTTTTCAATATTTAAAGTAAATTGTTAATTATTTTTTAAAAAGCTCCACAAATATTTTAATCATCAATTCCCATATAAATTTAAAACAAATTCAATATACTTAAAGCTTTCATAAATATGAATCTTTTATGTAATACGAACGAGTTCTATACAGCACTTATGTTTTTTTTCTCTTCTATCTTTTCTTCTCTTCAATAAATTAAACAAAAAAGAAAACGAGTCTTTGCCCAGTCTTGTTCTCCAAAACTACTAAAACGTGAACTTTAATGAACCACAAACAAAAATAAATACAGTAGTTTAAAACCTGACGTAAAAGCAGTATAACATTCAGATCAAATGCACTATTTAGTATTGCATCTTAAATTCTCTGCTGAACTGAGCTCAGTTTCTCTGTCAGCACCTGGGCAACCTTCTTGAGGTTAATTTCATGGTTATGACTAAAGTCCACAGAGCATGGAGTGTTAAGTGCTGAATTTATATTATTGTTTAATACTAAGCGGGCCTAATATAGATTTAGTAATATTTTATTTGAAGTAGACCAATCAACCAGCATCCATAACATAATCCCCACACACTCACCTAGACGGTTCATGCTGAGTACAGTTGCCACCATAGTAATATTGTCAGCATAGTTGGCCCTTTTGTATTAGTATAGGTAGTAGTTGTTGTAGTTTGGAGAAATGCAATAACGTCTGTATCAGCACTACCGCGTGGTCTAAAAGGCGATGTGAAATACAAAAATGTATGTTTCGGCACTTGGATAATGTTGACGGATATTCCGACATCCCTGCCGATATCCTCAGGATATGGAAAAAGGTAAAATCCCTACTCGGGTGGGGACGTGAGCAATAAAAAAAAATAGCTGCAATTTTTAGGCATACGATCCATAAATGTAATGAACAACATTGGCCTAAGTAGGCTACCCTGGGAAACACCAGTTCTTAATTGGAATATCTGCGATATAGTTGCCATTTTTTATAAGCCATCTTTTATAATCGATCACACAAGTAGGAAGAGATTAAGCTTAGGTGAGCTTATGCCGTAGCTCCACATATGGTTAAGCAATAACGGTCCAGCTCACAGCAACATTTTTGCAATAATCATTTTCATAATGTTCTCATTATCAACGCAAATAATTTTTGAGATAATTCCAAATATGTGACAAAATACATTTTACATGTGTAATGAAGATTACATACTATCAAAGATCTGCATACAGAAAACCCTGCATTGATTGCCAAAACTATTAATACCAGTTCAAAACTTTAACGTTAAGCTTCTCTACCCGGAAATCCATTTTATCCTTTTACTATTATCCAATATTTGGTAAGATTTGAGTTCAGAATAAGTAAACCAATAATTAACAGAACAAACTTCGAATTCTCTTATTATGAGTTCTCTTAGTAAACTTCAGTTATTAACATGAAGTTTATTAAGATGTTAAGTTCTTGTTTGCACATCTGAACGGCAGATCTCAATTTGCTAACGAAGTAATTTGTTATTTTCAAAAACCAAGACTGCAAAAGTTTTAACTAAATAAGAAGAGCGTATAAGTTTTCTGTATGCTTAAAGATGTAGTTTCCTAAAGTTGGAAAACTTACAAGTTTTAAACTTTTTAAGTAGAAATGTGCTTAGCGCAAAAAGATTAGAAGCTCAGTAGTTTACCAGAGGTGTTTCCTGGCGTGCTCTCCAGCGAGATGCCGTTAAGATAGTAATGATCGTTCTTCAGCCCTGATAAAGCGACACTGAAGCCTTATGTTCTATGATGTCAGAACACGTAATATGACGCATCTAACAAGATCTAATAGATTGAAACGTATATAGTGAACTCACCAGGGGCGGCCTATTGCTTGTAGGTCACCCGTACTTTGATTGGCGTAGAAAAGATTACACCAAAGTAAACCACCAAGTCTTCTTCTTTTTTTGTAAATTACACCTGAACTTATTTCAGGATGACGCAGACTATTGGGTGGATATTGTATAACGTTGATAACTAACCAAAAGAATGACACTTTTGTGTTTTTATTGGACGTTAACTTGGAAACAAATATGTCTTCGTATGAACATGTTCTATGCATAGCAAAGAGAGCTTCTCAAAAGATGGGAATATTATTTCGAACTAGAAAGCTTTACAGTCCACAACAAGTTTTAATTCTGTACAAACTCAAATTTGGCCAACGATGGAATACTGCTCCCATATTTGGAGCTCTACTCTCAAATACACACTGCGTTTATTAGATTTTGTTCAAAAGAGAGCTCTTCGCCTGATTGGAGAACCAAAACTCACCAGCAACCTTGTTTCATTGGAACATCGAAGAAAAGTTGGCGATTTGAGTCTATTCTACAAGTACTTTCATAGAAAGTGTTTGATGAATGCTAAACTGTTAATTCCTTCCAGAGCGGTGCATGCTAGGAATAAATATCGGACTAATACACGACCGATAAGGTTCAGCTTGTCACTCCTCGTGCAACTCTTTTCGAGCAGTCTTTTATATGAAGAACTTTATCCCTTCGGAATAATTTGTCTAGGACTGCGTTTCCGATCGAGAAAAATTTAGAGTGATTCAAGAATAATGTGAATCACATTTTCCCCTCACGCGTCAGTTCTGTAGCGTTTTAAGGAATTTCCTGCAGCACGTGTGCGATGCCTATAAAAAAAATTTGTTGGTTAACCAGACCTAAGTGTAGGCTCTTTTCATGTTTCTTTTTAAATACATGAATCTTCTTTACTTATAACATATAATGATATGTTAATATTTGTTTTCAGATTATTTTCATCGACAAAGCTTCACCAACCTACATAGAAACAGGAAAAAGATGTGAGTTTTTTTTAGTGACATCTTTTGACAATACAACAGGTCTTTTAGAAAGTCCGGTTCATTCACTGCCTCCAAACATAACATGTCACTATCATCTTAGGTAAACGAAATTATTTTTTTCTTAGCAAATATGTACCAATATTGAAATTAAATTATAAACGACCATTTTTTTATTTTATTTTAGCTAATAAACTAATAATTTATCCACTCAATTAAATAAATAAATAATAAATTTTTTTACTAGCTACTGTTTGTAATAGAATTTTTTAAGATATTATATATTTTTTAATAGGCATTTAGTTGTTGGTATTTCTCAACTTATCCCTAAATGCCACATTTTACGTGATTGTATATAACGTATATACTTTGACAACGCACAAGCAGAAATACGAATTCTAGCTTATGGCCTGTTTATTTGCATTCCGTTTTAATGTGTTTACATTAATAAAAAATTAATACATTTTCATGGCAGCGAACTGCCTAACAGTGGAAAATAAGTGGAAAAAACCCTACATTTTAAAACACTTTTAAAAAATTATTATTTTATTGTAGCTTAAATCCCAAATTTTCTTACCTCGACAAGCATTTTTCCAATAGCGTTCACAGAAGAGTAGAAAACGACGGCCCCCAAAGTAGCCCGAACCAGAAATCACTGCTTACACAGGATTTTTGTATGAAAATGTTCCTAAGAGATAGTGGAGTCTAAATTTTAAACATTTTTCAATGGTTTTTATTCTTCAAGAAAGTCATCAAAATTAAGCAATCATGCAACGAACATGAGTACATTACCATATATATTATGTTACCTATATTTACTTCCGTGAAAATGTAAGTATGGTGATAGTTTTTGCTTTCGTTGAGTTTTGAAGACTAGCTCCACTCGCCTCCAAAGAACCTCTTGTTTGCTTAAATTGTAGGTACTATGAGGTTCGATTTCCCGCAAAGAATGTCACCGAATATCACCGAATGCGATTTCAGTTGATAGTCTAATAAACAGGGGACAAAAATGGTTATTTCAGGACAAAAATATAGGAGTTTTTTCTTAATTTTTCTTTATATTTTATGGGATGCTAAATCCGAATTTTAACTTTGCTAACTCGTAAATATCGTAAGCTTTGAGTAAAACGCAAAAAACGGTGAAAAATTTTCAATTTTTTGCTTATAACTTGAAATCTATGCAGTTTTCGATAAAAGCATTTCCAAACAAAAATGAACTACAAATAACATATTTAAATATATAAATTTCCAATAAATTATGTTCTATAGGTTTTTTTGTCAAGTGAACGGTTTCGCCGCAAGAGCACTTGGAAATTTAGTAAATTTCGGTCATAGCGCTAAACCAAGAATACTCCCTCATTTCTCGGAGCTCTATTTTCATGATATCAATGGTTAAAACAATTTAATTAGTTGATATTTAGTAATATTATTAACCTACATTTATGACCAGAAAATAGAGCTCCGAGCGAGAAATGAGGGAATTGCTTTTGGCTTAGCGCTCTGTCCGAAATTTCCCTAAATTTCAAAACGCTTTAGCGGCTAAACCATTTGCCTGGCAAAAAAATTTGAAGAATATAGTATGAATATTATTTAATGTCATTTCTTTTTATATTGAAATTCTTTTCTCGCAAAAGGGCGTAGTTTTCAAGTTATAAGCGAGACACTGAAAAAAGAACTTTTTTGGCGGATTTTTGCATCTTACTCAAAACGCACAACACTTACGAGGTGGCAAAGTTAAAATTCGGATTAAGCACCCCAAACAATATAAAGAACAGTTGAGAAAAACTTTTATATTTTTTTCCTGATATGACCACTTTTTGTCCCATATTTACGTACGATCAACTGAAATGGCATTCGGTGATTTTCAATGATGTTCTCTACTGGAAATCAAATCTCGTAATACCTACTATCTAAGCAAATAAGAGATTCTTTGAAGGCGAGTGGAGCTAGTCTTCAAAACTTAAGGAAATCAAAAATTGTCACCATACTTACATTTTCATAGAAGTAAAAAATCGATAATATAATATATATCTACGGTACTATACTCATGTTCGCTGCATGACAGCTTTTTGACAGGTTTCTTAAAGAATGAAAACCATGAAAAATGTTATAACCAACTTAGAATTCACTATCTCTAAAAAATATACATACGTACCATAAAAAAATTGTGAGTAAGCAATGATCTCTGGTTCCTACCTAAATAAAATGTATAGTTTTGAAATAGTATTCTTATTATATTTTCACATAAGTTCATACTAGTGACACTAAAATAGTTCGATTTTTTATTCTTAAGTTATTCACTTATGGGTAATAACATTGAATAAATTAACATAGCATGCAGCCAGTTGCTCCTATGGACTTGAAAATTGTTCTGTTCGCTTCAGCATAAAAAAGTACATTGGAATCGGCACCACAAATAAGTAACTGATATCACTAGAACACTTTAGGACGTTTTTTTTCTATTTTTCGGGTGTTTTGCCCTACTGTGTGTCGTTCTAAATTATCAAGTGCACTAAATTGTGTAGCATCCTCCTAGTTAGCAAACAGTTTTGGATATTTGATTTTTTTATTTCTTCATAGACCGATCTCTGAATGTGTTCCAAAAACTAAATTTCCTAAAATAAAGTTTTTGAAAGACAATCTTTTGATAAGAAATGAAACACGACATTTTCGAATAAACTTTTATTTTGAAAACTGAACTCTTAGATACCGTAGACAGAGGTGAGTTTAAATAAGTATACATTGAACTAATTATTTTAAAGTCTGCTTTAACTGAAACATAATTAAGATCTTACCTAGTCATGGACGGTAAGTATACATTTTTCAAGAAAAAATACAAAAAAAGTATTAGGTTTCATTGTAACCTCTCGATAGTTTACTAGTCGCAGATAGAGGTAAGTTTAGGTTGACTTCAGTAATCCTAAAGCAAACTCCGATTTAATTAATTTTTACTAACACATTATCCAAAAATTCCATTCTTCGACACGTTATCTTTCGTAAATTTTATTCTTCGAAAAGTTATTAGTTGGAGAATATTGATTTCGAAAATTTTGTTCGTGGATATTACTTTCAAAAACAGGTTAAACATCCTCTGCAAAGAATGTTTTAAATTATTAAAACATGTAGGCACTGGTTGAAGAATTAAATATCTTTGAAATCAGGTACACGACAGAGGTACCAAGTGTACGATAAGATAAATAATCGGTCAAGTGCAAGTTGGACTTATGCAATTAGTGTTCCGTAAGTTAATTGCTTTTAAAACAAACATTTTTATTACTGAAGTATAAAATGGTTAATGACTTCACAAAACTCATCCGAAATGAGTTTCCAACAAAGTTTTTTTTCCCATCTTTACTGAAAACTGATGACCTTGAAATTTTGTTTTTTTTATATACCAGATAAATTATTATAGGTAATGCACTCGTGATAATTTTCGTTGAAGAATATTCCGGAATTTTTTCAAAATTTTTTGATCAGGACTTTTCGAGATAAGGGGGGAGACAGAGATTTTTTACAATTTTTAAAAAATAATACATAAAAAAGTATGCGCAAGTATTACATTATATATATTTTTGAACTTGTATATTTACAGGATTTCATTTGACAACCCACTCTATGATCTGGTAAAAGAATTTTTTTTCACTTTCGTTTTTACACCTCAAAATTTACCCCTTATGTCAACATTTAACTTTCAAAACTACACGGATCTGATAAGGCCATCAATTCCTATATTAGTGCCAAATTTCAACTTTCTATGTTAAATACTTTTGGAGAAAATTGAGTGTAATAGACAGGCAGCCGGACGGATACGGAAGTGATCTTTTAAGTATTCCACGGAACACTAAAAAAATATCTAAAAAAGATGATAACATCTCATACGTATTTTTTTTTTAAATTTTAATAATTGGTATTGAATAAATATGAAATTAAAAGTATTCTTGTTTAAACTTAAGGGGTAATGTCACTCTAGAGCTAAGAAAAAAACCTGATTTTGACAATTTGTTTTTAAAATATAGTGAACGCATTCCAAAATTTATTCAAATACTTTTATTATACATACCTTAAAGTACATTTAAAATTTTTAAACATTTTTTTTACAAAATGGCATCACCAGTACTCGGTAAAGGAAGATATATCTTATAAATAGTACTTTGTGGCCGGAAAGATTTCTTCTCCAATTTTTTACCTGGAACAAAGTGCAAAGTTTTTTGAGTTCTACATAAGATTTTCTCGGAAAGTACATACAAAAATTAAAAAATATTGATTTTTCTATGAATGGCACATATTTGCAGAAAGTGCAAATTTTTCGGTAAAAAATCAAGTTAAAAATCGATTATATAAAAAAAAGTTCAAAACAAATTGTAAAATCCGTACGTACTTCCCTAGATAATGTAATTTTGAAGGTCCTTCTTTTTTTCCTTTTTGTCAGATTTTAAAGACAGTCGAGCTTCTTTAGCTGTATTAGTCAGCGATCTCTCCAAAAACTTGACGCGACGAGTGTCAGCCTGTATACAGAAATTGTAACAGTTCAACCTAATTTTCATGCCTAATAGTTCCATTATTTTCATTATATTGGTAAAACCATCGTTGTAAACATACATAGTTATATTTGTTGCAATATCCAAAACAACTTTGTCACTCGAAACAGATTTAGGAGCTATCGACCAGACTGTAGCGTTCAAGGAATTCATCTTCATTCAATTGAAAATGAGCTGCAGAAAAGCTGGTTTATGCAAAGAAGTAGCCAAGAAATTAGTGCTCTGTGCCAAGAACATCATCAGGCGAGTTTGGAGAGCGCTGTGAGACAATTACGCGTACTTGATAAAATACACACTTAAAATCTTCTTCCATCTACAAAATCCTTACCTTATTTCTAAGTCCTTAAAGCATCATATAAGCAAAAAAAAATTGATTTTTTCAGTGGCATTACTCCTTAAAGGCAGGATTTCATACCATGTAAGCGAATTTCCATTACAAATAGAAAACGTGTGCCTTTTAGTTTTCACCAAATAATTATTGATCTATTTTAAATATTAAAACCACTATAAATATCTAATTTGCTGCCAATTTAAATTGATCTATGACATTTTAGTATATTCGCTATTGTTTAACTTCATCATTTTTAGGTGTGTGAATATCCAGTTACTTATACTGTTTTATTCCATTAACTTAATAAAATATCACTCGATAGCTACTAATTATACGATGAATAGGCGGAGATGATACTTAATGAAGATAAATCAAGGGCTTACTTCTTGCTTTTATGTTTTCCTAATTTTGCGTTTTCTCGGGAAACGTTAAATATTGTTAAATTTATTAAATTGCTAAACTTCTTCGAGAAGAAATCTCCATCCTTTGGGACATAAAACGAGAGTTGGTAATTAGAGTTTTTTCTGCAGATATTTTCGCTGAAAGTGAACTAATATGCGTGCTTGGAATACGCGTCGCATTAATTTGGCTCATTCTTACAAACTTCAGTTTGGTACCTCCCATATCACTCTCATCACGACGTCCATTTTATAGGGAACTTCTTTATGTTGTCATACATACCGCACCTAAAATGATAGAAGTATCAGGTCTACAAACAATAAATGTCATTCTCGAATTTAGCATTTTTGAAATTGATAATACAAACAATATATCCTAAAAATAGTTTATTTTCATAAGAATTGTGAAAATTCGTAACCATGTTAATCGCGTAACAACGAAACTTTTACGGTTTAAAACTTTAAAATTTGATGAAAGCAAAATGGCGAATGAAGAGCATGCTTTATAAATTTCAGCTGGGGAAAAAGCAACAGATACTGTGAAAACCTTCATATGACGCTCGATGGAGATGCTGTTGACGGTCAGCGGTATCAAAGATAATTTTACAAATTTTCCATCAATTCCATCATAAAATAATAGTGGTCATAGCCATATATTTAAAATTAATTAATAAGCCCTATAAGCCTTTTTGGTTTAGAACACTTGAACAACTCAACCAAGGCCTTGCTACAATATTAAAAAAAAACATTAACAATCGCTTGGTAAGAATCAAAAACTTGGGAAGTGGAACCACACGAATTAGGTCAGGTCAACAGTTTTTAGACAGTTTTCATTTGCAATTCGCTCTTCCTGCGTCAAACCATTCACTATTATTGAAACAAATTGTAATCGAAAATAGGTGGTTTACCCCAAGGGGCTAGCCGGATAAGGTACTAAAATCGGTCCTTAAAACAAATGCAATTTAAGTATATACATCTTGTAGGTATTCTTGAGAAAGACCTATCCTGAAATTTTCAGACCTTCCAACTCACTCCTGACAGCCATAACCTGAAAATTAGTGTTTTTTTAAAATTTGTCTCATACTCCTACAGTTTTTGGTCATCTGACTTGAAATTTGAGGAGGTAGTAGCTAATACTCAGTATTCTAACTTGATTTTTTTTCTTTTTTTTTGGCGCTAAGTTCAAAAAAAAAATTAAAAATTTTGATGGTAAAATCCATATATATCGAAATGTATATACCGTGTAGGTATGACACTCACACAATATGTGAAGATATATATCACAGAAATGCCTGTCAAATTTCAGAACGATCGGAGTACGGGCCGCAAAGGTATGCCCAAAATATCAACGAACCAACCTAAAAACCCTCATTTTTCGGCTGTCTAAGTTTGTCATTTTCTCAGCTTCAATTGACATGAAAACTAAAATTTAAAAATTTTTTATAGTAACAAATACATAAAATCAACATTTTCCCCGTATATATTCAATATAAAATGCATTCAATAAATAAATATATCTAATTATATAGTATGCTGCGAGTTTCTTGGATACATCACGTTACCAACGATACCATACTACAACGGATGAACAAGGCACTGGAGATCGTACATACGGTGAAGAAACGTAAACTGTCATACTTTGACCACGTTATGAGGAACGACAAGTAGCATCTCCTCCAACTGATTCTGCAGGGAAAAGTTAAGGGGAAAATACCTCCTGGAAGGCGTCGAATCTCTTGGCTGCACAAACTAAAAAAATAGACGGGGAAAAGTAGTGTAGAATTGTTTAGATCGGCTATAAATAAAGTAATTTGGAACAGAATGATCGCTAACGTCTAAAGAATACACAGCACCAGAAGAAGAAGAATTAGAGAAATTATGTAGTAATAACTTTTTTTTCCATTTTTTTAAGCATACATTTATGTATGCAAATGCATATGTGCTTGTGCGTGGGTTATATTTAATAATGGGTTATAAATAATAAGATTCGTCAACTTGATAGAATTAAAGATAATTATACCGAAAAATGATGATTTTTAGGTTGGTTCGTTAGAATTTTGGGCATAACTTTGCGGCCCGTTCTCCAATCGTTCTGAAATTTCACTGGCATGATTGTGACATATATGTGCACATACTATGTGAGTTTGTATATATTGATTTTTCCATTAAAATTATTAATTTTTTCATCAAAATTTTTAATTTTTCTTTGAATTTCGCGCAAAAAAAATTTAAAAAATCAGGTTAGAGTACTAACTATTACCTACTACTTCCTCAAATTTCGAGTCAAACGGCCAAAAACTGTAGGAGTATGAAACAAATAAAAAAAAAAAAAAACACTAATTTTGAGGTTATGGCTGACAAGAGTGTGTTGAAGATCTGAAAATTTTAGGATACGCCTTTCTCAACAATACTACCTACAAGATGTATATACTTACACTTCATTTTTTTAAGGGCTGATTTTAGTACCTTATCCGCTTAGACCCTTTAACGAGACAATCCCAAAGAGCAGATAAAAGTGAGATTCCAACACCATCACTGAAGGTACACTTACACCCAAGAAAAGTGATATTGTGGGTCTGGTGGAGCTTTAAAAGGGTAACTGATTTCGAACTACTACGAACCAACCAGACGATTACTAACGAAAATTAATGTCAAAAATCGGAAAGACGTTATCAAGTTTTAAAGCAAGACGGACTCGTACTAGTCAGTTGGAAGCGTATAATTCTTTAGCATGATCATGCCTGGTAACATAGGAAAATTAATACCAGTAGGTAGAGGAAGTTCTGTCTTACCCTACATACTCCACCGACATTGGTCCTTCCGACTCTTTGTTTCGTTCTTACATAAGTTCCTTACTACAAAAAGATTTGATAAGGAAAAGTCTATAAAATCTGCTACCATTATTACCAATTTTGTCAATTAAAGCCACAAGAGTTTACTGTACGAATTTAACATCTACCGAAATATTGAAGAAAAAAGAGAGGAAAATAATGGCAATTACATTACAGATTTATTTTATTCACCTTTCAAATAAATCGTTTTAAAATACATAAACAAATTATATTAATTCACAGGTCTGAGAAAAAATCTTTAAAAAGTTAAGCTATGCGTTTTCTTAATGATAGTCCAAAATGTGATCCACGATAATTTTAAACATTGTATATCACGTTGTATATTGTTTACTAACAACCGGTCGCAACTTCGTTCACTTGAAAGCGTTATTTTCTTCAAAGGTTTTTTTTTCAAAAATTTGGGCACCTATGTTAATTGGTTAGACCTTCTTTGTAAACTATGTTTGATGTTTCATTATTTTCTGGTCGCAAAATATATCAATTTTCTGAACTCTTAATCACCCGACATATAATTGGCCATGAGAGAGACTCCTTTCTCAAATCGATTCCTTTCAAACGAGCAAACGATACTTTTACCGAAAACTGCAACCACTTGAAATGAATCGGTTTATCCGCCGGGATTATAGGAATGTGAGGAATAGATGCTATTGTTCTTATATTTTGCTTGTCAAGCCGCTATGAGCGTTCAGCGCAGCCACATATACACAGAACACGTATATGTAAAAAAACTTAATAAAAAATAAACAATTGCAACATACATCTCAAACTGAAATTAACTATGTAATAATTGTGAAAAGAAATGCAATAATTGCACAAAATTTTTAGTAGATATTTCAGAACACGCTTACTAAATAGCAGAGAGCTCAAAACTAATTGAAGTAGGTACCTAAGTGACAATAAAACAGTAGGTATTCCTAAATTAAGGAAGATTACTAAAATAATATTTGTTGCCTAAATTAATCCCACACTATTAGGTACTTATTCTAGGAAAATACACTAATACCAATAAACAAATATAAATAAATGTTTTTATTGTTATTTAGTATCTATTGAAACCAACAATGTGCCTACAAAAAGAATGACGGAATCTTAAAATTATAACAACAAACCTTTTCGTATTCGAAAACATAACATCAAGGAATAAGAAACGAAAAAGTAATTATTTATAAAAAAATATGTCAACAAATCGACAAATTATATTTAGTTCATGTTACGTAAACTTTTCAAACGAAGAGTCAACTCAAAAGCGAAAAGATCAAAATATAGATCGTAGGACAGGGATCGACAAAATTGAACGTAAACACAACACAGCACGAGAACATCGGCTGGTCCGTCGCCTCCCGCAGGACCGCTCGCGGTCCTTTCTTTCTCCACCGCATAAGCTACATTTGGTACCCAGTGAAAAATGTTTTTTAACACGAATTGGTATTTCTAAAGATTACCGCTGAAAAGCAAACAAACATACAAACTTTACTTCTTTATTATATTATTATATTACAGATGTCCATTTCAAAAGTCCAGGCTACATACCAGTAAAAGATTTTTTTAAGCATATGAGCAGTTTCAGAGATTACCTCTAACAAACAAACAAACTTACAAACTTTACTTTTTTCTTCTGTTAGTCTAGATAAAGTGTGACCCTAAAATCACCCATAATATTAGAAGTTAAAGTCTACAATTCTTCCATACATAGCACAGGCCCGCCAGAGTCTCTACACAGGTCATCCAAAATTGTAAGAGTAGATACCTCTATTTTAGTTACGTTTACTCAAAAACACGCTCGTAAAATCTAAATTACTTCTCCAAATAGTTTGGTATATATAAAATAAATACATGTATCAAAGAATATACTTATTAATTTTAGTTATTGAAACAAGTCTCGACAGATTTATCACTTGGTCACGTCTATTTTTAAGACCTATGTTTCAATGTTGTGGGTTGACCTTAGCAGATAGACATATGTTGTTGCGGACTTTTTCGTAGACCCATTTATGTTTTATAATTCTTCTATACATCATTTGTATATATCTTTTATTTGTTTATTCATTTTTTTATATGCAAAAAGTAAATAAAATGTTATTAAATTTAATTTCGTTTTATAGATTAATGTTTTTGAACTTTTCCTTGTACATCTCCATCGATCATCCAATAATAATCTGTTATAGTAATATGTTTCTTCTCTCTATCTTTAATTCCCTGGTGAAATTTTTCAACATGTTCCTTGCCATAATCATATTACATCTGAGATTTTTACAGTCTATCAGCGTTTGTCTGAAAATATATTTATAATTTATATCTTTGGCATGGCCCAAAAAATTAAAAATATCATCTTTTAAAGATTCTGTAAAGACTTTCCATTATTGTGCGTTGTATTCACGTATTAAATTGTCGATATTACAACAAAGAACTATGTACATTATTCTTTTTCTCAAAATATTGCCTGAATTCTTCGTTCCTCTCCCGATACGAATAAAAACTAATTCCAGGATTCAATAAGTTGTTTTCTGTTAAACGAAAACCGAGGAGCACGGCAGCGTCTCTCGAAGTCCGTTATCCTTTACCAAGTCATTAAGTTCATTTCATTTAAATGGTCGCAATTCCTTCAAATATTTTACCACTACTACTTTTATTTTCTGATTATTGTGTCAAGTTTTCAGGGGAGCTAAAATTTTTTGTGTAACTCTTAGTAGCTCAGATTATGGCGAGGTTTTAAAACTTATATCCCGTTATATTATACCCACAAAAATAACAATAGTAAATCTTTAGATTTCTGGTTCTCTCTATATCACGCCAATACCAATAAGTAGTATTTCGACTTACCATTAGACTATTGTCTTAAAGTTTGAAAACAAAAATAGTAGATTTGTCCGAACTTCAGTCAAAAGTAAGGAAATTATGTACTACAAAATCAATTATATTGCGTCATTGTTTAACTGTATATTGTTCACGAATACAACTATTTTCACACTTTCAAAAAAGCGTAATTTTGCGTTTAAAAGCAATTTATTTATTAACTCCCTGTACGTTTAGAAATTAACCTATTAAAGTTTAGAGAGAGACAGACATATTATTAAATCCTTACAGTGGAGTAATATAAGATGCGGTGTACGAGGAACAGCTAATACATTTTCGAATTTAGAGAAAAAATTCTTAAAAAAACTGAACAAAACATTTAATTGCTCTTCTCTAAAATAGTGTAGACTTATACGAGAATCTATTACCTAATCCGTAATTAGCAAAACATTAAAACGATTTAGACAATCAGGTCAAGCGATGATAAAAAATTAGATGTTTTATTGAAAATTACAGAAAATCCCCATACAGCCACTCGTCAACTTTGCCTAGACCACAGGATAAGAGGGTAATAGGTTCTCGATTCGGATATTCTGCATTAAAAAGATCACGCACCTCCTGTTGTGTTCTCCTTCGGTCTACGTAACCAACCATCATTAACAAAGTAATTCTTTCAGTTTCTGTTAAATATACCATTATGATATTACGCTCAAATTGCAGTTTCACCAAATGCAGAAATAAATCATTTTTTGACGCGTTAAGTCGTTACCTGACAATAAATGTTTGAAAAAAGACAGCTTAAAAAAAATATTTTGATCTTAATTTCAAATATCAATAATTCCAAAACAGTTTAAGTTAGACATATGCTATGTTAGACAAATAATATCTAGAACTTTTAGTAGGACTCAAAATAAAATAATATACAGGGCTCTCCATTTTAAAAAAATGAAGATGGCGTAATTTTTTCAAACTGACAGTTCAAAACATTTTATTGTCAACGTTAGCATGTGCGCGTATAACACCCTATAATTTTTATTTAAACATTTTTTTGACACACTGATTAATACATGCTGTGGAATCATTATTCCATACATTTGAGGCACCCTGTATATATATATATATATATATATATATATATATATATATATATATATATACCGAGAACTACAAAAAACATTACGAGAGAAATAAGGAAGGATATCAGAAGACTCAATGAAGCTCATATAATTGAGACAATACAAAACAATAGTAAAAGAAAGGTATTAAAATGCACACTAAATCCAGGAAGAAAGGGAATATTTAAATTACAGAATGATAAAGGAAGGATAACTACTAATAGGAAAGAAATGAGAATGTCTCTATCTAGCACTAGCTGTTCTGCTTAGCAAATGCCTCCTTACTGGTACTATTTCACATGAATGGGACAATGCGAAAATTATCTTACTATACAAGAAGGGAAATACAGAAAATCTATCTAATTATCGCATATTTACAAATCGCCTTGTCTCGAAATTAGACTTTTACCAGTCAAGGGAGCAGGCATCTGCAGACTCTTAAAACAGTTATAGAAAAGTTTAAGGAATAGAAAATACCACTGGCTCTCGCGTTCATAGGCTACGAAAAAGCTTTCGACATAAACTATGGGCCTTATTTGCAGCAACAAAGATTGAAGAATAGATTAATTAGAAATATTTATCAACACATGCAACATCAACCTTTAGAATATGTGAAACGTCAAATAGAATAAATATAAGGCGCGGAGTTCGACAGGGGGCATCATATCCCCAAAATTATTTACCCTTGTACTAGAAAATGTATTCAGATAATTAGACTGTAACAACAAAGGGCGTAACATCTATAGGAAATATTTTGAACCACTTGAGATTTGCGGATGACATAATATTGATTTCAGCACAAGTGAGACTTCGTATGAATATGGATAAAACTAAAATCATGACCAATATTTACACACAAGACCAGCTGCTGATAGATTTGTTCGACAAATATATCTATTTGGGTCATAAAATAATGCTTGGAACCGACAACCAAATAGCAGAAGTGGACTGCAGAATATCAAAGGGTTGAGTTGCTTTTGGCAAACTCAAGGATATATTTCAAGGCGACATTCCTACTCCCTGAAAAGCCAGGGCGTCCAAACAATGTATTCCGCCAGGACTAACATATGGCATAGAAACTGACCTTTACAAAAAAGTCACCGTCTAAGTTTAAAATAGATCAAAGGTCAATGGAACGCCGAATGCTTGGAAAAAGCCTTAAAGATAGAAGGTGCAACGAATGGAGTCCTAATGACAAAGTGGCTAACGTAGTGGAGAGAATTGCACAGCTGAAATATAGATTGGCGAGAATGGCTGATGGAAGGTAGACTAAGCGCGTACTACAGTGGAGACTGAGGTCACACAGGAGACCACAGGGAAGACCACCAACAAGGTGGGTGGGTGATATCAAGAAGACGGCGACACATGGATGAGAGAGGCAGATGGTTTTAGTTGGGTAGGCCTATGACCGACTGGTCTTAGGATGATATGTCTATCTTTATCTAAACTTAAATAGGTTAATTTCCAGACGTACAAGGAGTTAATAAATATATATAAGCTTTTAAACGCAAAATTATGCCTTTTTTGAAATTGTAAAAATAGTTGTCGTTGTATTCGTGGATAATACTACAGTTAAACAAAGCCGCAATATAATTTATTTTGTAGTATATATTTTTCTTACTTTTGATTGAAATTTGCACAGGATTTCACAAATCTACTATTTTTGTTTTCAAACTTTAAGACAATGGTCTAATGGTAAATTGAAATACTTCCTTATTGGTATTCGCGTGATGTATAGAGAACCAGATTTACTATTGCTATTTTTATGAGTACAGTATTTTTAACGATCTAAGAAAGTGACCCATACCCATTCAAAATTCAACAAGATTCGAAAGTGATTAATTTATGGCTGTTTAATGACAAGGCATCGTGCAGAGCCGCACTACACCTGATTGTATAATTGTTGGGATTAAAATTTTATTGTGATAAGAATGAATTTTAATGTTTTATGTACTTAATAATACACAATCTAGTAATTACACAAATATATTAAAACAGTGTACGGTGTCCTCGCCTACATTTGTTACAATTTTAGTTATTAATTAATATCTAGTTAAATTTCGCTATCGCTACTATCTTGCAAATCAATAATAAGTTTTTTACAGGTTCTAAACTGTTTATATTTATGTACATACATCTATTTTTTTGACGTGCTGAATACAATTTATTCAGTTTTCAACGGTTACATTTTTGACTTCTGTCTTTATCAACTCAATCACACTACTGTTTAAAGTGGGTGTATTATTGTGAGCACGTATATTAGACTTTATTTTATGCCATATCAACTCGATCGCATTATAATACAATAATATGGTGGAAGCCGAATTTTTTTCGTGTCCTGCTTCCTTTGCAATTTTATCACAAACATATTCCTTTGAAAAATTGTAACTTTTTAAAAACTTCTAACAACTGTTTAACTGTATAACTTTCATGGAAATATATGTCACATTCGCACAAAAAGTCTTGTATTTTCCTTTTTCTACTGGTGGAACTTGGTACCTTATTCATTTGGCGAATATGATAGGATGCATTATCCATCACAATGCAGCTATTCGGTGGTATATTCCGCATTAATTTGTTTTGAAGCCAATCTTCAAAAACTTCAGCGGTTGTATCACAGTGATAATCCAAGCTGGAATCTGAAATATTCTTGGCTACTAGAAATCGACATTCTGGCATCCAGCCTTCTACTGACCCCGCATGTAAAATAGTTATTCTTTTACTTTTATTTAATGGAGCTTTAGTGGGGCATTTTTTGGATTCATCAACCCATTCTTTACTGGGTGTATCGTGGGTGTCATACTAAGTCTCATCTAAGTAGATTATCGTTCGATTTTCCTATCTAGCTGTATTTATTTTTTCAAGATGTTCCATTCTGAGTTGTTGTAAGCGCCGTAATTCCATTATAAACTTGGAACGTAGGAACTTTTTGTTCTGCATACATTTCATAAATTTTGCGGCGGATTAAGTCTTCTTGACAGAAATCAATACATTTCGACACACCTTTGTCTTTTCGTGTTGTTTTAGGAATTATTTACAATTTTCCAAACTGTACTTTCAGGGATGCTTGTTAAAGCTGATGTCTCCATCAATGAAAAATACTTTTCGTGGCCTCGCTCCACTAACTTTAAATAAACAAATTTTTGCCTCAACGGGCAAACATTTGTGGCTTCTGATGGAAAGGGCTTCGAACATTTTAAGACACTATTGAACTTTATAATACACACTATTTCAGTATAATACTGCAGATAAAATGAAGAATATTCTATATATTTATAAACACGAAGTAGCCAATAAAATGTTAGATTATATATATATATATATATATATATATATATATATATATATATATATATATATATATATATATATATATATATATCAATTACGACCCTGTTACGGCCAGGTACGTGCGAACATCCTAACGGTCGTTTAATGTTTTTATTGCATCAATATACCAAATTACTTTGTTAGATCTTGAAAAATACTATACAATGTAATGGGATATCATTTTTAAAACCTCGTCATAGTCTTTTGATCCCAATGTTCAAGCAATGGTAAGATTTATGCCACATAGATCTGAGTTACTAACAGTTACACAAAAAATTGAAGCTCTGCGGAAAACCTGTCGCAAAAATTGGAAAATAAAAGTAGTAGTGGTAAAGTATTTGAAGGAATTGCGACCATTGAAATGAAATGAACTTAATGACTTAGTAAAGTATATCGGACTTCCGAGAGACGCTGCCGAGCCCCTCGGCTTTCGTTTAACAGAAAACAACTTATTAAATCCTGGAAATACTTTTTATTCGTATCGGCAGAGGAAAGAAGAACTCAGACAATATTTTAAGAAAAAAGAAAAATGTAGTCCTTTGTTGTAATATCGACAATTTAATACGTGAATACAACGCACAATAATGGAGAGTTTTTACAGATTCTTTTAAAGATGATATTTTTAATTTTTTGGACAATATCAAAGATTCAAATTATAAATATATTTTCAGATAAACGCTAATAGACGGTGAAAAATCTAGGATGTAATATGATTATGGCAAGGAACATGTTGAAAAGTTTCATCAAGGAACTAAAGAAATGAGAAGAAGATGTCAGAAGCATGGAGATATTATTATGACGGCAGATTATTCTTGGATGATCTATAGAGATGTACCAGCGAAAGTTCAAAAACATCTATCTATAAAAACGAAATTTTGCCTCAAAAAAACGGACCCCAATAAATTGTACCATTAGATTTAATAACATTCCATGAATTTACTTTTTTACATATAAAAAAATAAATAATGAATAAATAAATAAAAAGTGGAAGGCTTTCTGGCAAACGCTGCCTTTACAGTGAAAGATATATAAAAATGATGTATAGAAGAAGTATAGAACATAAATGGGTCTACATAAACAGGATATGTCTATGTATCTGCTAAGGTTAACCCACAAACTTGAGACATAGGTCTTAAAAATAGACGTGACCAAGTGATAAATCTGTCGAGAGTTGTTTCAATAACTAAAATTAAATCCTTATCAAAATAAATAAATTCTTCGCTACATGCATTTCAGGTCGATAAAAATTTTCCTATACCAAACCATTTGGAGAAGTAATTTAGATTTTACGAGCGTGTTTTTGAGTAAGCGCAACTAAAATAGAGGTACCTACGCTTGGGGCGACACAATTTTAAGAATATAACTATCTTGAATGGCCTGTGTAAGTGTCGGGCGGTCTTGTGCTATGTATGAAAGAATAGTAGACTTTAACTTCTAATATTAGGGGTGATTTTAGGGTCATACTATATCTATACTAATATAATAGAGAAGTAAAGTTCGTAAGTTTGTTTGTTTCATAGAGGTAATCTCTGAAACTACTCATAAGCTTAAAAAATCGTTTACTGGTATGTAGTCTGGTCTTTTGGGATGGACATCTATAATAGAATATATATATATATATATATATATATATATATATATATATATATATATATATATATATATATATATATATATATATACATTCAATTCTTGGGATTTGGGTTCATTTTATGAATATTTGGTATTCAAAATTAAACTTAAACTGACGTTTCGCCCTTTGGTTTAGGGCATTTTCATTTTTTTCTTTATTTCTACAAAATATAAAAATAAATTACATTTAGGTACACTAGTACAACACAAATTATTTAACTCACACAACAATACACTTTTTACATGGGGCCTACATATTTTATTTACTACTGACAAGTCATAGTAGCATTCTTATCGATGTAGATTTTATTTTATATTATTGATCTATGATTTTTTTTTTGAATATTAAGCAGGTAGTTTTTTTGTTAATATATTAAGGACGAGTATACACTTTAAAATATTACCTGATTAAATTTGTATAAATATGGCTAATTCCTTTTATATCACTTTTATCATTGACTGTTTTTTTTTTTAAATTTCGATCGTTCCTTTTATTGTTTTCCAATACTAATGTCTCTGTTTAAAATCTTTGTTTCATTAAAGTTGAAATCGTGTCCAAATTCCGTTGTGTGTTTGTGAAGTGCCGTTGTTGCATTTTTTGTATACTTATCTCCATTGAGGCTGTTTTTTAATAATTGGGTAGTCATACCAATATAATGCATTGGGCAATCTGAGCCATTTTTAAGTTTGTAAATAGTGAGCTTAGTTTGTTTTGCGTTTTGTAAAAAACTGTTATGTTATATTTTTTTAGAATGCTTTTTAGTTTTTCTGATAAATCGCGTGTATAAAGGTAGTGAGAGAAATTTGTTCTGATTTTGTTCTTTGGTTTAATCTTTTTTGATTTTTTTATTATAGAATTTGTATATTCTTGTTTTTATTGTTTGGTTGATGTCTGTTTCTCTAAATCCATTTGGTATTAACACTGATTTTATTTGATTCGGTGCTTTCGGTCTTAGATTTGGTGAGGTCAGCGCTATTGCACGATCTGTTCAACCGACAATAACACTTATCATTTGTGCCTTTGCGTGATTAGAGTAGAAATTTAAATACCTACCAGACCACGTTGGTTTAGTATACCATTTAGTGATTATTTAGTTATGTTTTCTAATTAAAGTTGTATCCAAAAAAAATGTATTTCATTATTTTCGATTTCTGAAGTAAGTTGTAACTTTTGATGGAAACTGTTGAAATCATGAAGGACTGTATCGGTATTATCTGTTGTAACTGCCAATAAACAATCATCCACAAATCTTTTGAAAAATAGTATGTTGTACTCTAAATTATCTATAACTCATTCTTCTAAATGTTCCATAACCAGTTGAGCTATTACTGAGGATATAGGAGAGCCCATGGCACACCCTTCTATTTGTTGATAGAATTTGTGTTGACCCAATGCATTATATTGGTATGACGACCCAATTATTAAAAAACAGACTCAATAGACACAAGTATACAAAAAATGCAACAACGGCACTTCACAAACACACAACGGAACTTGGACATGATTTCAACTTTAATGAAACAAAGATTTTAAACAGTTAAACAATAAAAGAAATGATCGACATTAAAAAAAAAAATGAGAAATTTACAGTCAATGATAAAAGTGATATAAAAGGAATTAGCCATATTTATATAAATTTAATCAGGTAATATTTTAAAGTGTATACTCTTCCTTAATATATTAACAAAAAAACTACCTGCTTAATATTCAAAAAAAAAAAAATCACATATCAATAATACAAAATAAAATCTACGTCGATAAGAATGCTACTATGACTTGTCAGTAGTAAATAAAATATGTGAGATTCAAGATAGAACTAAGAATTTATGTAAAAAGTGTATTGTTGTTTGAGTTAAATAATTTGTGTGTTGTACTAATTTATCTACATGTAATTTATTTTTATATTTTGTAGAAATAAAAAAAAAATGAAAATGCCCTAAACCAAAGGACGAAACATCAGTTTAAGTTTAATTTTGAATACCAGATATTCATAAAATGAATCCAAATCTCAAGAATTGAAAATAAATATTAATTGATGGTTCAAGAAATTTTTAAAGTATTATGTATATATATACATATATATATATATATATATATATATATATATATATATATATATATATATATATATATATTATATATATATACTAGCCGGGCCCGCGGCTCCGCACGCGTGGACTTGATTCACTACTATCGTCACTGCTTATTCCTTATGTTACCCAACGTAATAAAATATCTCCCATTATTTCTCCTTATCTGCCAATATTTCCCATTATCTCTACATAATTTCCATTATCTAGGCTTATCTCTGATCATCTCCTATTATTTCTCCTTATCTCCCATTATTTCTCCTTATCTCCCATTATCTCACCTTATTTCCCACTATCTAGGCTTATCTCGACTTATCTCCCATTATTTCTCCTTATCTCCCATTATCTCACCATAACTCCCATTATATAGACTTATCTCTGCTTATCTCCCATTATCTCTCCTTATCTCCCATTATTTATACTTATCTCCCATTATCTCACCTTATCTCCCATTATCGAGGCTTATCTCGACTTATCTCCCATTATTTCTCCTTATCTCCCATTATCTCACCTTATCTCCCATTATCTAGGCTTATATCGAATTATAAAGAACATATGTATAAATTTTTAAAAACACGTAAATCGGATAAGTGGTTCTCGAGTGATAAGCGCACTAACGGACAGACAGACAGACAGAGAGACGTTGCATTTTATATATATTGTATTCTTTACTACATGATATTGTTCCATATTTAATGCTTTAGGGAGTGTATTGCAAAAGAACGCGCTAGGGCAAACTTTTCTCCGACTTGATTTACCATTATTGTCACTGCTTATTCCGTATGTCACCTAATAAAATATATCCTATAACCTGGCCAGAGAACATACGTATGTTTAAAAAAAAGCACGTAAATCGGATAAGTGGTTCTCCAGTGATAAGCACACTAACGGACGGACATACAGACAGACAGACAGACAGACGGACAGAGAGACATTGCATTTTATATATATTATAGATATTCTCAGCTCCATAATATTGTTCCATATTTAATGGTTTGGACTGTGTATTGCAAGAGAACGCGCTAGCGGCAAACTTTGTCCGACTTCATTTACTATTATTGTCACTGCTCATTCCTTATGCTACCTATCGTAATAAAATATAGCCTATAACCTGGCCGGAGAATATATGTATGTTTTAAAAAAAAAAAGTACGAAAATCGGATAAGTGGTTCTCCAGTGATAAGCGCACTAACGGACAGACAGACAGACAGAGATACGTTGCATTTTATATATATTATAAATGTAATAAAATATATACCTATGACCTGGTCAGAGAACATATGTATGAATTTAAAAAATCACGTAAATCGGATAAGTGGTTCTCGAGGGATAAGCGCATTAACGGACAGACAGACAGACAGACAGACAAATATTGCATTTTATATATATTATAGATATAGATTATTATTATTATTATATAATCTGGCCAAAGAATATATGTATGAATTTAAAAAAAGACAGGTAAATCGGATAAGTGGTTCCCGCGTGATAAACGCACTAATGGACAGACAGACAGACAGAGAGACATTGCATTTTATATATATTATAGATTATACATTACAGATATTCTTTGCTACATAATATTGTTCCATATTTAGTGGTTTAGGCTGTGTATTGTAAAGGCACGCGCTAGCGACATCATTCACTATTTTACGACACTGCTCATTCCTTATGCTACCTATCGTAATAAAATATAGCCTATAACCTGGCCAGAGAACATATGTATGTTTTTTAAAAAAAAGTACGTAAATCGGATAAATCAGTGATAGTCGCACTAACGGACAGACAGACGGACAGACAGACAGACAGACAGAGAGACGTTGCATTTTATATATATTATAGATGTATATATATATATATATATATATATATATATATATATATATATATATATATATATATATATATATATATAAATAAACTTTTTCCCCGTAGCGTTGTGTTATGACTAGACCTAATATTACTGAATACTTACGCTGTCGCAATTTGAAAAAGAAAATAATGAAAGGGTATATCGTGAGTATGTCAAATAGTGGACTAAAAAAAATTAACTCAAAACGGTTTTAGAGAAAGCAAGTAAATTTGGGTTATCAATAAGGTAAGGTAATAAACGTATTTACAAGGCTACTATTACATTATTTTAGCGAGTACTATATTAGGGAGTAATATATTAAAACGTGTCAGCTTCAAATTAGAGAGTACCCAGTCTAACAATGAGAACAAGTTGTACTCTGAATAAATTATTAACAATGTTACATGTAAGTTATTGATTGAATTTAGAGCTAATTTTTTTATACATTTATTACAAAAATTATTTATTTTTTAATTTTAGGGGTCAACCTAAAGACATAATATGGATATCTTTTCTAAAATACCACGTAAGCAATGAGCGACTCAACGACTACAATAGCGGAGGATGCGATGTTCAGTTACAAATATGGGACGGTGACATTAAAAGTCGAAATTCTGTTCAGCTAATTGCACAATTTTGTAAAGATGACAAGCCAAGGCTGTGTGATCACTCGCTGTTGATGAATTCGTCTAGGATAACGAGACCTTGTAGGTAGGAATATTAAGCTTTATTTTATTTAATTGTCTGTATGATATAAATTGCGTAAGTTAAGTACAAAATTACATTCCTGTAAATTTAAGACACCCTGAATAATTTTCGCAAACAAAATTTTAGATTCAAAATATTCGGAAGCTACATTTTTAAATGGAGAAACTAGAAAAGTAATTTTGCCAAACCATGTTTTTGAAATTAAACTTTTCTGATAAATATATTTTCGGAAAATTTAATTTTATGTTGATTTTTTAGTGTCCCTAGGTGAATTACAATTACCCACAAACAGAGATTACTTTAGGTTACTTCAAATAACAATAAGTTAAATGGACTTTAATTTAAGGTGACGTGAACTAACCTTTGTTCATGACTAGTCAAGATTCACGTAACCGAACTAATGACTTACACAGAGGTTTGTTTTAGTTAACTTAAGTAAGTTTATAATAAACTGTAATTAAATCCATGAATTGAAGAGTTGTTTCATTCTAAAATAACTAAGCTATTTCCTTTTGAAATTTTTGATTAAAAAATGTTTTCGAAAGGTACTCAATATTTACCATTGCAGAATAATGTATAATTTTTCCTCGTCCCGAAAAAGTCCCTTAAAGGTTTAAAATGCGTTATCCCCATATAATTTAATTGATACCATCCATACTAATATATAGGGGCGGCCATAGCGTAGTAGTTAAGGTGCACGTAGCACGTAGTAGAAAGAAAGTGGCAATGGGCTAGACATGTAGCACACACAACCGATGATCGATGGATCAAGCGAACATTAGAATGTAGACCACAAGAATAGAAAAGGAGCGTAGGATGTTCCAAAACAAGATGGCGAGATGATATACAGAGGGTTTCGGGCATTGGATAGATGACTACAGCTGCAAATAGATTGAGATGGAAATTCAGGGGGAATACCTACATCCAGCATTGGATAGAACTAGGCTTATAGTGATAGTGATATAGTGAAGTTAGATGATCTCCGATTGATCTTGGTTTACGAAAGTCATACTGATGCTCGCGAATAATATAAGATCCTTTCAGATATTTTCAAGGATGCTGATTGATAGTTCTTTATTTAACTTTTCATATTACTGAAAACAATGCGACTAGTTGGTAGTTGTTTAGCAAGGTGTTCTTGAGTAGATGTGACAGATATCAGGTAGAAGCTTTTTTGGTGCACCTATATAGGTTATGACTTGAAATAGGATGTAAGCTTATAATATTTTACCGTCAAAATTGAAACATTCATACTTGATAAACTTTGTATGGTGCATGTAAAACTCTCTAAAAAGGTTTTTTGACATTGGTATCCGGGAATAACAAAATAATTCTATTGACATCTTGCCAAATAAAAGTGTTCATATGTCCTTTATTTATTAACGGGTTTGATGAAACTTAATTGAAAATTTAAAATCAGCCTAGAATAGGTTTTTTGACATTGACATCTGTCAATTTCACAATACTTACATCTATTTCGTCTGTGGATTGATTTTGATCAAATTTAGATGGGAGAGGTGAGTTTACTTTAAAAAATTAATTTTGGTAGTAAAAGCTGTCAAAATTTGGCAATATGACCTAAATAAATTTAAACCGTAGATAGATACGTTAAAAAAATTGGTAACTGACAACATTAAAATGTTTATATGTAGTATAATTATGGAAGTACCGTAATCTAATTTGAAGTATATATACAAAATAAGTAAAAATTACGAAAATGACATAAATATTTCTGCTCTCTATCTCTTCTATTTTTCAGCTAGTTGTTAATAAATATAAAAATTAATACAAGTGTAAAATAAAAATTGCACCTTTTTTATTTATCGCTCACCTCCCCACCTCAGTAGGGCTGTTACCCTTTTTCCATATCCTAAGGATATCGGCGAGGATGTCGTAATACCAGTCAACGTTGTCCAAGTGCCGAAACATACATTTTTGTATTTCACGGCACCTTTTAAACAACGCAGTAATGCTGCCACT
>CM032455.1:47432505-47450005 GCA_019049505.1 Pachyrhynchus sulphureomaculatus | reverse complement strand
AACGATTTCTTTTTGTTCCCAAATGTCAAAAAAAAATGCCTGGATAGCGATTTTCATCACCTCAAGAAGCTGTTATCCTCGTAAAACCATGTTTTTGAATCACTTCAGAGTGGAAAAAATGTTTCGAGAATTGATACGAACGCACGCATGTATAAATCTTAAAGGCAAATATTCTGAGAAACAGTAAACACAATATGTACCAAAAATGTTTTTTCTTTCATTGTTTTTGTACAAACTTAAAAGGTAGTTGTACCATCATTTTCTCATGTATGGGTGAGCATAACAATTTTACTCTCTTCATGCGTTTAACTGCTCCCTAAATAAAGAGAATTTTGTTTTAATACCTTTCAATAAAAATTTTTTTAACATAATTAAATTTGTTATAATTATTCCTCTAGATGGCAGTGTAATACTAAATCACAACCAGATGATACAGCAAGAATAATCATCTCAGAATATCCTTGGAGTGACATAGAAATAAAAAGACACTGCTTGTGTAGTAACATTAGCGACCAACCATTTATTATCACAACAAAATCAGCGGAAAAAAATAGTTGTAAAATTTATAGGTAAGTATCTAACTTCAGTGTCGTCAAATTACACATCATTATGCTTAGTGCATAACACCGAAGAACAAAATCGAACTTTTTTCTTTGTTGCATGACATCTGTTAAGTATTCCTTTCTAATTTGACGTCGATGATTTCGAAGCTACCCTCATATTGTTTCTAGCAGCTCTAGTTTTTGAGATGCAGGTACCGTAGTAATATATACTATTCAGTTAATAATTGCCATCAGTAGCGTTATTAATAAGCTAGTTTCTGTACATCTATAGTGATTTTTTCCTCAAGAAGATCATGCGTAAATAGTCCAAATTGTTTTTTGTCATTTGTGGCGAATACATGTTTAAAGAATTTCGTTTGAATGTGTGTGAAGTGGATTTATTCTAGCTTTTAATCTGCTACTAGACCTGTTGTAAGTTCCAGTGATAATTAGTACCACATCCATGCACATCCCAGGGACATTCAAATGCGTTCAGCCAACAAATCGATGATAGTCACGATAGTAAGGATAGTGATTTTGATTGCCCCGGAAATCCTAGACCACTCAATCAAAGTGACCCAGAGATCCTGGACTGTTTAAAAAAGCATCAGAACAGTTAAAAGGCAGTTTTCAGGTTAAAAGAAAGACATCTATTGACAAAAGAAACACATATCTCGTATTACCGCACTAGGGAAAAGAATTTACTCCTTTTTTTTTCTGAAGAGGATGATTTTGGATTTTGCAGTTATATTTCTTGCCTAATGGCTGCAATGGGATTAAAAAATATGACTCAAATGAATGGCGTTTATTTATAGACTCATCAAAACGTAATCTTAAATGTGTACTCTTGCATAACTGTAACAAGCTAGGTTCTTTGCTAATTGCACATTCAACCAAAGTCAAAGAAGACTATTCTACAATATCTTTAGTTATGAACAAGATTAAGTAGAATGAACATAAATGGATTTAATGTGTGGATCTAAAAGACGGTTATACGAAATATCTCTGTTTCATATGCTTATGGGACAGCAGACCTAAAGCTGAGCTCTGGAAAGACTGGCCTTCAAGGGAAGCTCTAATCCCTGGGAGGCTGAATATTATAAATTATCTACTCATGCTCAGAGACCGCATAATATTGCCTCCTTTACATATGAAGCTGGGGCTAATGAAACAGTATGTAAAAGCGCTTAACAAAGACGGGGAATGTTTTTAGTACATTCCAAAATTAAGTATTGAAAAGTTAAAAGCTGACATTTTTGACCGCCCACAGATCAAGAAATTAATAAATGATCCAATTTTCACCAGATATATGATAGATAATAAAAAATATGGGTGAGATGAGTTCGTTCGGGTAGTGAAAAATTTCTTGGGAAATAAAAGGTCTGACGACTACTCTCAACACATTGAGCAGCTAATGCTGCACTTCCAGCGACTTGCAACATTAGTATAAAACTACACTTCCTTCACAGTCATCTAGACCGTTTTCCCGAAAAATGATTTAAGTGAGGATCAAGGGGAACGCTTCCACCAGAATATTCGCACTATGGAGGAGCGATACTAGGATCATTGGAATGTGAATATGATGGATAATTATTGTTGGAGCATTCAGAATGGTACTCGTAAGTCGACTCATGCGAGAAAATCGTATAAAAGTAAATTTCATTGAAGTTAAGTGTGTTTAATAAAATATTATAACTTGAAAAATTGTATTTCTTTATTAAAACTCCCTCCAATTCATATCTGTAAAACTAGAGCTGCTGCAAGAAGACCGACTAGATATATAAAATAAGCATAAAAAACATATTTAGAATCAGGTATAACATGTCATGCAACAGAAATGCTATTGGGTGGTGTAATACACTAAAAATATTTCCTAATATTTACAGTGACTAATATGAAAAATACCGAAGACTACAACAGTTATTTTTTTGACGCACAATACGAATTTATACCAGATGATTATAATTGCCTAAATCCCTGGAAATCAAGAAGGTTAAGGGATTTTAGTGGTGAAATTAGCATAAGAGAGAATGACAGAAGCCTAATTGACTTAGCGAATGGCATAAATCAGAATTATACGATAAGGTAATGTGAAAATATATGATTAATAAGTCGCTTTCCACTGGAAAATTATACTAAAGGTTTTTGACAATGTTTTGAAATAAATAAAAGTTTCATCTCTTTGCTTTAATTGGATTTACTCATAACGTTGTGGTATATACATAGGGTGTAACAAAAATAATGAGTCCAACCAACTTTTTCAACAACCGAATTTTTTTTTATAAATTGAGTTTATTTCTCTTCAAGGTATTTATTCTTGCAGCCACACAGCGACAAAAGTATTGTTTCGGTGGTGGAATGCTATTCGGCTCGTCGATTATGTTCATCTGAATATTATTCAAAGTACCGAAATGCACTAGTTTAGATGAGCAATGGTAAATAAAAAAATATTACGGAGATTGAAATTCGGCTACTAGGTGACTGGACAGCCACAATTTTTTTTCTCTGACACAAATTTTTATATGAAGCCTGCGACAAAGGATGGGATATTATCTTAGTGAAACATCCAAGTACGTACTGTTGCATACGTACCACCTCCTTCTTGAGTTTTTCAAGACCTATCCTATAAAAATTTTAATCGATATTTTGAGCTGTAAGTACAAGTTCCTGGTGGACTGTCAAATACGCATCATTTGATTCCCTATTTACTCATCTTGTCTTCCTTTCGACCTTAATTTTTTGTCTCGGCATCATACCCGATTACCTATAATTAGGTTAATGAAGACACCTCTAATAGCCATGAAGTTCTTTGGAACAATCTGGACGGACACTTTCATGTCCCAGTTTTGTGTTAAACTCTAATGTATGGTAAGCTGGTTTAAATTTAATAGACTACTGATTATTATCAGTCACATCGTCGCCTGATTCTAATGCTGATGGTCTTCTCCCACGAAATTCAATTTTCACTTCTTGGTCCTTGCAAAAAACCTTGTGTCATCTGAACACTTGTTCTTTGGATAAGGAACTTTCATAATAACTATAAGAAGTTATAGTGGTGTATTCGCCAAGTTTCATACAAAATTTGTACAATTTATACTTCCAGACGAGTTACAAGAAAGTATCTTGGCTACTACTTCATTACAATTAAAGATTTAGTGCAACCTCTGTTATCTGATGGTATAACAAAGAACATCTAAATGTACTGTTGGATTACCCCATTCAGCAATATTCAAACAAAAAATTTGTAACGGAAATTAAATTAAATAGTGTCCTTCGCTTTTCAGATGTAAGGTGTAAAGGAAAAGTTTACAGAAAGCTAATTCATCTAAACTAAAATATCTGTATCTTAATTAAATAAATCTATAATATTTTTAGTTTTCTTTTATATTTTAGAGATAAATGTACTACTATAAACTATAGTTATATAGTTAATTAAAATAATATATATATATATATATATTATATATATATATATATATATATATATATATATATATATATATATATATATATATATATATATATTATATACCATTTTTCCAATCGCTGTATTTTCTTAAATTTTAGATACTGTCTTCAACATCCTTGGCTTATAGAGCCTGAAGAAGACTGTAACTTTATATACCTTAAAATAAAAGGAATTGAAAGGAGAGACTCTAGACTGTGTTCAATAAAAAATAGAATCCTCGTTTATCCTGCAGGTCGCACGGAAGATGTTCACGTAATTTGTCCTCAACATAGCGATGTGGATGAAGTTGTTGAAATGTTCTCAGAAGGATGGAATATGTATAGTTATAAAAAGTTGCAAAATAGGTACGTTGTAGTAGTAGTAGTAGTAACATAATATGTGTGGGGAGACTGAAAGCCAACCAAACAGACCAAAGCGATACTTTTCGCCAAATCCAATTAAGTTCCAGAGACAATGCAATATCAGCCAGATGGGGACCTACAGTTTAACTTGGGATCCGAAGCAAATGTTCGATTTTTTTAATATTATATATATATATATATATATATATATATATATATATATATATATATATACAGTAATACCCCGCTTAGCGCGACCCCGTTACGCGCGGTTTCACTATAACGCGAATTTCAAATTTCGCGCTCATGTAGTCATTAACTTCTCTATGGTCGCGGGGGGATCCCCGCTTTCTCTGAATATTCTCTTTGAAGAATTGGGAATTCCCTGTCCTTCGACTTTGTTCTATGGGGATTTCCTCGTTCGTTTCGTGTGTTCATTTGTTCCGTAATGTTAGTTCGGTCGGCTGGCAGTTTTGTTTTAATATTTATTGGAGATACATACATACATAATTTAACCCTACGTTAAAAATGCCGCCTGTAAAGAAAAAAGAGCGTAAAAGCGTCACTTTGGAATTGAAGATGAAAGTGTTAAGAAGAATGGAAAATGGAGGCAAAGCAACAATTGTTGGGAGAGATTTTGGACTCTCAGAATCGACTGTGAGAACGATTTATAAAAATCGGGAAAAAATTAAAATCTCCAGCGAAGGTTCAACACCTATAAGTGCAACAAAACTTTCTCGTTCGAGATCATCTATCTTAGAAAGAATGGAGAAATTACTGTCAGTCTGGATCGAAGATTTGAATAAGAAGAACACACCACTAAGTCAAGATCTCATATGCACAAAAGCAAAATCTTTGTATGAGATGCTGAAAACAAAAGAAGGAGAAGGGAGTGCCACTCCGACTTTTGCTGCCAGCAGAGGCTGGTTCCATCGGTTCAAGCAGCGTTCTAATCTTCACAATATCCACATAACAGGCGAGGCGGCCAGCGCGGACATTCAAGCTGCAGCTGAGTTTCCAGACAAGTTTCAAGACTTCGTTAGACGAGAGAAAATTCCTGCTTGTCTCATCTTCAATGTTGATGAGACCGCACTTTACTGGAAAAAAATGCCATCTCGAACATTCATTTCTAAGGAAGAACGTCAAGCCAGTGGTTTCAAAGCTGCGAAAGATCGACTAACACTTCTGCTGGGTGGTAATGCCACTGGTGATTTCAAACTGAAACCTTTACTAGTGTACCATTCAGAAACACCCCGTGCAATGCGAGGCACAGACAAGACAAGTCTACCAGTTGTGTGGCGATCAAACAGAAAGGCGTGGGTTACACGGGAAATTTTTCAAGAATGGTATTCTAATAGTTTTTGCCCATCAGTCAAATCATACTGTGACAGAAATGGGCTTGAACCTAAAGTTATATTACTCTTAGACAATGCCCCAGGACATCCAACCTCACTTGATACGCCCAGAGACTTAAAAGTGTACGTAAAGTTCCTTCCACCAAACACTACGTCAATATTACAACCTATGGACCAGGGAGCAATAGCAAACTTCAAAGCTTATTACCATCGCCGCACTTTTAGCCAACTAATTCATGAAACTGACGGGGAAGAAAGACAGTCTATGCGAGAGTGGTGGAAGTCATACAACATTATGAAGTCTATTCACAACATAGAAGAGGCTTGGAAGGAAGTTAAAATGAGTTGTATGAATGGGGTGTGGCGTAATCTTTGGCCAGATGTAGTGGAAGCACCTAGAAGAATTGTCCAGATGCAGAGACAAGTGCTTGAAGACATTGCTGCAATGATTGAGGGGTCTGAACTTGAAGATGTCACGGTAGAAGATCTCGTAGAACTTGTAGCAACGCACGACGATCCTATTAGCAATGAAGATCTGATCGAGTTACAGAATAATCCTATCTACGATGAGGAAGAACAAGTAGAAGAGAAAGTTTTATCTTCAGGGGAAATACAAAAATGCACTTTCAAAAATTTATTCAGGTTTGGACATATTGCAGAGTATAGACAATAATGATGACCGTGTCTTGACCGTGTGTCAAACAATTAAAAAACAGTGTTGGGTGTTATGAACGTATTTTACAAGAACGTAAACAAAACGTTACCCAAAAGACAATAGATGTATTTTTCCGTAAAAAATAAGAGTATGTATTGCATAAAGTGTTCTTAGAATTAAAGTGATTGATTAAAATGATTTGTATTTTTTTGTATTAAATTTTGACTATGTTTAATCATAAACCTCGATATACGCGAATTTCAGTTAACGCGATTTTTTTCGGAACGTATCCCTCGCGTAAAGCGGGGTATTACTGTATATATATATATATATATATATATATATATATATATATATATATATATATATATATATATATATATGTATATATATATATATATATATATATATATATGTATATATATATATATATATATATATATATATATATATATATATATATATATATATATATATATATATATATATATATACATATATATATATATATATATATATATATATATATATATATACATATATATATATATATATATATATATATATATATATATATATATATATATATATATGTATATATATATATATATATATATATATATATATATATATATATATATATATATATATATATATACATATATATATATATATATATATATATATATATATATATATATATATATATATATATATATATACATATATATATATATATATATATATATATATATATATATATATATATATATATGTATATATATATATATATATATATATATATATATATATATATATATATATATATATACATATATATATATATATATATATATATATATATATATATATATATACATATATATACATATATGTATATATATATATATATATATATATATATATATATATATATATATACATACTCCTGGACAAAATTAACGCAACAATCTAAAAATTAATTTATCTTTTTCTTATGTCAGTTTTAAAATTTATCGAGTATTTGAATAGTAGGCTATGCATATTTTGTTTCGTTGTTCATGACAGAAATCAAAACAATTCGTTTAGATTTACAGTTTTAAAGAATTTTTTTAGAAGATAAACAATTTTCTGTAATAATGTGATAGATTTTCTTTAAAAGTAAGCTTATAAATTGTTCCCTTTTTCAAAGTAATATGTTTTTGTGGTAGACTGTTTTATTTTTGACCCCGAAGAATTAGAAAAGTGGGTAGTGCGAGCCTCAGTTTTATTGGACGAGGCATATTGTCACAGTTATGTTGCCAGTTTGTTAGGCAAACATCGTTCCACAATAAGTCGTATGGTAAGACGCTTGAATGAAGTAGGAACTTATTCTAGAACACTAGGTGAGATTCAAGAAATAAAGAAAAAAAATGAAAATGCCCTAAACCAAAAGGCGAAACGTCAATTTAAGTTTAAGTTTAAATACCAAATATTCATAAATCGAACCCAAAGCCCAAGAATTAAAAATAAATATTAATTGATGGTCCAAGAAAATGTTTAAGTATATATATATATATATATATATATATATATATATATATATATATATATATATATAAAGCATTCTTTTTGGATGGGAGACCCCACACTCTCCAAAATTGGTTTATCCCAAAAAATCAACCGGGAGTGCAAAGCCTCTACCTTCGTTTGCCGTGTGGCATTTTTTGAAATTCGCAATAACGAAGTCAATATGGCGGCGTAAACTGACAAAGTGTCAGAAAAATTGTAGTTCCAATGTAGTTTTATCTCCAAGTCACTCCAAATCCGTTGTAATATTTTGGAAATATTTGATTGAAGGACTCGGAGTACTCGATGATTCCGGTATACCAAAATCAAAAATGGCGGATACAATATGGCGACCGAACACGAATCCAATATATTAATAGTGGTGCCCGGAGATGGATCAGAATGAGATTATATGTTCGGTGGTTTTTTGAGATCGTCGATCATGAATCTGAGGTCATTTTTCACTTCCACCCTTCTAGGGGTGTGAAAAGAAGGGTTGAATTTTGATTTTCAGTCTAACTAGGATGAAAATCTGTACCTGGAAATTTTGGGGTCGCTGATAATGAATCTGAGATCTTTTTCTACTTCCACCTTTTTAGGGGTGGAATTTTGATGTTCAGTCTGACTAGAATGAGATTCTGTACCTGCGGGATTTTTGCAGTAGCTGATAATGAATCTACGGGCATTTTTCATTTCAATTGGGTTAAGTAAGTGGAATATTTAGCCACATTATTCCATCCGCCAGCTTGAGTTTAAGAGTTTGGATATTGTGTAATTGATTTCTACACGATTAGTTAATAAAGTCTCCAAATCACTATATCCGAGCTAATCTAATGAGTTTTCAGTGGATTGCAGTGCCTGTTTAGGGTGTTCAGCCGCCATATTGTATCCACCATTTTTGATTTGGGTATTCTGGAATAAAATCGACCATCGAATACCTCAAATCCTTCAATCATACATTCCCAAAATATTACAACAAATTTGGAGTAACCTGAAGAGAGAAAACCATCTTGGAACTATAATTTTTCTGACACTTTGTCAGTTTAAGCCACCATATTGAGCCCCTTATTGCGAATTTCAAAAAGTGCCATACGGCAATTGAAAGCAGAGGCTTCGAGCTTTCATTTGTACCCCCGGTTGATTTTTTTTTGGATCAAACCAATTTTGGAGAGCATGGGGTCTCCTGTCCAAAAAGAATACCTCATAGATACATACATATATATACATATACAGTAATACCCCGCTTTACGCGAGGGATACGTTCCGAAAAAAATCGCGTTAACTGAAATTCGCGTATATCGAGGTTTATGATTAAACATAGTCAAAATTTAATACAAAAAAAATACAAATCATTTTAATCAATCACTTTAATTCTAAGAAACACTTTATGCAATACATACTCTTATTTTTTACGGAAAAATACATCATATTCAGAGAAAGCGGGGATCCCCCGCGACCATAGAGAAGTTAATGACTACATGAGCGCGAAATTTGAAATTCGCGTTATAGTGAAACCGCGCGTAACGGGGTCGCGCTAAGCGGGGGGTATTACTGTATATATATATATATATATATTATATATATATATATATATATAATATATATATATATATATATATATATATATATATATATATATATGTATATATATATATATATATATATATATATATATATATATATATATATATATATAAATATATATATATGTATATATAAATATATATTTATATATACTTATATATATATATATATATATATATATATATATATATATATAAATATATATATATATGTATATATAAATATATATTTATATATATATATATATATATATATATATATATATATATATATATATATATACAGTCCCTGGCCAAATTATTAGACGCACTGTATTTTTTTTAGTAATTTTATGTTTCTTAAGAGTTTTTATGCAATAATGGTATATTTAAACTACAATATTATTGATTTTTATTTAAAAGAATTGTTGTAGACTACATATTTGTATTTATTTTCAACATATGGCAACACTGTGTTGACAAAGTGATACATGAACAACTACAAACCTGTATCAGTCGCGATCGGAATCGAGTCAGGTACGGACGTGTTTCTGTGGCTTTATGGACTGTGATTGTTTGTGTAACAGTTTTATACTACTCAGTTATTAGTTCATTTTGTATGCAGTGTTTTAAAAAAGTAATTGGACTATTTTCATTATGGGTAGAAAAGGCGATCTTTCACCACGTAAAAAAGCTAAAGTGAAGGCCCTTGTGATTGCGGAAAACATTTACAAACCGAGAAATATCACGAAGATTGGAGGTTTCTGAAGCTAGTGTACGACGCATAAAAAAGAAAATTGAGTCAGGGAAGGAATTAGGCCCGAAAAGAAAGAAAAGATGCGGTAGAAAACCAATTTTCACTCCACGGTCAGAGAGATATTTGAAGAAAATTTGTGTAGAAAAACAGATTTCCTACCACAAAGGTAATAAAATCACAACTCCAGGATGCTAGCGTAAATGCTTCTGAGCGCACTGTTCGAAGAAAATTGAAAGAATTAGATTTTAAGGCCTGTCGCCCCGCCAGGAAGCCCAAGTTAACAGCTGCAATGAAAGCAAAGCGCCTGAAAGTGGGCCAAACAATGGCAAGACAAAGATGTGGACTTCTGGAGATCGGTAAGATACAGCAATTTAATCAATAATTGATACATTATTATCATTTTCAGTTAAATAAAGCAAAATAAACATGGAAGTTTATATATTTTTCCTATTTTTGACAGGTCTGTTTCAGTGACGAAAGCACATTCGAAATTTTGCAGAATAAAGCTCAGTATGTGCGTCGTCGTCATGGAGAAAAGTTTCATCCTGATTGTGTCGTCCCGACGGTTAAACATCCCACCAAAGTGATGATTTGGTCAGTCATCAGTGGCAAGGGCACTGGACGTCTGTACGTCGTCAAAGGAATAATGAGGCAAGATCAGTATAAAGAAGTATTACAAAATCGGTTGATTCCGCAGCTCAGAGAATGGTTTCCAAATGGGGAACCATTCACTTTCATGCAAGATGGAGCTCCCTGCCACACTGCTCGGTCTGTTAAAGCTTTTTTGGCAGAAAAAATATCCCTCTGTTGGATTGGCCGAGTAATAGCCCCATTGAAAATGTGTGGGAGCTGATGAAAAGAGAAGTGGCTAAAGATGTGATTACCAACAAAACCCAGCTCCTAGAAAAGATTATTCATGTGTGGAATCATCATCCTCAAATGCAGGAGACAGTACAATCTTGCATTGATAGCATGCCGGGCAGAATTAAAGCTTTGATAGCGGCTAAAGGTGGCTCAACTAAATATTGACTTTTACTAACATTAATTTCACTTTTCTTTAAAACTTAATAAACTTATGCTTTTCTAAATTAATGCTGTTTTATTTATGTCAAATAAATAGGTAATTGATTGGATAATATAAAAATAAAAAACCGGTCAAGTGCAAGTTGAACTTGCACAATTAGTGTTCCGTACGTTGATTGTTTTTAAAATAAAAATTCTTGTTAGGGTGGTATAAAATGATCAGTGACTTCACAAAACACACCCCAAAAGAGTTTTCAACAAAGTTTGTTTCCAATCTTTACTGAAAACTGGTGACCTTGAAATTTGTTTTTTTTTTATATATACCAAATAAATTATTAAAGGTAATGCACTCGTGATAATTTTCTTTCAATCTATACCCCGTGGAGAATATTCCAGAATTTTTTCAAAATTTTTTGATCAGTACTTTTCGAGATAAGGTAGGGGACAGCGATTTTTTTAAAGTAATACGAAGAAAAGTGTGCGCAAGTATTACATTATATATATATTTTTTACTCGTGTTTTCACAAGCTTTCATTTGACACCACACTCGATGACCTAGTAAAAAAATTTTTTTTCACTTCCGATTTCACCCCTCATAACGAAACCCTTAAGTCAAAATTTATGTAACGGTGGTATAAAATGATCAGACTTCACAAAACACATGCCAAATGAGTTTTCAACAAAGTTTGTTTCCAATTTTTACTGAAATCTGATGACCTTGAAATTTTTGTATTTTTTATTATATACCATATAAATTATTAAAGGTAATGCACTCGTGATAATTTTCGTTCAATCTACACCCCGTGGAGAATATTCCAGAATTTTTTCGAAATTTTTTGATAAGTACTTTTCGAGATAAGGCCCGGGACAGCGATTTTTCGCGAATTTTTAAAAATAATACAAAGAAAAGTGCGCGCAAGTATAATATTATATATATGTTTTTTACTCGTGTTTTCACAAGCTTTCATTTGATACCACACTCGATGACCTAGTAAAAAAAATTTTTTTTCACTTCCGACCTCACCCCCCAAAACTAACCCCTTAAGTCAAAATTTAATTCTCAAAACTACATGGCTCTGATGAGGCCATCAATTCCTATTATTATTACCAAATTTCATTTTTCTATGTCAAATAGTTTCGGAGAAAATCGGGTGTTGTGACAGACAGACAGACAGACAGACAGACAGACAGACAGACAGACAGACAGACAGACAGACAGACAGACAGACAGACAGACACCGAAGTGATCTTATAAGTGTTCCGTACGGAACACTAAAAAACAAATCAATTTAAAATAATAAAACGGTTCAATATCACTCGGTAATTATATTTTACATGAAATCTTGCAGTGCGTCTAATAATTTGGCCAGGGACTGTATATATATATATATATATATATATATATATATATATATATATATATATATATATATATATATATATATATATACATATATATATATATATATATATATATATATATATATATATATATATATATATATATGAGATATCTTACAAGTAGCAAAACATATCAGCTGAAACCAAAATTTTTAAATTTTGATATATGTAAAAAATAAAAAAAAAATCTGATTGAAGATGAAGATAACCTAACAATAATGCAGCCATTGCCAAATATAACAAAATTTAACCTTTTTTATTTGCACAATAGCCAGAAAGCTTTATTTTAAAACGGAAATTTTTAGTTATTTTGCCGAAATTCAAGTTTTCTATTTTTGAAACATCACATATGTTTATTTATAATTTCACTGTAGTAGATTAAGTAACTCACATTTCTTTTTTGAGTTTTTATAGAAAAATCTCTATATGTAACGAAGTTTTGTAGACATTTTATATATATCAGGTGTCCCATAATAAAGTTAAATTTTAAAATTCTTATACAAGAACATAACAAAGTTAAATTTTAAACTTCTTATAATACAAAAACATCTTGTTAATGGAAAAAAAAAATTTTGTTTTATGTTAAACTACAGTCCTTTATTCATTATTATTTCATAAGAGAGATATCATCTAAATGTGAATCATTACGTTCTCGATACTCTTTTAAACAAGCACCAGGGTTATTGGTCATTGCCCGACATATGATTTGTCTCATTTAATGCCGGGTATTTTCTTTTAATTGTTCCAGTGACAATGCATTGTTATTGTAAACTTTTAGTTCTAAAATATCTCCTCAAGAAAAATTCCTTTACTTCACATCAGGGCCAGGAAGGAAATAATTGTTAAACTAACAAAATCATTTGACCAAACAAAAAAATATATCCAAATTATAATGTTCCGTCGTTTACTTCCTTTTCATATATGATTTTTTTTAGAAATGCTCGAAGTTTCATAGTGGAATTTTTGAAAAAGGAGCCAGGTAATTTTGCGCTTACATGGATGGAGATATCGAAAAAATCCTGCATTAGCCTTGCCAAGTTCTTTTTTAACGCTAAGACCACCAGAATGCCCACATAGGTAAGATCTTGAATTTTGAGGTATAGTTTAAAGTACTTGTTTCTTTTTAAACCTCAATTGGTTGTAAAAATGGTTTAAATTATCAGCTATAAACAGATTCTTGTATGAAACTTACCTGATCTGCAGTTATTGCGCTGTACAATACAAGATCAGAAATTTATGTTTAAACCTATAACACCACAAATTTGGTTATATTTGTAACACGTATTAATTTTTCTAAGCGCTACAAGATCTTTCTCTCTTTGTATTTTTAAACTTTCTTTTAAAAGTTTTTTTCAATAAAAACTATAACTGCCAAGAACAGAGTAAACCGTCTAACTAGAAATTTCATCGCCATTAGATCGGGTATAAGATTTAGGCATATCAAGTGGGTTAGGCTGTTACCTAACTCACTAAAAAGACAATTAAGCTGGCAAGAACACCTGTTTGCTTTCTAAAGTTATGAAGCTGAACATTACGAAACTAGACAATTTTTTAAACATTTTGAAAACTATTAACTTTTTCACCTATTGTAAGCTCTCAATTTTTATTTTAAGTTTTCTTCAAAAAAGTTCTGTTGATGATATTCACAACATTATATATAACAAGTCGTTCAACTTAACAAAGACCTGGAAGAAGCTCTATCGCGAGAGTAACTAAGTAGAATTTAACCATACAAAAACTCAGCAGAACTTTATTCTAAAATAACCGGTCAAGTGCAAGTTGAACTTGCACAATTAGTGTTTCCGTACGTTGATTGCTTTTAAATAAAAAATTTTGTACGGTGGTATAAAATGATCAGTGACTTCAGAAAACACACCCCAAATGACTTTTCAACAAAGTTTGTTTCCAATCTTTACTGAAAACTGATGACCTTGAAATTTTTGTTTTTTTTTATATACCAGTTATATTAAAGGTAATGCACTCGTGATAATTTTCGTTCAATCTACACCCTGTGGAGAATATTCCAGAATTTTTGTCAAAATTTTTTGATCAGTACTTTCCAAATAAGATGGGGGGACAGCGATTTGTCGCGATTTTTTTTAAAATAATACAAAGAAAAGTGTGCGCAAGTATTACATTATATATATATATATATATATATATATATATATATATATATATATATATATATATATATATATATATATATTATTTGTGTTTTCACAAGCTTTCATTTGTCATCACACTCGATGACCTAGTAAAAAAAATTTTTTTTCACTTCTGATTTCACTCCAAAAACTAACCCCTTAAGTCAAAATTTAACTTTCAAAAACTACATGGCTCTGATGAGGCCATCAATTCCTATATTAGTACCAAATTTCAACTTTCTATATCAAATAGTTTCGGAGAAAATCGGGTGTGTGACAGACAGACAGACACCGAAGTGATCTTATAAGTGTTCCGTACGGAACACTAAAAATTAACTTTGCGGAACCCGACATAGTTACCTCGGGACACTCCATTCCTCTAGCATCGTCACTTAAGTTGCTGGACTTTAACTTGGAAGCAAATATGTCTTGACATAAAACATGTCGCATGACTAGCAAAGAAAGCTTCTCAAAAGTTGGGAATGCTATTTCGAACTAGAAAGCTTTACTCCACAACAACTGTTAGTTCTGTACAAAGCTCAAATTCAATCAACACTGTTTGGGGCTCTGCTCCGAAACATTTGTTGGATTCTATTCAGAAGACAGCGGTGCGCCTGATTGGAGACCCAGAACACATCAGACACCTTGATGTCTCGGGACCATCGAAGACCGGTTGGCGACTTGTGTCTATTCTATAAGCGAAAAGTGTTGGATGGATGTATGTAGCCTCACATCCGTATAAGGTTCAGCTTGTTACTTCTCGTACAACACTTTTCAAACCGTATTTTATATGGAGAACATCATCTCCTTGGATTAACTTACCCAGAACTGTGTTTTCCATCGAGTACAACTTACGGCTATTCAAGACGTCAATCGCCTTTTCCGCACACGCGTCGCTCCTGTCGCGCTTTAGGGATTTCCCTGCAGCATGGGTGCTAAGTTCATAAAAAAAAACAAAATCGAGAACAAGAGTCAACTAGAAACTTAAATATCCCTTGGCAAGTAGATCGGGTTCAAGTTAGATCGTTTTAAAAAAATCTGCTTATTAAAATTTATTTGAAATATTTGTCTCTTACGTTTAGATCATTTTCCAATAACTTCCCAATTTTTGGGACTACAAACTATTAAAAAATATATACCAGCTGAGTAACAAGTTTCATTAGAATATTGACTTCAGTTTTTATCATGTATATATTGTTTAACAAAAATGTGAATATCTATAATATATTAATCCGAATTTTTACACAATGTCCAACAAATCGTCAGACGTTCGTTAAGAGTAGTAGCTGAAAAATAAAGTTTTTAAACGACTTCTTAATATTGTTATAGAATTTTAGAATATCTTGGTAATACAGCATTGTCGATGATAACAGAATATTTTATAAGTATCCTCCTTGATTGTTCAATGTTCATATTTTCACTGTGGGTTAAAAACTTGCATATCTAACCTTAGAATGATACCAATTTCGTGATTTAAAATTAGATCAAAAATACATCTATGATTATCTAAAACCTTTTTACATTAGTTTTTTCCAAACGAAATAAATATTCTTTGGAGGTGGGCTGAAACAATCATTAAAAAAATCCTACCTTTTATAATAGAGATGAATTTGTGCCATTGAAGATCTCCTATCGGTACGACGCCGACGTCAACTCAAGTACAGCTTCTAAAAGGAAGTAAATGCTGCTCTATATACTCATTGAGAGATACGAATACTCTGCTACTCCATTATTTGATTATCATGATTGAACTGAAGTTCAGTTTATCCCAGGGTGGGTGCCAAATTTAACGAAGTAATAAAAAAAAAAAAAAATACTACTGTCGGTTTGATCAAAATTTTGTCTTTTACTTATTTTAAGACAGTATGGGATTTTAAAAATGACTCATCAGTGTTTTCAACTAAGTTAATAAATTGCATTGTATGGTACGCACAAGTAAAATTAAATGCAGTATTTCCAGAACCACTAGTTTTTGTCGTTAATTTTACTATCTCAAAAGCTCGTTTTTACCTTTACTATGAATTTTGTCCACGTTAGCTGCTATTTAATTCCAAAAAACCGCCTGTGATCTGTATAATTCTCAAACCTATTATAGTGACCCTTATTTTTTTCGTATCTTCGTTCTTTCCTACAGTGTCGGTCTACTAATCACCAGTGTCTGCATATATTAGAGTGCCATAGATACCCAGTTAATCAGAATAGTCAAGAAATAGCTATTGTAAATGCATTACACGACCGTCCGTCGTATTATAAAGAAAGGAATAAAAAAAGAGACGTTAATTACATACAGAAATTGTGCGTTGGGTGTCTATCCCTCAATAGAGACATTATTGGCTACAGATTTCAACGACAAATTTAAAAACAAGTAACTATAGATATCACTGTTTCCGACTTATCACAAAAGCGATCCATTTTTTTTTGTTACACGGATTCTATTGTCATATTTTTAATCAGGTATAAGATGGAAATAATAAAATAAAAGTAGAATTGTATAACTCATCAGGTTTTATTGTAATATTTTTTTGAAAAAATGTATCAAATATTAATATTTTATAGTGATAGAATAGAAAAAAAAAGATTTTTATGACTTTCTTGGATATTTAGCTTCTGGAATATCCCTCTTCAGTGTCCAACAGTAATCTGCCAACATGTTTGGACATGTTTGTCCATTTGCCTTGGTATCTCTTCTCCATGGCTGAA
>CM032455.1:47250635-47432405 GCA_019049505.1 Pachyrhynchus sulphureomaculatus | reverse complement strand
CAGCGATATAATAAAGTTCATTATCTCATTTGTTTCGGGAATGACGAAAAAAAATGTTAAGGTGCACAGTTTAAAATTATTGTTGAGTATACAAGGTACTTCGAGAAAGTGTGACCGATATAAGATTATGTTTTTTTAAATGGAACATCCTATTTTCTAATTTATTTTTAAATTGTGCCTAAAATTTTATAACTTTTTTATTAATAATGTTATATACCTAAACCTAGTAGTTTTCTAATATTTCACTTTTTAAAAAAAAATACTAGTTTTCAGTTTTGTAAAAAATTACCAGTAGCGCCATTGTTTCTGAAGATAGAATACTCATAATTGGTACGAGCGTTCTATAGAGATGAAAAAAGATATCTGTAAAGAAATTTGAGTTAGATGCTACAAAGTGTTCAAAATAAATTTATACATGTCGACTATTTTAAATTGAAAAATCTCAAATCTTTTAAATGGCACACCCTGTATATTATTATTTTTTCTGATAGATTTTACAAAACCCCCAACCTTTATTAAGCATGTCATATACCTATTTCTAATAGTTTTCGATTTATTTTGAATTTTTCAATTTTTCCCTTGTTTTTTTAATACACTTACGCTATAGTTAATAATTATTTCAATATAGTTTAATTTATCTAGTGACTAATTATTATGACGTAATAAATGTTTGAAAATATGCCCGTCTACTTGAATATACATGTTTAGTCGTTTTACTATATTTTGCTTCACTTTCCTTAGCATAAAGGGCGTTATTGTCCTGCAACGCATCCCGTATCCTATTTTTTCATATCTACTGGTGTTGTAGGGGGATTCACATAAACACGATCTTTAATGTAGCCCCACAAAAAGAAGTCTAAAGGTGTTAAGGTCACATGATCGAGGGGGCCACTGAATGAATCCATCCCTACCGATCCATTTTTGTTGGTAACGATAGTTTAAAAATTCCCGAACTTCCCGGTGGTATGAGCAGGAGCTCCGTCTTCTTCAAGAACCTGGGGTAATTCGTTTTGCAAAAAATTTAGATATCTAGCCCCGTTAAGCGGTTCGCGGAAAAATATGGACCAATAATTCGAAAGTTCCACACCACACATTAAGCGACCAATGGTTTTTGGTTTTGAACTTCCCGGACTCAAAATGGATTAACTGTTGAATAATAATGCATGTTATGGCTGTTAACTGCTCCATTACTGCGAAAAGTGGCTTCATCAGAAAACATTATTTTGGATAAAAAATTTGGATCGGCCTCTGTTGCTCCATTCATGGTGGTACAAAAGTTTACTCGTCATTCAAAACCACGGTCTTGAAGTTCTTGGGTGTAGTTCCATATGAAAGGGATGATACTTGTATTTTCTCGTGGTGCGATTAGCCGTAGATTGGGATGTGTCAGATAAGTCAGCTAGTTGACGACTGCTGACCTGGGGATTATCTTCAACATTAAGTAAAATCTCAATTTCTTTTTCCTCATTGGTAGCATTCTGGTTTACTACTTCCGTTTCTTATATTCAACGCTACCATTACCATCAAACCGTTCCATTAAACACTGAAAAATTTTTCTAGATGTTATTAGGGTACTTCGCTCCGTAAAGCCTTACTGGCAAAAGACAATTTTTTCCCGTCTCGCCCAGTATATAAACCATATCAATTAATTCATTTTTAGGAAAATCCATAACTATTACCTTTACATGTCACTTAAACCATTTAAAAAATTTGAAATTTTTCAATTTAAAATAGTAGTAAAATTTATTTTGAACATCCTGTAGCATCTAACTCAAATTTCTTTACATATATCTTTTTCTTCATCTCTATAGAACGCTCATAACAATTATTAGTATTCACCGTCAGAAACAATGGCGCTACTGGCAATTTTTACAAAACTGAAAACTAGTATTTAAAAAAATTGAAATATGGGTTTAGGTATATAACATTAATAATGAAAAAGTTATAAAATTTTATGCAGAAAAAATTAGAAAATAGGAAGTTCCATTTAAAAAAACATATGTTATATCGGCCACACTTTTTTGAGGTACCCTGTATACCCAAAAATAATTTTAAACTGTGCACCTTAACAGTCCTTAAAACTATTGTATTTAACATTTTTTCGACATTCCAGAAACAAATGAGATAATGAAGTTTACTCTATCGTTGACTCACCCTGTATATTATCATATATATTAAATTACCGATATTCACTTCCATGAAAATGCAAGTATGGTGATAGTTTTTTGCTTTCCTTGAGTTTTGAAGACTAGCGCCACTCGCCTCCAAAGAACCTCTTGTTTGCTTAAATTGTAGGTACTATGAGATTCGATTTCCCCCAAAGAACGTCACCGAATATCACCGAATGCTATTTCAGTTGATAGTCCAGTAAACAGGGGACAAAACTGATCATTTCAGGAAAAAATATAGAAGTTTTTTCCTCAATTGTTCTTTATGTTTTGTGGAATGCTAAATCCGAATTTCAACTTTGCTACCTCGTGAATGTCGTAAGCTTTGAGTAAAATGCAAAAAACGGTGAAAAATTTTCAATTTTTTGCTTATGTTACTAATTGTTCCAATAGGATTTCTTGAGCTTGTTTGATGTAGGAAAAGTTAACTTGAAATCTATGCATTTTTCAATAAAAGCATTCCCAAACAAAAATAAACTACAAATAACATATTTAAATATATAAATTTCCAGTAAATTATGTTCTATAGGGTTTTTTTGTCAAGTGAACGGTTTCGCCGCAAGGGCACTTGGAAATTTAGTAAATTTCGGTAATAAGCGCTAAACCAAGAACACTCTCTTATTTCTCGGAGCTCTATTTTCATGATATCAATGTTTAAAACAATTTAATTAGTTGATATTTAGTAATATTATTAACCTACATTTGTGGCAAGAAAATAGAGCTCCGAGCGAGAAATGAAGGATTTGCTTTTGGCTTAGCGTTATGTCCGAAATTTCGCTAAATTTCAAAGCGCACTAGCGGCTAAACCATTTGTCTGACAAAAAAATCTGTAGAATATAGTTTGTATAAAATTTAATGTCGTTTCTTTTTTATACAGAAATACTTTCCTTGCAAAAGAGCACAGTTTTCAAGTTGTAAGCGAGCCACTGAAAAAAGAGCTTTGTTTGGCGTTTTTTTACATTTTACTCAAAACGCAAAACATTTACGAGGTGGCAAAGTTAAAATTCGGTTTCAGCACCCCAAACAATATAAAGAACAGCTGAGAAAAAACTTCTATATTTTTTTCCTGATATGTCCACTTTTGTCCCATGTTTACTGGACTATCAACTGAACTGACATTCGGTGATATTCAGTGGTGTTCTTTACTGGAAATCAAATCTCATAGTACCTATTATCTAAGCAAATAAGAGATTCTTTGGAGGCAAGTGGAACTAGTCTTCAGAACTCAAGGAAAACAAAAACTGTCACCATACATTTTCATAGAAGTAAAAATCGATAATATAATATACACAGTATTGTATTCATTATAGCTTAATTTTTGACAGATTTCTTAAAGAATAAAAACCCTTGAAAAATGTTATAAGCAATTTAGAATTCAGTATCCCTAAAGAATATACATACCATACAAAAATTGTGTGTAAGCAGTGATCTCTGGTTCCTACCTAAATAAAATGTCTAGTTTTGAAATAATATTCTTACTATATTTTCACATAAGTTCATCCTAATGGCACTAAAATAGTTCGATTTTTTTTATATTATTCAGAAAAACCAAGTTTTATGGATAATAACATTGAATAAATTGGCATGGCATGCAGCCAGTTGCTTCTATGGACTTGAAAATTGTTCTATTCGCTTCAGCATAAAAAAATACATTGGAGTCGGCACCACAAATAAGTAATTGATATTACTAGAGCCCTTTAGGACGCTTTTTCTATTTTTCGGGTGTATTGCCCTACTTTGTGCCCTTTTAAATTATCAAGTGCATCAAATTGTGTAGCATCCTTCTAGCTAGCAAACAGTTTTGGACATTTGATTTTTTTATTTCTTCGTAGACCGATCTCTGAATGTGTTCCAAAAACTAAATTTCCGATTAAAAATTTTTACAAACAAAATTTTTGACAGATAAATTTTCGAAAACAAAATTTTTAAAAGACAATCTTTTCGAATAAACTTTTATTTTGAAAACTTAACTCTTAGATACCGTAGACAGAGGTCAGTTTAAATAAGTATACATTGAACTCATTATTTTTAAAGTCTGCTGTAATTTAAACATAACTAAGATCTTACCTAGTCACGGACGGTAAGTATATATTTTTCAATAAAAAAAAATATACAAAAAAAAACGTATCAGGTTTCATTGTAACCTCTCGATAGTTTACTAGTCGCAGATAGAGGTAAGTTCAGGTTGACTTCAGTAATCCTAAAGCAAACTGGGATTTAATTAATTTTTACCAACACATTAGCTAAAAATTCCATTTTTCGACACGTTATCTTTCGTAAATTTTATTCTTCGAAAAGTTATCTGTTGGAGAATATTGATTTCGAAAATGTTGTTCGTGGATATTACTTTCAAAACAACTTAGAAATCCTCTACAAAGAATGTTTTAAATTATTAAAATATGTAGGCACTGGATGAAAAATTAAATACCTTTGTCAGGTGCACGACAGAGGTACCAGGTGTAACATAAGATAAATAACCGGTCAAGTGCAAATTGGACTTACGTAATTAGTGTTCCGTAAGTTGATTACTTTTAAAAAAAAATTTTTGTTGCTGAGGTATAAAATGATTAATGACTTCATAAAACACATTCAAAATGAGTTTTTCAACAAAGTTTTTTTTCCGATCTTTACTGAAAACTGAATACCTTGAAATTTTTATTTTTTTTATATATATACCAGATAAGTTATTAATGGTAATGCACTCGTGATAATATTCGTTGAGTCTACATTCTACGAAGAATATTCCGGAATTTTTTCAAATTTTTTGAACATCACTTTTCGAGATAAGGGAGGAGACAGCGATTTTTCGCAATTTTTAAAAAATAATACAAGAAAGGTATGCGCAAGTATTACATTATATATACTTTTGAACTCGTGTTTTTACAGGATTTCATTTGACACCCCACTCGATGATCTGGTAAAAGATTTTTTTTGTCACTTCCGGTATTACCCCTCAAAATTAACCCCGTATGTCAACATTTCAAAATTACACGGATCTGATAAGGCTATCAATTCCTATATTAGTGCCAAATTTCAACTTTCTATGTCAAATAGGTTTGGAGAAAAATTGTGTGTGACAGACAGACAGACGGACAGCCGAACGGACACGGAAGTGATCTTATAAGTATTCCGTACGGAACACTAAAAAAAATCTAAAAAGGATGATAACATCTCATAAGTATTTTTTTAAAAATTTGAATAATTGGTAATGAATAAATATGGAATTAATAGTATTGATGTTCTAACTTAAGGAGTAACGCCACTGTAGAGCTAAAAATAAGCCTGATTTTGACAATTTTTTTTTTAAATATAGTGAACGCAACCCAAAATTTACTCAAATACTTTTATTATATATACTTTAAAGTACATTTAAAGTTTTTAAACAATTTTTTTTTACAAAATGGCATCACCAGTACTCAGTAAAGGAAGATGCATCTTATAAATAGTATTTGTGGCCGAAAGATTTCTCCTCCAATTTTTACCTGGAACAAAGTGCAAGGTTTTTTTGAGTTCTACATAAGATTTTCTCGGAAAGTACATAAAAAAATTAAAAAATATATTGATTTTTTTTATGAATGACACATGTTTGCAGAAAGTGTTTCATTTTTCGGTAAAAAATCAAGTTAAAAATCGATAAAAAAAGTTCTAAACAAATTGTAAAATCCGTACGTGCTTCACTAGATAATGTAGTTTTGAAGGTCCTTCTTTTTTTCCTTTTTGTCAGATTTTAAAGACAGTCGAGCTTCTTTAGCTGTGTTAGTCAGCGATCTCTCCAAAAACTTGATGCGACGAGCGTCAGCCTGCATACAGAAATTGTAACAGTTCAACCCAATTTTCATGTCTAATAGTTCCATTATGGCCATTATATTGCTAAAACCATCGTTGTAAACACATATAGTTATATTTGTTGCAATATCCAAAACAACTTTGCCACTCGAAACAGATTTAGGAGCTATCGACCAGACTGTAGCGTTCAAGGAATTCATCTTCATTCAATTGAAAATGAGCTACAGAAAAACTGGTTTATGCAAAGAAGTAGCCAAGGAATTGGTGCTCTGTGCCAAGAACATCATCAGGCGAGTTTGGAGAATGCTGTGAGACAATTCCGCGTACTGGATAAAATACACACTTAAAATCTTCTTTCATATACAAAATCCTTTGTACCTTATTTCTAAGTCCTTAAAGCATCATATAAGCGAAAAAAAAAAAATTTGATTTTTTCAGTGGCATTACTCCTTAAAGGCAGGATTTCGTACCATGTAAGCGAATTTCCGGTACAAATAGAGAATGTGTGCCTTTTAGTTTTCACCAAATAATTATTGATATGTTTTAAATATTAAAACCACTATAAATATCTAATTTGCTTCCAATTTAAATTGATCTATGACATTTTAGTATATTCGCTATTGTTTAACTTCATCATTTTTAGGTATGTGAATATCCAGTTACTTATACTGTTTTATTCCATTAACTTAATAAAATATCGCTCGATAGCTACTAATTATACGATGAATAGGCGGAGATGATACTTAATGAAGATAAATCAAGGGCTTACTTCTTGCTTTTATGTTTTTCTTAATTTTGCGTTTTCGCGGGAAATGTTAGATATTGTTAACTTTATTAAATTGCTAAACTTCTTCGAGAAGAAATCTCCATCCTTTGGGACATAAAACGAGAGTTGGTAATTAAAGTTTTTTCTGCAGATATTTTCGCTGAAAGTGAACTAATATGCGTGCTTGGAATACGCGTCGCATTAATTTGTCTCATTCTTACAAACTTCAGTTTGGTACCTCCCATATCACTCTCATCACGACGTCTTTTTTATAGGGAACTTCTTTATGTTGTCATACATAACGCACCTAAAATGATAGAAGTATCAGGTCTACAAACAATAAATGTCATTCTCAAATTTAGCATTTTTGAAATTGATAATACAAACAATATATCCTAAAAATAGTTTATTTTCATAGGAATTGTGAAAATTCGTAAACATGTTAAGCGCGTAACAACGAAACTTTTACGGATTAAAACTTCAAAATTTGATGAAAGCAAAATGGCGAATGAAGAGCATGCTTTATAAATTCCAGCTGGGGAAAAAGCAACAGATACTATGAAAACCTTCACAGGACGCTTGATGGAGATGCTGTTGACGGTCAGCGGTATCAAAGATAATTTTACAAATTTTCCATCCATTCCATCATAAAATAACAGTGGTCATAGCCATATATTTAAAATTAATTAATATGCCCCATAAGCCTTTTTGGCTTAGAACACTTGAACAACTCAACCAAGACCTTGCTACAATATTAAAAAAAAATATTAACATTCGCTTGGTAAGAATCAAAAACTTGGGAAGTGGAACCACACGAATTAGGTCAGGTCAACAGTTTTCAGACAGTCTTCATTTGCAATTCGCTCTTCCTGCGTCAAACCATTCACTATTATTGAAACAAATTGTAATCGAAAATAGGTGGTTTACACAAAGGGTCTAGCCGGATAAGGTATTAAAATCGGTCCTTAAAACAAATGCAGTGTAAGTATATACATCTTGTAGGTATTGTTGAGAAAGACCTATCCTGAAATTTTCAGACCTTCCAACTCACTCCTGACAGCCATAACCTCAAAATTACTGTTTTTTGTTTTAATTTGTCTCATACTCCTACAGTTTTGGCCATTTGAGGAGGTAGTAGGTAATACTTAGTACCCTAAACTGATTTTTTTTTCTTTATTTTTTGGCGCTAAGTTCAAAAAAAAAAAAAATTTGATGGTAAAATCTATATACATCAAAATGTGTATACCGTGTAGGTATACACAATATGTGAAATATATATATATATATATATATATATATATATATATATATATATATATATATATTATATATCGCAGTCATGCCAGTCAAATTTCAGAAGGAACGGAGTACGGGCCGCAAAGTTATGCCCAAAATACCAACGAACCAACCTAAAAACCCTTATTTTTCGGCTGTCTAAGTATAATTATCTTTAATTCTATCAAGTTTGTCATTTTCTCAGCTTCAATTGATATGAAAACTGAAATTTGAAGATTTTTTACAGTAACAAATACATAAAATCAACATTTTCCCCGTATATATTCAATATAACATGGATTAAATAAATAAATATACCTATGGTAGTTATATGGTGTGCTGGGAGTTTTTTGGATACATCACGTTACCAACGATACCATACTACAACGGATGAACAAGGCACTGGAGATCGTACATACGGTGAACAAACGTAAACTGTCATAGTTTGGCTACGTTATGAGAAACGACAAGTATCATCTCCTCCAACTAATTCTGCAGGGAAAAGTTAAGGGTTAAAAGACCTCCTGGAGGACGTCGAATCTCTTGGCCGTACAACCTTAGAAAATGGAAAAGGATCAGAAGAAGAAGAATTATATAGTAATAACTTTTTTCCATTTTTTTAAGCATACATTTATGTGTGCAAATGCATGTGTGCTTGTGCGTGGACTTCTTTATTGAAAAAAAAATAAGAAGAAAAACAATGCTCAAATAATAAGATTCGTCATATCAATTCAGGATCAGTTATAATTTTTTGTAATATCATGAAAAAATTTTTAGGTTCAAAAATTCATCTTGAAAAATAGTATACTTAGTAATATTTTTTAACTTTTTCCTTACAAAATATAGTAATAATTATTTAATCTTCATCACTGTCATCATTTATCACAACTTCCGTCTCATGATGTCGAAATATATCAGTTAATATTTGTTGGAATCCGATTATTTTGTCTTTATACCTTCCATGAGATAAATAATAAACAATGGCTGCTATATAAGAACAGCAAATAGTTCGCAGACCATTAGCACAATCACAGCAATATGAAATGATTGCATTATAGTTAATTCCGTCAGGTTTATTATTAGTGTTCCGTACGGAACACTTATAAGATCACTTCGGTGTCTGTCTGTCACACCAGATTTTCTCCGAAACTATTTGTCTTAGAAAGTTGAAATTTGGTACTAATATAGAATTGATGGCCTCATCAGAGCCGTGTAGTTTTGAAAGTTAAATTTTGACTTAAGGGGTGAAATCGGAAGTGAAAAAAAAAATTTTTTTACTAGGTCATCGAGTGTGGTGTCAAATGAAAGCTTGTGAAAACACGAGTAAAAAATATATATATAATGTAATACTTTCGCACACTTTTTTTTGTATTTTTTTAAAAAATTGCGAAAAATCGCTGTCCCCTTAACTTATCTCGAAAAGTATTGATCAAAAAATTTTGAAAAAATTCTGAAATATTCTCCACGGGGTATAGATTGAACGAAGATTATCACGAGTGCATTACCTTTAATAATTTATCTGGTATATAAAAAAAACAAAAATTTCAAGGTCATCAATTTTCAGTAAAGATTGGAAACACACTTTGTTGAAAACTCATTTGGAGTGTGTTTTGTGAAGTCACTGATCATTTTATACCACCGTAACAAAATTTTTTATTCTAAAAGCAATTAACGTACGGAACACTAATTGTGCAAGTTCAACTTGCACTTGACCGGTTTTATTCTTTTATTATATTTAATTATAACTTATCACAAAATCATCTGCTCGTCCCTTCAGTACCATTAACTTGATGAAATTCAGTTAAAATAAATTAATTCCAACATCTAATAATTAATAAATATTTAAAAATGCCACTGACGCTCTGTTAACGCTCACTGCTTTACCATGCGTATAGAAGCTGAAAATCCAGCTTTAGGCACGTATTTCGAATTCTTTCATATCAATATCAAGGTAGTTTTGTGGACTTCGTGTAATCTGAACCACCTTTATTTTCTTTATAACAGTAAAAAACTCCCGAAAGGAATTCCTGTAAATGCTTTCTGTAAATGAGAGTTAATTTTAATAAAGGTTTTGAGTTGATATGACGAATCTTATTATTTGAGCATTGTTTTTCTTACTAAAATTTTGTTTTTCCAATAATGAAACCCACACACACGCACATACGCACTTGCACATATAAATATATGCTTAAAAAATGGAAAAAAGTTATTACTAAATAATTAGGTATATTTATTTATTTAATTCATTTTATATTCAGTATATATGGGGAAAATGTTGATTTTATGTATTTGTTACAGTCAAATATCTTCAAATGATAAACTTGATAGAATTAATGAGAAATTATAGTTAGACAACCGAAAAATGATGGTTTCTAGGTTGATTCGTTAGTATTTTGGGCATAACTTTGCGGCCCGTTCTCCAATCGTTCTGAAATTTGACTGGCATGTTTGTGATATATATCTGCACATATTGTGTGAGTTTCGTACCAACACGGCATATACATTTCGATACATATGGATTTTTCCATCAAAATTTTTAATTTTTCTTTGAATTTCTCGCGAAAAAAAAAAATAAAAAATCAGGTTAGAGTACTAACTATTACCGACTACCTTCTCAAATTTTGAGTCAAACGGCCAAAAACTGAAGGAGTACGAGACAAATAAAAAAAACACTAATTTTGAGATTACGGCTGACGAGAGGGAGTTGGAGTTCTGAAAATTTTAGGATAGGCTTTTCTCAACAATACCTGCAAGATGTATATACTTACACTGCATTTTTTTAAGGGCCGATTTTAGTACCTTATCCGGTTAGACCCTGTAACCAGACAATCCCAAAAGCAGATAAAAGTAAGACTTCAACACCATCACTGAAGGCACACTTACACCCAAGAAAAGTGATATTGTGCGTCTGGTGGAGTTTTAAAAGGGTAACTGATTTCGAACTATTACGAGCCAACCAGACGATCACTAATGAAAATTATTGTCAAAAATCCGAAAGACGTTATCAAGTGTTAAAGCAAGACGGACTGGTACTAGTCAATTGAAAGTGTATAATTCTTTAGCCTGATCATGCCTGGTAACATAGGAAAATTAAAACCAGTAGGTATAGGAAAGTCTGTTTTACCCTACATACTCCACCGACATTGCTCCTTCCGACTCTTTGTTTCGTTCTTACATAAGTTCCTTACTAGAAAAAGATTTGATAAGGAAAAGTCTATAAAATCAGCTACCACTACGACCAATTTTGTCAATTAAAGCCACAAGTGTTTACTGTACGAATTAAACATCTACCGAAGTATTGAAGAAAAAAGAGAAGAAAATAATGGCAATTACATTACAGATTTATTTTATTCACCTTTCAAATAAATCGTTTTAAAATACATAAACAAATTACATTAATTCACAGGTCTGAGAAAAAATCTTTAAAAAAGTTAAGCTATGCGTTTTCTTAATGATAGTCCCAAATGTGATCCACCAAGATTTTTAAACATTGTATATCACGTTGTATATTGTCGGTCGCAACTTCGTTCACTTGAAAGTGTTATTTTCTTCAAGGTTTTTTTTTGGGCACCTATGTTAATTAGTTAGACCTTCTTTGTAAACTATGTTTGATGTTTTATTTTTTTCTGGTCGCAAAATATATCAGTTTTCTGAACTCTTAATCACCCGACATATAATTGGCCATGAGAGAGACTCCTTTCTCAAATCGATTCCTTTCAAACGAGCAAACGATACTTTTACCGAAAACTGCAACCACTTGAAATGAATCGGTTTATCCGTTGGGATTATAGGAATGTGAGGAATAGATACTATTGTTCTTATATTTTGCTTGTCAAGCCGCTATGAGCGTTCAGCCCAGCCACATATACACAGAAACGTAAGTGTAAAAAAACTTAGTAAAAATTAAACAATTGCAGCATACATCTCAAACTGAAATTAACTACGTAATAATTGTGAAAAGAAATGCAATAATTGCACAAACTTTTTAGTAGATATTTCAGAATACGCTTACTAAATAGCAGAGAGCTCAAAACTAATTGAAGTAGTGAAGTAAGTGAAAATAAAACAGGTATTCCCAAATTAAGGAAGATTACTAAAATAATATTTGTTACCTAAATCAATCTCACACTATTAGGTACTTATTGTAGAAACACTAATACCAATAAACAAATATAAATAAATGTTTTTATTGTTATTTAGTATCTACTGAGACCAACAATGCGCCTACAAAAAGAATAAAGGAATCTTAAAATTTGACTAATAGAAATTATAACAACAAACCTTTTCGTCTTCGAAAACATAACATCAAGGAATAAGAAACGAAAAAGTAATTATTTACAAAAAATATATAATGTCAACAAATCGACAAATTATATTTAGTTCATGTTACGTAAACTTTCCAAACGAAAAGTCAACTCAAAAGCGAAAAAATCAAAATATAGATCGTAGGACAGGAATCGACAAAATTGAACGTAAACACAACACAGCGCGAGCACATTGGCTGGTCTGTCGCCTCCCGCAGGACCGCTCGTTCGTGGCACTTTCTTTCTTAACCACATAAGCTACCTTTTGTCACACAGTGAAAATTTTCTTTTAACACGGATTGGTAGTTCTAAAGATTACCGCTGAAAAGCAAACAAACATACAAACTTTACTTCTTTGTTATATTATTATATTACAGATGTCCATTTCAAAAGTCCAGGCTACATACCAGTAAAAGATTTTTTTAAGCATATGAGCAGTTTCAGAGATTACCTCTAACAAACAAACAAACTTACAAACTTTACTTTTTTCTTCTGTTAGTCTAGATAAAGTGTGACCCTAAAATCACCCTTAATATTAGAAGTTAAAGTCTACAATTCATCCATACATAGCACAGGCCGCCAGAGTCTTAAACAGGTCATCCAAAATTGTGTCGCCGCAAGAGTAGATACCTCTATTTTAGTTACGTTTACTCAAAAACACGCTCATAAAATCTAAATTACTTCTCCAAATGGTTTGGTATATATAAAATAAATGCATGTAGCAAAGAATATACTTATTAATTTTAGTTATTGAAACAAGTCTCGACAGATTTATCACTTGGTCACGTCTATTTTTAAGACCTATATTTCAATGTTGTGGGTTGACCTTAGCAGATAGACATATGTTGTTGCGGACTTTTTCGTAGACCCATTTATGTTTTATAATTCTTCTGTACATCATTTGTATATATCTTTTATTTGTTTATTCATTTTTTTATATGCAAAAAGTAAATAAAATGTTATTAAATTTAATTTCGTTTTATAGATTAATGTTTTTGAACTTTCCCTTGTACATCTCCATCGATCATCCAATAATAATCTGTTATAGTAATATCTTTCTTCTCTCTATCTTTAATTCCCTGGTGAAATTTTTCAACATGTTCCTTGCCATAATCATATTACATCTGAGATTTTTACAGTCTATCAGCGTTTGTCTGAAAATGTATTTATAATTTATGTCTTTGGCATTGCCCAAAAAATTAAAAATATCATCTTTTAAAGATTCTGTAAAGACTTTCCATTATTGTGCGTTGTATTCACGTATTAAATTGTCGATATTACAACAAAGAACTATGTACATTATTCTTTTTCTCAAAATATTGCCTGAATTCTTCGTTCCTCTCCCGACACGAATAAAAACTAATTCCAGGATTCAATAAGTTGTTTTCTGTTAAACGAAAACCGAGGGGCACGGCGGCATCTCTCGGAAGTCCGTTATCCTTTACCAAGTCATTAAGTTCATTTCATTTAAATTGTCGCAATTCCTTCAAATATTTTACCACTACTACTTTTATTTTCTGATTATTGTGTCAAGTTTTCAGAAGAGCTAAAATTTTTTGTGTAATCCTTAGTAGCTCAGATTATGGCGAGGTTTTAAAACTTATATCCCGTTAATATTATACCCACAAAAATAACAATAGTAAATCTTTAGATTTCTGGTTCTCTCTATATCACGCAAATACCAATAAGTAGTATTTCGACTTACCATTAGACTATTGTCTTAAAGTTTGAAAACAAAAATAGTAGATTTGTCCGAACTTCAGTCAAAAGCAAGGAAATTATGTACTACAAAATCAATTATATTGCGTCATTGTTTAACTGTATATTGTTCACGAATACAACTATTTTCACACTTTCAAAAAAGCATAATTTTGCGTTTAAAAGCAATTTATTTATTAACTCCCTGTACGTTTAGAAATTAACCTATTAAAGTTTAGAGAGAGACAGACATATTATTAAATCCTTACAGTCGAGTAATATAGGATGCGGTATACGAGGAACAGCTAATACATTTTCGAATTTAGAGAAACAATTCTTAAAAAACTGAACAAAACATTTAATTGCTCTTCTCTAAAATAGTGTAGACTTATACGAGAATCTATTACCTAATCCGTAATTAGCAAAACATTAAAACGATTTAGACAATCAGGTCAAGCGATGATAAAAAATTTGATGTTTTATTGAAAATTACAGAAAATCCCCATACAGCCACTCGTCAACTTTGCCTAGACCACAGGATAAGAGGGTAATAGGTTCTCGATTCGGATATTCTGCGTTAAAAAGATCACGCACCTTCTGTTGTGTTCTCCTTCGGTCTACGTAACCAACCATCATTAACAAGTGATTCTTTCAGTTTCTGTTAAATGTACCATTATGATATTACGCTCAAATTGCAGTTTCACCAAATGCAGAAATAAATCATTTTTTGACGCGTTAAGTCGTTACCTGACAATAAATGTTTGACACAAGACAGCTTAAAAAAAAATAATTTGATCTTAATTTCAAATATCAATAATTCCAAAACAGTTCAAGTTAGACATATGCTATGTTAGACAAATAATATCTAAAACTTTTAGTAGGACTCAAAAATAAAATAATATACAGGGCTCTCCATTTTAAAAAAAATGAAGATGTCGTAATTTTTTCAAACTGACAGTTCAAAACATTTTATTGTCAACGTCAGCATGTGCGCGTATAACACCCTATAATTTTTATTTAAACATTTTTTTGATACACTGATTAATACATGCCGTGGAATCATTATTCCATACATTTGAGGCACCCTGTATATATATATATATATATATATATATATAATATATATATATATATATATATATATATATATATATATATATATATACCGACTTCTATTCCCGATTTAGGCGTAACTTTGGAATCTGTCTTTTTGTCAGAAGCGACCTCTCTTGTCAACGAGAAGAAGCTCTGGAGCCCCCAAACTTTGATGTTATGTGGGTTAAAAATAACGACTCAACAAACCACAAGGTTCATCTGTATTCTATATCGATCACCAAGTGATACCAATTTTCGAACACTTTTCGCTTCTCTTGCAGACACCATCGATCATTTACAAAGTAACTATCCAAGTGCCGAAATTGCCATCCTGGGCGACTTTAATGTCCACAATATCAACTGGCTTAAATATTCCAAAACTACCGACGAACAAGGTCGTGAAGCTGAATCATTCTCAATCAGTTATGGCTTAACTCAGCTTATTGACGAACCAACACGGATCCCTGATCGAGACGGGGAGTTCGCCAGTCTTCTTGATCTGTTTTTAACTACCAATCCGGAGATTTACACGGTTACCGTAAATCCGCCGTTAGGTTCTTCCGACCATAAACTGCTTTCGACATCGAGTATCCTGCCAATCAGTGACAGAGAGGGCCTAGGCCGCGCAAGATTTGGCACTACAAATCTGCTAAATGGGAAGATCTTATGGAATACTTTCGAACTTTCCCTTGGATGGACATTTGTTTTCGATCCGATAACCCATCTGACTGCGCCAGGGAGGTTTCCGATGTTATTTTGGCTGGTATGGAAGCTTACATCCCTTTTTCGAAGAAATGCTCCTCCAACGGCAAGCCTTGGTTCGATCGAAAATGCAAAGAAGCTGTTGCTTCTAAACATATTGCCTATCGACAATGGCGTGAAAATCCTAACACCGTAAATCGTAACATCTTTGTTCATGCCCGGAACAGATGTAAGGGAATTATCGACGAAACCAAGGAGGCACATAATCAACGAATTAGAAACAAACTTCTCGCTTGTCCCAACAATTCCAGGTCCTTTTGGGCAGTCGCTAAGGCAGTTAGTCAAAATTTTACCAAATCCACCATACCACCACTCACACGGCTAGATAATTCCATTGCAACCACACCTATTGAGAGAGCGAACTTGTTGGCTGAACTCTTTGCTTCACATTCTACTGTCGATTTCCAAGGAAAAACACCACCTACTATTCCCATATTGCAGTCAAGGATGCCCGATGTTGTCTTCAGACAGCGCATCATAAAGCGTATTTTAATGAAGCTAGACACCAAGAAGACTTCTGGCGCTGACGGAATACCTGCCATAGTTCTCAAAAACTGTGCAAGGGAACTAACACCAGTTTTCTGTAGACTTTTTAACCTATCCTACAGAAAGGGAATATTTCCGTCCTGCTGGAAATATGCCACGGTTCAGCCGATACTTAAAAAAGGTAAGAAGACCTTGCCAAATAACTACCGACCAGTCGCACTGCTTTCAATAATATCGAAAGTCATGGAAAAGGTTATCAATGAGCATCTTCTAAAATATCTTGAACGATTCAATATTATTAGCGATCACCAATATGGTTTTCGTAAACATAGATCAACAGGAGATCTTCTGACTTATGTAACACATGTTTGGAACAACGCAATTGAACATTTTGGAGAATCTCGAGCGGTTGCTCTTGACATATCCAAGGCATTCGACCGTGTTTGGCACGATGGACTGTTGGCTAAGTTACGCTCTTATGGTATGTCTGAAAGGTTCTGTTTGTGGCTCTCATGTTTCCTCAGAGAGCGTTCTTTACGAGTGGCGGTCGACGGATTTCTTTCTAACACCCTCACTATCAACGCCGGTGTGCCCCAGGGCTGTCTCCTACTCTCTTTCTCATTTACTTTAACGATCTGCTGGAAAAGACCGGGAATCCAGTCTATAGCTTTGCAGATGACAGTACGCTTGTCTCTTCATTCACCTTGAACGCTCGGACATCGGCTGCTCAGGCGAGTATCCGCAGACAGCAGGAGGTCGTTCAACTTAACAAAGACCTGGAAGAAATTCTATCTTGGGGTGACAGTAACCAAGTGGAATTTAACGCTACAAAAACCCAAGCGGCAGTTTTTTCTAACTTGCTGAACCCGACATAGTTATGTCGGGGCACTCCATTCCCCTAGCATCGTCGCTCAATTTGTTGGGCGTTAGTTTGGGAGCAAATATGTCTTGGCATGAACATGTTGCAGGCATAGCAAGGAGAGCTTCTCAAAAGTTGGAAATATTAATTTAGAACCAGAAAGCTTTACACCCCACAGCAACTGTTAATTCTTTACAAAGCCCAAATTCGACCAACTATGGAATACTGCTCCCACGTTTGGGGCTCCGCTCCCAAACATACACTGCATTTGTTGGATTCTGTTCAGAGAAGCGCGGTCCGTCTGATTGGGGACCCGGAATTGACCGGCGGCCTTGATTCGCTGGAACATCGAAGAACGGTTGGCGACTTGAGTCTGTTCTACAAGTATTTTCATGGAAAGTGTTCGAAGGATGTAGCCCGCTTAATTCCTCCCAAAGCGGTGCATGTTAGAAATACACGTCGCGCTGGTGCTTCGCATCCGTATGAGGTTCAGCTTGTTACTCAGCGTACAACGCTTTTCAAGCAATCTTTTATATGGAGAACGTCATCCTTTGGAATAATTTGCCCAGCGCTGTGTTTCCCACCGAGTACAATTTACAGCGATTCAAGAACAACGTGAATCGCTTTTTCCGCACTCGTGCCGCTCCTGGAGCGCTTTAGGGACTTCCCTGCAGCACGTGTGCTAGACCCATAAAAAAAAAAAAAAAATATGTATATATATATATATATATAATATATATATATATATATATATATATATATATATATATACCGAGAACTACAAAAAACATTACGAGAGAAATAAGAAAGGATATCAGAAGATTCAATGAAGCTCATATAATTGAGACAATACAAAACAGTAGTAAACGAAAGGTATTAAAATGCTCACTAAATCCAGGAAGAAAGGGAATATTTAAATTACATAAATGATAAAGGAAGGATAACTACTAATAGGAAAGAAATGAGAATGTCTCTCTCTAGCACTAGCTGTTCTGCTTAGCAAATGCCTCCTTACTGGTACTATTTCACATGAATGGGACAATGCGAAAATTATCTTACTATACAAGAAGGGAAATACAGAAAATCTATCTAATTATCGCATATTTACAAATCACCTTGTCTCGAAATTAGACTTTTACCAGTCAAGGGAGCAGGCGAGATTTAGAGAGGGTTATAGCATTAACGATCATCTGCAGACTCTCAAAACAGTGATAGAAAAGTTTAAGGAATAGAAAATACCACTGGCTCTCGCGTTCATAGCCTACGAAAAGGCTTTCGACATAAACTATGGGCCTTATTTGCAGCAACAAAGATTGAAGAATAGATTAATTTGAAATATTTATCAATACATGCAACATCAACCATTAGAATATGTGAAACATTAAATAGAATAAATATAAGGCGCGGAGTTCGACGGGGCCATCATATCCTCAAAATTATTTACCCTTGAACTAGAAAATGTATTCAGATAATTACGCTGGAACAACAAAGGGCGTAACATCTATAGGAAATATTTGAACGACTTGAGATTTGCGGATGACATAATATTGATTTCGGTAGACGTCGACGAACTGTTAAAAATGATTGAAGAACTAAAGATAACATCAGCACAAGTGGGACTTCGTATGAATATGGATAAAACTAAAATCATGACCAATATTTACACACAAAACCAGCTGCTGATAGATTTGTTCGACCAATAGATCTATTTGGGTCATAAATAATGCTTGGAACCGACAACCAAATAGCAGAAGTGGACTGCAGAATATCAAAGGGTTGAGTTGCTTTTGGCAAACTCAAGGATATATTTCAAGGCGACATTCCTACTCCCTGAAAAGCCAGGGCGTCCAAACAATGTATTCCGCCAGGACTAACATATGGCATAGAAACTGACCTTTACAAAAAAGTCACCGTCTAAGTTTAAAATAGATCAAAGGTCAATGGAACGCCGAATGCTTGGAAAAAGCCTTAAAGATAGAAGGTGCAACGAATGGAGTCCTAATGACAAAGTGGCTGACGTAGTGGAGAGAATTGCACAGCTGAAATATAGATTGGCGAGAATGGCTGATGGAAGGTAGACTAAGCGCGTACTACAGTGGAGACTGAGGTCACACAGGAGACCACAGGGAAGACCACCAACAAGGTGGGTGGGTGATATCAAGAAGACTGCGACACATGGATGAGAAGGCAGATGGTTTTAGTTGGGGGAGGCCTATGACCGACTGGTCTTAGGATGATATGTCTATCTTTATCTAAACTTAAATAGGTTAATTTCCAAACGTACAAGGAGTTAATAAATATATATTAGCTTTAAAAAGCAAATTATGCCTTTTTTGAAATTGTAAAAATAGTTGTCGTTGTATTCGTGGATAATACTACAGTTAAACAAAGCCGCAATATAATTTATTTTGTAGTACGAGTATATATTTTCCTTACTTTTGATTGAAGTTTGCACAGGATTTCACAAATCTACTATTTTTGTTTTCAAACTTTAAGACACTGGTCTAATGGTAAATTGAAATACTTCCTTATTGGTATTTGCGTGATGTATAGAGAACCAGATTTACTATTGCTATTTTTATGATTACAGTATTTTTAACGATCTAAGAAAGTGACCCATACCCATTCAAAATTCAACAAGATTCGAAAGTGATTAATTTATGGCTGTTTAATGACAAGGCATCGTGCAGAGCCGCACTATACCTGATTGTATAATTGTTGGGATTAAAATTTTATTGTGATAAGAATGAATTTTAATGTTTTATGTACTTAATAATACACAATCTAGTAATTACACAAATATATTAAAACAGTGTACGGTGTCCTCACCTACATTTGTTACAATTTTAGTTATTAATTAATATCTAGTTAAATTTCGCTATCGCTACTATCTTGCAAATCAATAATAAGTTTTTTACAGGTTCTAAACTGTTTATATTTATGTACATACATCTATTTTTTTGACGTGCTGAATACAATTTATTCAGTTTTCAACGGTTACATTTTTGACTTCTGTCTTTATCAACTCAATCACACTACTGTTTAAAGTGGGTGTATTATTGTGAGCACGTATATTAGACTTTATTTTATGCCATATCAACTTGATCGCATTATAATACAATAATATGGTGGAAGCCGAATTTTTTCGTGTCCTGCTTCCTTTGCAATTTTATCACAAACATATTCCTTTGAAAAATTGTAACTTTTTAAAACCTCTAACAACTGTTTAACTGTATAACTTTCATGGAAATATATGTCACATTCGCACAAAAAGTCTTGTATTTTCCTTTTTCTACTGGTGGAACTTGGTACCTTATTCATTTGGCGAATATGATAGGATGCATTATCCATCACAATGCAGCTATTCGGTGGTATATTCCGCATTAATTTGTTTTGAAGCCAATCTTCAAAAACTTCAGCGGTTGTATCACAGTGATAATCCAAGCTGGAATCTGAAATATTCTTGGCTACTAGAAATCGACATTCTGGCATCCAGCCTTCTACTGACCCCGCATGTAAAATAGTTATTCTTTTACTTTTATTTGATGGAGCTTTAGTGGGGCATTTTTTGGATTCATCAACCCATTCTTTACTGGGTGTATCGTGGGTGTCATACTAAGTCTCATCTAAGTAGATTATCGTTCGATTTTCCTATCTAGCTGTATTTTATTTTTTCAAGATGTTCCATTCTGAGTTGTTGTAAGCGCCGTAATTCCATTATAACTTGGAACGTAGGAACTTTTTGTTCTGCATACATTTCATAAATTTTGCGGCGGATTAAGTCTTCTTGACAGAAATCAATACATTTCGACACACCTTTGTCTTTTCGTGTTGTTTTAGGGGCTATCAAATTATTTACAATTTTCCAAACTGTACTTTCAGGGATGCTTGTTAAAGCTGATGTCTCCATCAATGAAAAATACTTTTCGTGGCCTCGCTCCACTAACTTTAAATAAACAAATTTTTGCCTCAACGGGCAAACATTTGTGGCTTCTGATGGAAAGGGCTTCGAACATTTTGAAACACTATTGAACTTTATAATACACACTATTTCAGTATAATACTGCAGATAAAATGAAGAATATTCTTTATATTTATAAACACGAAGTAGCCAATAAAATGTTAGATTATATATATATATATATATAATATATATATATATATATATATATATATATATATATATATATATCAATTACGACCCTGTTACGGCCAGGTACGTGCGAACATCCTAACGGTCGTTTAATGTTTTTATTGCATCAATATACCAAATTACTTTCTTAGATCTTAAAAAATACTATACAATGTAATGGGATATCATTTTTAAAACCTCGTCATAGTCTTTTGATCCCAATGTTCAAGCAATGGTAAGATTTATGCCACATAGATCTGAGTTACTAACAGTTACACAAAAAATGAAGCTCTGCGGAAAACCTGTCGCAAAAATTGGAAAATAAAAGTAGTAGTGGTAAAGTATTTGAAGGAATTGCGACCATTGAAATGAAATGAACTTAATGACTTAGTAAAGTATATCGGACTTCCGAGAGACGCTGCCGAGCCCCTCGGCTTTCGTTTAACAGAAAACAACTTATTAAATCCTGGAAATACTTTTTATTCGTATCGGCAGAGGAAAGAAGAACTCAGACAATATTTTAAGAAAAAGAAAAATGTAGTCCTTTGTTGTAATATCGACAATTTAATACGTGAATACAACGCACAATAATGGAGAGTTTTTACAGATTCTTTTAAAGATGATATTTTTAATTTTTTGGACAATATCAAAGATTCAAATTATAAATATATTTTCAGATAAACGCTAATAGACGGTGAAAAATCTAGGATGTAATATGATTATGGCAAGGAACATGTTGAAAAGTTTCATCAAGGAACTAAAGAAATGAGAAGAAGATGTCAGAAGCATGGAGATATTATTATGACGGCAGATTATTCTTGGATGATCTATAGAGATGTACCAGCGAAAGTTCAAAAACATCTATCTATAAAACGAAATTTTGCCTCAAAAAAAACGGACCCCCAATAAATTGTACCATTAGATTAAATAACATTCCATGAATTTACTTTTTTACATATAAAAAAATAAATAATGAATAAATAAATAAAAAAGCGGAAGGCTTTCTGGCAAACGCTGCCTTTACAGTGAAAGATATATAAAAATGATGTATAGAAGAAGTATAGAACATAAATGGGTCTACATAAACAGGATATGTCTATGTATCTGCTAAGGTTAACCCACAAACTTGAGACATAGGTCTTAAAAATAGACGTGACCAAGTGATAAATCTGTCGAGAGTTGTTTCAATAACTAAAATTAAATCCTTATCAAAATAAATAAATTCTTCGCTACATGCATTTCAGGTCGATAAAAATTTTCCTATACCAAACCATTTGGAGAAGTAATTTAGATTTTACGAGCGTGTTTTTGAGTAAGCGCAACTAAAATAGAGGTACCTACGCTTGGGGCGACACAATTTTAAGAATATAACTATCTTGAATGGCCTGTGTAAGTGTCGGGGGCGGTCTTGTGCTATGTATGAAAGAATAGTAGACTTTAACTTCTAATATTAGGGGTGATTTTAGGGTCATACTATATCTATACTAATATAATAAAGAAGTAAAGTTCGTAAGTTTGTTTGTTTCATAGAGGTAATCTCTGAAACTACTCATAAGCTTAAAAAATCGTTTACTGGTATGTAGTCTGGTCTTTTGGGATGGACATCTATAATAGAAATATATATATATATATATATATATATATATATATATATATATATATATATATATATATATATATATATATACATTCAATTCTTGGGATTTGGGTTCATTTTATGAATATTTGGTATTCAAAATTAAACTTAAACTGACGTTTCGCCCTTTGGTTTAGGGCATTTTCATTTTTTTCTTTATTTCTACAAAAATATAAAAATAAATTACATTTAGGTACACTAGTACAACACAAATTATTTAACTCACACAACAATACACTTTTTACATGGGGCCTACATATTTTATTTACTACTGACAAGTCATAGTAGCATTCTTATCGATGTAGATTTTATTTTATATTATTGATCTATGATTTTTTTTTTTGAATATTAAGCAGGTAGTTTTTTTTGTTAATATATTAAGGACGAGTATACACTTTAAAATATTACCTGATTAAATTTGTATAAATATGGCTAATTCCTTTTATATCACTTTTATCATTGACTGTTTTTTTTTTTAAATTTCGATCGTTCCTTTTATTGTTTTCCAATACTAATGTCTCTGTTTAAAATCTTTGTTTCATTAAAGTTGAAATCGTGTCCAAATTCCGTTGTGTGTTTGTGAAGTGCCGTTGTTGCATTTTTTGTTTACTTATCTCCATTGAGGCTGTTTTTTTAATAATTGGGTAGTCATACCAATATAATGCATTGGGCAATCTGAGCCATTTTTAAGTTTGTAAATAGTGAGCTTAGTTTGTTTTGCGTTTTGTAAAAAACTGTTATGTTATATTTTTTTAGAATGCTTTTTAGTTTTTCTGATAAATCGCGTGTATAAGGTAGTGAGAGAAATTTGTTCTGATTTTGTTCTTTGGTTTAATCTTTTTTGATTTTTTTATTATAGAATTTGTATATTCTTATTTTTATTGTTTGGTTGATGTCTGTTTCTCTAAGTCCATTTGGTATTAACACTGATTTTATTTGATTCGGTGCTTTCGGTCTTAGATTTGGTGAGGTCAGCGCTATTGCACGATCTGTTCAACCGACAATAACACTTATCATTTGTGCCTTTGCGTGATTAGAGTAGAAATTCAAATACCTACCAGACCACGTTGGTTTAGTATACCATTTAGTGATTATTTAGTTATGTTTTCTAATTAAAGTTGTATCCAAAAAATGTATTTCATTATTTTCGATTTCTGAAGTAAGTTGTAACTTTTGATGGAAACTGTTGAAATCATGAAGGACTGTATCGGTATTATCTGTTGTAACTGCCAATAAACAATCATCCACAAATCTTTTAAAAAATAGTATGTTGTACTCTAAATTATCTATAACTCATTCTTCTAAATGTTCCATAACCAGTTTTGAGCTATTACTGAGGATATAGGAGAGCCCATGGCACACCCTTCTATTTGTTGATAGAATTTGTGTTGACCCAATGCAATTATATTGGTATGACGACCCAATTATTAAAAAACAGACTCAATAGACACAAGTATACAAAAAATGCAACAACGGCACTTCACAAACACACAACGGAACTTGGACATGATTTCAACTTTAATGAAACAAAGATTTTAAACAGTTAAACCATAAAAGAAATGATCGACATTGAAAAAAAAAATGAGAAATTTACAGTCAATGATAAAAGTGATATAAAAGGAATTAGCCATATTTATATAAATTTAATCAGGTAATATTTTAAAGTGTATACTCTTCCTTAATATATTAACAAAAAAAACTACCTGCTTAATATTCAAAAAAAAAAAATCACATATCAATAATACAAAATAAAATCTACGTCGATAAGAATGCTACTATGACTTGTCAGTAGAAAATAAAATATGTGAGATTCAAGACAGAACTAAGAATTTATGTAAAAAGTGTTGTACTAATTTATCTAAATGTAATTTATTTTTATATTTTGTAGAAATCAAAAAAAAATGAAAATGCCCTAAACCAAAGGACGAAACATCAGTTTAAGTTTAATTTTGAATACCAGATATTCATAAAATGAATCCAAATCCCAAGAATTGAAAATAAATATTAATTGATGGTTCAAGAAAATTTTAAAGTATTATGTATATATATACATATATATATATATATATATATATATATATATATATATATATATATATATATATATATATATAATATATATATATATATATATATATATATATATATATATATATATATATATATATATATATATATATATATATATATATATATATATATATATATATATATATATATATATTTATATATATATATATATATATATATATATATATATATATATATATTATATATATATATACTAGCCGGGCCCGCGGCTCCGCACGCGTGGACTTGATTCACTACTATCGTCACTGCTTATTCCTTATGTTACCCAACGTAATAAAATCTCTCCCATTATTTCTCCTTATCTGCCAATATTTCTCCATATTTCCCATTATCTCTACATAATTTCCATTATCTAGGCTTATCTCTGATCATCTCCTTTTATTTCTCCTTATCTCCCATTATTTTCTCCTTATCTCCCATTATCTCACCTTATTTCCCATTATCTAGACTTATCTCGACTTATCTCCCATTATTTCTCCTTATCTCCCATTATCTCACCATAACTCCCATTATATAGACTTATCTCTGCTTATCTCCCATTATCTCTCCTTATCTCCCATTATTTATACTTATCTCCCATTATCTCACCTTATCTCCCATTATCGAGGCTTATCTCGACTTATCTCCCATTATTTCTCCTTATCTCCCATTATCTCACCTTATCTCCCATTATCTAGGCTTATATCGAATTATAAAGAACATATGTATAAATTTATAAAAACACGTAAATCGGATAAGTGGTTCTCGAGTGATAAGCGCACTAACGGACAGACAGACAGACAGAGAGACGTTGCATTTTATATATATTGTATTCTTTACTACATGATATTGTTCCATATTTAATGCTTTAGGGAGTGTATTGCAAAAGAACGCGGTAGGGCAAACTTTTCTCCGACTTGATTCACCATTATTGTCACTGCTTATTCCGTATGTCACCTAATAAAAATATATCCTATAACCTGGCCAGAGAACATACGTATGTTTAAAAAAAAAGCACGTAAATCGGATAAGTGGTTCTCCAGTGATAAGCGCACTAACGGACAGACAGACAGACAGACAGACAGACAGACAGACAGACAGATAGACGGACAGAGGGACATTGCATTTTATATATATTATAGATATTCTCTGCTCCATAATATTGTTCCATATTTAATGGTTTGGACTGTGTATTGCAAGAGAACGCGCTAGCGGCAAACTTTGTCCGACTTCATTTACTATTATTGTCACTGCTCATTCCTTATGCTACCTATCGTAATAAAATATAGCCTATAACCTGGCCGGAGAATATATGTATGTTTTAAAAAAAAAAGTACGAAAATCGGATAAGTGGTTCTCCAGTGATAAGCGCACTAACGGACAGACAGACAGACAGAGATACGTTGCATTTTATATATATTATAAATGTAATAAAATATATACCTATAACCTGGTCAGAGAACATATGTATGAATTTAAAAAATCACGTAAATCGGATAAGTGGTTCTCGAGGGATAAGCGCATTAACGGACAGACAGACAGACAGACAGACAAATATTGCATTTTATATATATTATAGATATAGATTATTATTATTATTATATAATCTGGCCAAAGAATATATGTATGAATTTAAAAAAAGACAGGTAAATCGGATAAGTGGTTCCCGCGTGATAAACGCACTAATGGACAGACAGACAGACAGAGAGACATTGCATTTTATATATATTATAGATTATACATTACAGATATTCTTTGCTACATAGTATTGTTCCATATTTAGTGGTTTAGGCTGTGTATTGTAAAGGCACGCGCTAGCGACATCATTCACTATTTTACGTCACTGCTCATTCCTTATGCTACCTATCGTAATAAAATATAGCCTATAACCTGGCCAGAGAACATATGTATGTTTTTTAAAAAACAAAAAAAAAAAAAAAAAAAAAGTACGTAAATCGGATAAGTGGTTCGTCAGTGATAGTCGCACTAACGGACAGACAGACAGACAGAGAGACGTTGCATTTTATATATATTATAGATGTATATATATATATATATATATATATATATATATATATATATATATATATATATATATATATATATATATATAAATAAACTTTTTCCCCGTAGCGTTGTGTTATGACTAGACCTAATATTACTGAATACTTACGCTGTCGCAATTTGAAAAGAAAATAATGAAAGGGTATATCGTGAGTATGTCAAATAGTGGACTAAAAAAAAATTAACTCAAAACGGTTTTAGAGAAAGCAAGTAAATTTGGGTTATCAATAAGGTAAGGTAATAAACGTATTTACAAGGCTACTATTACATTATTTTAGCGAGTACTATATTAGGGAGTAATATATTAAAACGTGTCAGCTTCAAATTAGAGAGTACCCAGTCTAACAATGAGAACAAGTTGTACTCTGAATAAATTATTAACAATGTTACATGTAAGTTATGATTGAATTTAGAGCTAATTTTTTTATACATTTATTACAAAAATTATTTATTTTTTAATTTTAGGGGTCAACCTAAAGATATAATATGGATATCTTTTCTAAAATACCACGTAAGCAATGAGCGACTCAACGATTACAATAGCGGAGGATGCGATGTTCAGTTACAAATATGGGACGGTGACATTAAAAGTCGAAATTCTGTTCAGCTAATTGCACAATTTTGTAAAGATGACAAGCCAAGGCTGTGTGATCACTCGCTGTTGATGAATTCGTCTAGGATAACGAGACCTTGTAGGTAGGAATATTAAGCTTTATTTTATTTAATTGTCTGTATGATATAAATTGCGTAAGTTAAGTACAAAATTACATTCCTGTAAATTTAAGACACCCTGAATAATTTTCGCAAACAAAATTTTAGATTCAAAATATTCGGAAGCTACATTTTTAAATGGAGAAACTAGAAAAGTAATTTTGCCAAACCATGTTTTTTGAAATCAAAACTTTTCTGATAAATATATTTTCGGAAAATTTAATTTTATGTTGATTTTTTAGTGTCCCTAGGTGAATTACAATTACCCACAAACAGAGATTACTTTAGGTTACTTCAAATAACAATAAGTTAAATGGACTTTAATTTAAGGTGACGTAAACTAACCTTTGTTCATGACTAGTCAAGATTCACGTAACCGAACTAATGACTTACACAGAGGTTTGTTTTAGTTAACTTAAGTAAGTTTATAATAAATTGTAATTAAATCCATGAATTGAAGAGTTGTTTCATTCTAAAATAACTAAGCTATTTCCTTTTGAAATTTTTGATTAAAAAATGTTTTCGAAAGGTACTCAATATTTACCATTGAAGAATAATGTATAATTTTTTCCTCGTCCCGAAAAAGTCCCTTAAAGGTTTAAAATGCGTTATCCCCATATAATTTAATTGATACCATCCATACTAATATATAGGGGCGGCCATAGCGTAGTAGTTAAGGTGCACGTAGCACGTAGTAGAAAGAAAGTGGCAATGGGCTAGACATGTAGCACACACAACCGATGATCTATGGATCAAGCGAACATTAGAATGTAGACCACAAGAACAGAAAAGGAGCGTAGGATGTTCCAAAACAAGATGGCGAGATGATATACAGAGGGTTTCGGGCATTGGATAGATGACAACAGCTGCAAATAGATTGAGATGGAAATTCAGGGGGAATACCTACATCCAGCATTGGATAGAACTAGGCTTATAGTGATAGTGATATAGTGAAGTTAGATGATCTCCGATTGATCTTGGTTTACGAAAGTCATACTGATGCTCGCGAATAATATAAGATCCTTTCAGATATTTTTCAAGGATGCTGATTGATAGTTCTTTATTTAACTTTTCATATTACTGAAAGCAATGCGACTAGTTGGTAGTTTTAGCAAGGTGTTCTTGAGTAGATGTGACAGATATCAGGTAGAAGCTTTTTTGGTGCACCCATATAGGTTATGACTTGAAATAGGATGTAAGCTTATAATATTTTACCGTCAAAATTGAAACATTCATACTTGATAAACTTTGTATGGTGCATGTAAAACTCTCTAAAAAGGTTTTTTGACATTGGTATCCGGGAATAACAAAATAATTCTATTGACATCTTGCCAAATAAAAGTGCTCATATGTCCTTTATTTATTAACGGGTTTGATGAAACTTAATGGAAAATTTAAAATCAGCCTAGAATAGGTTTTTTGACATTGACATCTGTCAATTTCACAATACTATTTCGTCTGTGGATTGATTTTGATCAAGATGGGAGAGGTGAGTTTACTTTAAAAAATTAATTTTGGTAGTAAAAGCTGTCAAAATTTGGCAATATGACCTAAATAAATTTAAACCGTAGATAGATACGTTAAAAAAATTGGTAACTGACAACATTAAAATGTTTATATGTAGTATAATTATGGAAGTACCGTAATCTAATTTGAAGTATATATACAAAATAAGTGAAGTTAAAATTACGAAAATGACATAAATATTTCTGCTCTCTATCTCTTCTATTTTTCAGCTAGTTGTTAATAAATATAAAAATTAATACAAGTGTAAAATAAAAATTGCACCTTTTTTATTTATCGCTCACCTCCCCACCTCAGTAGGGCTGTTACCCTTTTTCCATATCCTAAGGATATCAGCGAGGATGTCGTAATACCAGTCAACGTTGTCCAAGTGCCGAAACATACATTTTAAACAACGCAGTAATGCTGCCACTGACGTTATTTGCATTTCTGCAAACAACTACTACCTATGTACGTGGCCAGGTCATATATACTTAAATAAATTAATAAATAAGTATACCGACCTGCGGGATTGAACCCTCGACCTTCTGCACAGTAGCAAAGTACTACGCCACCGAGCCACGGCCAGCTAGCAGGATAGTTTGTCATAATGTCGATGAAACAAAAATGAATACACCATGGGTAATACCAAATTCCATTGTGGTTCGTGATTTCGAGTTGATTTAAAAGAATTTTGTTGTAAATGAAAAGAGAAAAATCTCTCGAAGGAACAAGTCGTGCTGCACATTGGGATTCAGCTATCAAAATCTCTAGGATAATATTGTCTGAACCAAATAAACAAAAAATAAAAATTTTGGAATATTGTGCTGCATCTGCTACTTAGTATATACTCTATATATCAATATACGAAAAATGGCTTTCCTTTTAGCTTGTCCATAGAAAATATTGTCACCGATTTATCCCCGTAGGGTTTACAAATAATCTGAAACTAATACTATTTACACATTAAAATCGCAGACTCCATTCAACAATATATGTGTAAAATAAAGTTTTTCCGCTCAGTATATCATCACGGTTATGATTCACTTTACCTTTTTCACCCTAGATATGCTTTTGCTTGAAAACATATAAATTTTCTGAAAAAAAAAATATGTTTATGTTTCAGCCTGTCAGAAAGCTATGTCAGTACAAGCTCAGACCTGACAATATCACATACAATCAAATATGGCAGTGTATTGTACCCAGTACATTTTATTCTTCGTTACGAGTTCATTGATTTGTCCCAAGAGGGATTACAAATGAATAGAAACCCATGTGATAGATTGTTTACAGATAACAATGGCAGATTTTATTCCCCAAAAATAACTTTTTTATTTGGAAGAGGCGGACAAAAGGATCTGTCGTGTACATATCAGTTTAAAGCTGCCGAATCTCAAAGGTTAAAGTTGACATTTAACAAAGCCGGTTTTGGACAAAGGGAGTGCTTTTCTGAATATAATCCGGAAATTAATAGGTATGTAAAAAATTACTTTTAATGTGAAAATTAATTAATTTATTTAATATGAAACAAAGAAAATTTCCTAATTAACTATTGTAATTCAGAGTTACTTTTTTACAAAATATAATATATATATATATATATATATATATATATATATATATATATATATATATATATATATATATATGTATATATATATATATATATATATATATATATATATATATATATATATATATATATATATATATATGTATATATATATATATATATATATATATATACTAGCCGTGCCCGCGGCTCCGCTCGCGTGTACTTGATTCCCTACTATCGTCACTGCTTATTCCTTATGTTACCTAACGTAATAAAATATCTGCCATAATTTCCCCTTATCTACCATTATTTCTCCTTATCTCCCATTATTTCTACATAATTTCCATTATCTAAACTTATCTCTGCTCATCTCCCATTATTTCTCTTTATCTCCCATTATTTCTCCTTATCTTCCGTTATCTCACCTTATCTCCCATTATCTAGGCTTATCTCGACTTATCTCGCAATATTTCTCCTTATCTCCCATTATTTCTCCTTATCTCCCATTATCTTACCATAACTCCCATTACCTAGACTTATCTCTGCTTATCTCCCATTATTTCTCCTTATCTCCCATTATTTATACTTAACTCCCATTATCTCACCTTATCTCCTATTATCTAGGTTTATCTCGACTTATCTCGCAATATTTTTCCTTATCTCCCATTATTTCTCCTTATCTCCCATTATCTCACCATAACTCCCATTACTTAGACTTATCTCTGCTTATCTCCCCATTATTTCTCCTTATCTCCAATTATCTCTACATAATTTCTATTATCTAGGCTTATCTCTGCTCAGCTCCCATTATTTCTCCTTATCTCCCATTATTTCTCCTTATCTCCCATTATCTCATCTTATCTCCCATTATCTAGGCTTATCTCGACTTATCTCGCAATATTTCTCCTTATCTCCCATTATTTCTCCTTATTTCCAATTATCTCACCAGAACTCCCATTACCTAGACTTATCTCTGCTTATCTCCCATTATTTCTACTTATCTCCCATTATCTCACCTTATCTCCAATTATCTAGGCTTATCTCGACTTATCTCGCAATATTTCTCCTTATCTCCCATTATTTCTCCTTATCTTCCATTATCTCACCACAACTCCCATTACTTAGACTTATTTCGGCTTATCTCCCGTTATTTCTCCTTATTTCCCATTATTTATACCTATCTCCCATTATCTCACCTTATCTCCCATTATCTAGGCTTATATCGAATTATATAGAACATATCATAGAAAACACGTAAATCGGATAACTGGTTCTCAAGTGATAAGCGCACTAACAGACAGACAGAGAGACGTTGCATTTTATATATATTATATTCTTTGCAACATGATATTGTTCCATATTTAATCGTTTAGGCAGTATATTGCAAGAGAACGCGCTAACGGTAGCCTTTTTTTTCCGACTTTATCGTCACTGCTTATTCCTTATGTTACCTAATGCAATAAAATATTTCCTATAACCTGGCCAGAGAACATATGTATGTTTAAAAAAAAAAGTAGGTAACGCATTAACGGACAGATAGACAGACAGAGAGACGTTGCATTTTATATATATTATAGATAGATAACCTGGCCAGAGAACATATGTATGTTTTAAAAAAAAGTACGTAAATCGGATAAGTGGTTCTCCAGTGATAAGCGCACTAACGGACAGACAGAGAGACGCTGCATTTTATATATTATAGGTATAAATTATTATTATATAACTTGGCCAAAGAATATATGTATGAATTTAAAAAAAGACACATAAACTGGATAAGTGGTTCTCACGTGATAAACGCACTAATGGACAGACAGACAGAGAGACGTTGCATTTTATATATATTATAGATTATAGATATTCTCTGCTACATAATATTGTTCCATATTTACTGGTTTAGGCTGTGTATTGTAAGGGAACGCGCTAGCGGCAAACTTTTTTTCCGACTTCATTCACTATTATCGTCAGTGCTCATTCCCTATGCTACCTATCGTAATAAAATATAGCCTATAACCTGGCCAGAGAACATATGTATGTTTTAAAAAAAAAAAGTACGTAAATCAGATAAGTGGTTCTCCAGGGATAAGCGCACTAACGGACAGACAGAGAGACGTTGCATTTTATATATATTATAGATATATATATATATATATATATATATATATATATATATATATATATATATATATATTATACATATATATATATATATATATATATATATATATATATATATATATATATATATATATATATATATGCATATATATAATATATAATATATATATATATATATATATATATATATATATATATATATATATATATATATATATATGCATATATATAATATATAATATATATATATATATATATATATATATATATATATATATATATATGTATATATATATATATATATATATATATGCATATATATATTATATATATATATATATATATATATATATATATATATATATATGCATATATATATATATATATATATATATATATATATATATATATATATGCATATATATATATATATATATATATATATATATATATATATATATATATATATATATGCATATATATATATATATATATATATATATATATATATATATATATATATATAATATATATATGCATATATATATATATATATATATATATATATATATATATATATATATATATATACATATATATATATATATATATATATATATATATATATATATATATATATATATATATATATATATATATATATATATATGCATATATGCATTCCCTATGCTACCTATCGTAATAAAATATAGCCTATAACCTGGTCAGAGAACATATGTATGTTTTAAAAAAAAAGTACGTAAATCAGATAAGGGATGAGCGCACTAACGGACAGACAGACAGACAGAGAGACGTTTCATTTTATATATATTATAGATATATATATATATATATATATATATATATATATATATATATATATATATATATATATGCATATATATATATATATATATATATATATATATATATATGCATATATATATATATATATATATATATATATATATATATATATATATATATGCATATATATATATATATATATATATATATATATATATATATATATATATATATATATATATATATATGAGGGCTGCCTTTTAAGTTTTTACAAACGATCACTAGATGGCGCTGTTGAGATGTGACATTACCATTATTGTAAAATTTGACATTTGTTATTGTTAAAATAGTGGCAGCTCAGAAATTGGCCTAGTAGTTTGTTTACAGTGAGCGTTTAAAAAAACAGTTTTGTAGCAAATGGAAATTTCATGGGAAGGTTTTCGTTGGTTGATTTTTTACGATTTTTAGTAAAGGCCTAACTCAACAACAATACTTTTAATCGCTTCGTTCCACTTTTGGTAATGAATAACCGTCAGAAAACACAGTTTACAATTATATATACAGTTTGCAGAATTTGGTCATGGTCGTGCTTTCGTCAGCGATTAATTTTGTGAAGGTCGACCAAAATCTGGTGTGCTACAAAAAACATCGATGCTGTGCGCAATGTGAGAGAGACGGCAATACATTCGATTTTGCATGAATAATTAGTTGTGAAAAAGAGCTATTGCCGATGGAATGGATTCCGGATAATTTGACCGAAACTCAAAGAGGTTCGTGTCAATTGGTGTAAGGATATGCTCAAAAAATTCAACTAAGGACATGTAAAATTCGTATACAACATCGTAACAGGGGACGAAACTTGGATATATTCGTTCGAGCCTGAAACCAAACAACAATTAACACTCTGGGTGTTCCAAGATGAACCGAATCCAACTAAAGATGTTCGTTCACGAAGCACTTCCAAGAAAATTATCGCATGTTACGGCCATTGCTTTAGAGGATCGAAGAACAATTAATGCGGAATGGTATGCAACAATTTGTTTGCCAGAAGTCATCGATGAAATCAGGAAAAACAACCGAAAACGTCGCATCATTCTTCATCATGGCAATGCCAGCTCTCACACATCACGTCAAACAATTATTTATTTGACGGAGAAAAATATCGAATTAATATCTTAGTGTCCGTATTGATCTGATTTATCGCCTAACGATTTCTTTTGTTCCCAAATGTCAAAAAAATGCCTGGATAGCGATTTTCATTACCTCAAGAAGCTGTTATCCTCGTAAAACCATGTTTTTTAATCACTTCAGAGTGGAAAAAATGGTTCGAGAATTGATACGAACGCACGCATGTATAAATCTTAAAGGCAAATATTCTGAGAAACAGTAAAACAATATGTACCAAAAACGTTTTTTCTTTCATTGTTTTTGTACAAACTTAAAAGGTAGTTGTACCATCATTTTCTCATGTATGGGTGAGCATAACAATTTTACTCTCTTCATGCGTTTAACGCTAACTGCTTCCTAAATAAAGAGAATTTTGTTTTAATACCTTTTAATAAAAAATTTTTTTAACATAATTAAATTTGTTATAATTATTCCTCTAGATGGCAGTGTAATACTAAATCACAACCAGATGATACAGCAAGAATAATCATCTCAGAATATCCTTGGAGTGACATAGAAATAAAAAGACACTGCTTGTGTAGTAACATTAGCGACCAACCATTTATTATCACAACAAAATCAGCGGAAAAAATAGTTGTAAAATTTATAGGTAAGTATTTAACTTCAGTGTCGTCAAATTACACATCATTATGCTTAGTGCATAACACCGAAGAACAAAATCGAACTTTTTTTCTTTGTTGCATGACATCTGTTAAGTATTCCTTTCTAATTTGACGTCGATGATTTCGAATCTACCCTCATATTGTTTCTAGCAGCTCTAGTTTTTGAGATGCAGGTACTGTAGTAATATATACTATTCAGTTAATAATTGCCATCAGTAGAGTTATTAATAAGCTAGTTTCTGTACATCTATAGTGATTTTTTCCTCAAGAAGAACATGCGTAAATAGTCCAAATTGTTTTTGTCATTTGTGGCAAATACATGTTTAAAGAATTTCGTTTGAATGTGTGTGAAGTGGATTTATTCTAGCTTTTAATCTGCTACTAGACCTGTTGTAAGTTCCAGTGATAATTAGTACCACATCCATGCACATCCCAGGGACATCCAAATGCGTTCAGCCAACAAATCGATGATAGTCACGATAGTAAGGATAGTGATTTTGATTGCCCCGGAAATCCTAGACCACTCAATCAAAGTGACCCAGAGATCCTGGACTGTTTAAAAAAGCATCAGAACAGTTAAAAGGCAGTTTTCAGGTTAAAAGAAAGACATCTATTGACAAAAGAAACACATATCTCGTATTACCGCACTAGGGAAAAGAATTTACTCCTTTTTTTTCTGAAGAGGATGATTTTGGATTTTGCAGTTATATTTCTTGCCTAATGGCTGCAATGGGATTAAAAAATATGACTCAAATGAATGGCGTTTATTTATAGACTCATCAAAACGTAATCTTAAATGTGTACTCTTGCATAACTGTAACAAGCTAGGTTCTTTGCTAATTGCACATTCAACCAAAGTCAAAGAAGACTATTCTACAATATCTTTAGTTATGAACAAGATTAAGTAGAATGAACATAAATGGATTTAATGTGTGGATCTAAAAGACGGTTATACGAAATATCTCTGTTTCATATGCTTATGGGACAGCAGACCTAAAGCTGAGCTCTGGAAAGACTGGCCTTCAAGGGAAGCTCTAATCCCTGGTAGGCTGAATATTATAAATTATCTACTCATGCTCAGAGACCGCATAATATTGCCTTCTTTACATATGAAGCTGGGGCTAATGAAACAGTATGTAAAAGCGCTTAACAAAGACGGGGAATGTTTTTAGTACATTCCAAAATTAAGTATTGAAAAGTTAAAAGCTGACATTTTTTGACCGCCCACAGATCAAGAAATTAATAAATGATCCAATTTTCACCAGTTATATGATAGATAATAAAAAATATGGGTGAGATGAGTTCGTTCGGGTAGTGAAAAATTTCTTGGGAAATAAAAGGTCTGACGACTACTCTCAACACATTGAGCAGCTAATGCTGCACTTCCAGCGACTTGCAACATTAGTATAAAACTACACTTCCTTCACAGTCATCTAGACCGTTTTTTTCCCGAAAAATGATTTAAGTGAGGATCAAGGGGAACGCTTCCACCAGAATATTCGCACTATGGAGGAGCGATACTAGGATCATTGGAATGTGAATATGATGGATAATTATTGTTGGAGCATTCAGAATGGTACTCGTAAGTCGACTCATGCGAGAAAATCGTATAAAAGTAAATTTCATTGAAGTTAAGTGTGTTTAATAAAATATTATAACTTGAAAAATTGTATTTCTTTATTAAAACTCCCTCCAATTCATATCTGTAAAACTAGAGCTGCTGCAAGAAGACCGACTAGATATATAAAATAAGCATAAAAAACATATTTAGAATCAGGTATAACATGTCATGCAACAGAAATGCTGTTGGGTGGTGTAATATACTAAAAATATTTTCTAATATTTACAGTGACTAATATGAAAAATACCGAAGACTACAACAGTTATTTTTTTGACGCACAATACGAATTTATACCAGATGATTATAATTGCCTAAATCCCTGGAAATCAAGAAGGTTAAGGGATTTTAGTGGTGAAATTAGCATAAGAGAGAATGACAGAAGCCTAATTGACTTAGCAAATGGCATAAATCAGAATTATACGATAAGGTAATGTGAAAATATATGATTAATAAGTCGCTTTCCACTGGAAAATTATACTAAAGGTTTTTGACAATGTTTTGAAATAAATAAAAGTTTCATCCCTTTGCTTTAATTGGATTTACTCATAACGTTGTGGTATATACATAGGGTGTAACAAAAATAATGAGTCCAACCAACTTTTTCAACAACCGAATTTTTTTTATAAATTGAGTTTATTTCTCTTCAAGGTATTTATTCTTGCAGCCACACAGCGACAAAAGTATTGTTTCGGTGGTGGAATGCTATTCGGCTCGTCGATTATGTTCATCTGAATATTATTCAAAGTACCGAAATGCACTAGTTTAGATGAGCAATGGTAAATAAAAAAATATTACGGAGATTGAAATTCGGCTACTAGGTGACTGGACAGCCACAATTTTTTTTCTCTGACACAAATTTTTATATGAAGCCTGCGACAAAGGATGGGATATTATCTTAGTGAAACATCCAAGTACGTACTGTTGCATACGTACCACCTCCTTCTTGAGTTTTTCAAGACCTATCCTATAAAAAATTTTAATCGATATTTTGAGCTGTAAGTACAAGTTCCTGGTGGACTGTCAAATACGCATCATTTGATTCCCTATTTACTCATCTTGTCTTCCTTTCGACCTTAATTTTTTGTCTCGGCATCATACCCGATTACCTATAATTAGGTTAATGAAGACACCTCTAATAGCCATGAAGTTCTTTGGAACAATCTGGACGGACTTTCATGTCCCAGTTTTGTGTTAAACTCTAATGTATGGTAAGCTGGTTTAAATTTAATAGACTACTGATTATTATCAGTCACATCGTCGCCTGATTCTAATGCTGATGGTCTTCTCCAACCAAATTCAATTTTCACTTCTTGGTCCTTGCAAAAAACCTTGTGTCATCTGAACACTTGTTCTTTGGATAAGGAACTGTCATAATAACTATAAGAAGTTATAGTGGTGTATTCGCCAAGTTTCATACAAAATTTGTACAATTTATACTTCCAGACGAGTTACAAGAAAGTATCTTGGCTACTACTTCATTACAATTAAAGATTTAGTGCAACCTCTGTTATCTGATGGTATAACAAAGAACATCTAAATGTACTGTTGGATTACCCCATTCAGCAATATTCAAACAAAAAATTTGTAACGGAAATTAAATTAAATAGTGTCCTTCGCTTTTCAGATGTAAGGTGTAAAGGAAAAGTTTACAGAAAGCTAATTCATCTAAACTAAAATATCTGTATCTTAATTAAATAAATCTATAATATTTTTAGTTTTCTTTTATATTTTAGAGATAAATGTACTACTATAAACTATAGTTATATAGTTAATTAAAATAATATATATATATATATATATATATATATATATATATATATATATATATAATATATATATATATATATATATATATACCATTTTTTTCCAATCGCTGTATTTTCTTAAATTTTAGATACTGTCTTCAACATCCTTGGCTTATAGAGCCTGAAGAAGACTGTAACTTTATATACCTTAAAATAAAAGGAATTGAAAGGAGAGACTCTAGACTGTGTTCAATAAAAAATAGAATCCTCGTTTATCCTGCAGGTCGCACGGAAGATGTTCACGTAATTTGTCCTCAACATAGCGATGTGGATGAAGTTGTTGAAATGTTCTCAGAAGGATGGAATATGTATAGTTATAAAAAGTTGCAAAATAGGTACGTTGTAGTAGTAGTAGTAGTAACATAATATGTGTGGGGAGACTGAAAGCCAACCAAACAGACCAAAGCGATACTGTTCGCCAAATCCAATTAAGTTCCAGAGACAATGCAATATCAGCCAGATGGGACCTACAGTTTAACTTGGGATCCGAAGCAAATGTTCGATTTTTTTAATATTATATATATATATATATATATATATATATATATATATATATATATATTTATATATATATGTATATATATATATATATATATATATATATATATATATATATATATATATATATATACATATATATATATATATATATATATATGTATATATATATATATATATATATATATATATATATATACATATATATATATATATATATATATATATATATATATATATATATATATATATATATATATATATATATACATACTCCTGGACAAAATTAACGCAACACTCTAAAAATTAATTTATCTTTTTCTTATGTCAGTTTTAAAATTTATCGAGTATTTGAATAGTAGGCTATGCATATTTTGTTTCGTTGTTCATGACAGAAATCAAAACAATTCGTTTAGATTTACAGTTTTAAAGAATTTTTTAGAAGATAAACAATTTTCTGTAATAATGTGATAGATTTTCTTTAAAGGTAAGCTTATAAATTGTTCCCTTTTTCAAAGTAATATGTTTTTGTGGTAGACTGTTTTTATTTTTGACCCCGAAGAATTAGAAAAGTGGGTAGTGCGAGCCTCAGTTTTATTGGACGAGGGATATTGTCAGAGTTATGTTGCCAGTTTGTTAGGCAAACATCGTTCCACAATAAGTCGTATGGTAAGACGCTTGAATGAAGTAGGAACTTATTCTAGAACGCTAGGTGAGATTCAAGAAATAAAGAAAAAAAATGAAAATGCCCTAAACCAAAAGGCGAAACGTCAATTTAAGTTTAAGTTTAAATACCAAATATTCATAAATCGAACCCAAAGCCCAAGAATTAAAAACAAATATTAATTGATGGTCCAAGAAAATGTTTAAGTATATATATATATATATATATATATATATATATATATATATATAAAGCATTCTTTTTGGATGGGAGACCCCACACTCTCCAAAATTGGTTTATCCCAAAAAATCAACCGGGAGTGCAAAGCCTCTACCTTCGTTTGCCGTGTGGCATTTTTTGAAATTCGCAATAACGAAGTCAATATGGCGGCGTAAAGTGACAAAGTGTCAGAAAAATTGTAGTTCCAATGTAGTTTTATCTCCAAGTCACTCCAAATCCGTTGTAATATTTTGGAAATATTTGATTGAAGGACTCGGAGTACTCGATGATTCCGGTATACCAAAATCAAAAATGGCGGATACAATATGGCGACCGAACACGAATCCAATATATTAATAGTGGTGCCCGGAGATGGATCAGAATGAGATTATATGTCCGGTGGTTTTTTGAGATCGTCGATCATGAATCTGAGGTCATTTTTCACTTCCACCCTTCTAGGGGTGTGAAAAGAAGGGTTGAATTTTGATTTTCAGTCTAACTAGGATGAAAATCTGTACCTGGGGGTACGAATGCCTTGAGGCTAGATAAAAAAGGTGCTTGTCATTTGGATGAGGTAGATAACAACCCGATTTATTATAAAATTATTATGTTTCTGACTGCTCTCGAAATGTAACTATAACATACTTACTTTGTATTTTAAGAGTATTCGGAAGAAAACAAGAACTGGTAGAATATTAAGTGTTATATTCTTAGGGAAAAAGTGTCTGCTTTTTAAAATGAGTAAGTAGAAGTATATAGTACATTTATATATTTATAGTACTTAATATACCTATATATGTATTGTAACAATTCAACGGCTTAAGAAGTAATTTAATTATATGCTAAATACAACAATGTAGCTAAGCATAAAGATAATTTTACTGTTAAATAATATGGTTTCTTTGTAGGAAGAAAATTTCACAGTCCCTGTAAATTGTAGTTGGTATAAATCACAGCCCGGATAACATATTCCAAAGTAATGGGGTCGCTCATAATGAATCTGAGATCTTTTTCTACTTCCACCTTTCTAGGGGTGAAATTTTGATGTTCAGTCTGACTAGAATGAGATTCTGTACCTGCGGGATTTTTGCAGTAGCTGATAATGAATCTACGGGCATTTTTCATTTCAATTGGGTTAAGTAAGTGGAATATTTAGCCACATTATTCCATCCGCCAGCTTGAGTTTAAGAGTTTGGATATTGTGTAATTGATTTCTACACGATTAGTTAATAAAGTCTCCAAATCACTATATCCGAGTTAATCTAATGAGTTTTCAGTGGATTGCAGTGCCTGTTTAGGGTGTTCAGCCGCCATATTGTATCCACCATTTTTGATTTGGGTATTCTGGAATAAAATCGACCATCGAATACCTCAAATCCTTCAATCATACATTCCCAAAATATTACAACAGATTTGGAGTAACCTGAAGAGAGAAAACCATCTTGGAACTATAATTTTTCTGACACTTGTCAGTTTAAGCCACCATATTGAGCCCCTTATTGCGAATTTCAAAAAGTGCCATACGGCAATTGAAAGCAGAGGCTTCGAGCTTTCATTTGTACTCCCGGTTGATTTTTTTTGGATCAAACCAATTTTGGAGAGCATGGGGTCTCCTGTCCAAAAAGAATACCTCATAGATACATACATATATATATATATATATATATATATATATATATATATATATATATATATATATATATATATATATATATATATATGTATATATATATATATATATATATATATATATATATATATATATATATATATAAATATATGTATATATAAATATATATTTATATATACTTATATATATATATATACATATATATATATATATATATATATATATATATATATATATATATATGAGATATCTTACAAGTAGCAAAACATATCTGCTGAAACCAAAATTTTTAAATTTTGATATATGTAAAAAAAAAAAAAAAAAAAAATGTGATTGAAGATGAAGATAACCTAACAATAATGCAGCCATTGCCAAATATAACAAAATTTAACCTTTTTTATTTGCACAATAGCCAGAAAGCTTTATTTTAAAACGGAAATTTTTAGTTATTTTGCCGAAATTCAAGTTTTCTATTTTTTGAAACATCACATATGTTTATTTATAATTTCACTGTAGTAGATTAAGTAACTCACATTTCTTTTTTGAGTTTTTATAGAAAAATCTCTATATGTAACGAAGTTTTGTAGACATTTTATATATACCAGGTGTCCCATAATAAAGTTAAATTTTAAAATTCTTATACAAGAACATAACAAAGTTAAATTTTAAACTTCTTATAATACAAAAACAACTTGTTAATGGAAAAAAAAAACTTTTGTTTTATGTTAAACTACAGTCCTTGGAAAATTATTTCATAAGAGAGATATCATCTAAATGTGAATCATTACGTTCTCGATACTCTTTTAAACAAGCACCAGGGTTATTGGTCATTGCCCGACATATGATTTGTCTCATTTAATGCCGGGTATTTTCTTTTAATTGTTCCAGTGACAATGCATTGTTATTGTAAACTTTTGGTTCTAAAATATCTCCTCAAGAAAAATTCCTTTACTTCACATCAGGGCCAGGAAGGAAATAATTGTTAAACTAACAAAATCATTTGACCAAACAAAAAAATATATCCAAATTATAATGTTTCCGTCGTTTACTTCCTTTTCATATATGATTTTTTTTAGAAATGCTCGAAGTTTCATAGTGGAATTTTTGAAAAAGGAGCCAGGTAATTTTGCACTTACATGGATGGAGATATCGAAAAATCCTGCATTAGCCTTGCCAAGTTCTTTTTTAACGCTAAGACCACCAGAATGTCCACATAGGTAAGATCTTGAATTTTGAGGTATAGTTTAAAGTACTTGTTTCTTTTTAAACCTCAATTGGTTGTAAAAATGGTTTAAATTATCAGCTATAAACAGATTCTTGTATGAAACTTACCTGATCTGCAGTTATTGCGCTGTACAATACAAGATCAGAAATTTATGTTTAAACCTATAACACCACAAATTTGGTTATATTTGTAACACGTATTAATTTTTCTAAGCGCTACAAGTTCTTTCTCTCTTTGTATTTTAAACTTTCTTTTAAAAGTTTTTTTCAATAAAAACTGTAACTGCCAAGAACAGAGTAAACCGTCTAACTAGAAATTTCATCGCCATTAGATCGGGTATAAGATTTAGGCATATCAAGTGGGTTAGGCTGTTACCTAACTCACTAAAAAGACAATTAAGCTGGCAAGAACACCTGTTTGCTTTCTAAAGTTATGAAGCTGAACATTACGAAACTAGAAAATTTTTTAAACATTTTGAAAACTATTAACTTTTTCACCTATTGTAAGCTCTCAATTTTTATTTTAAGTTTTCTTCAAAAAAAGTTCTGTTGATGATATTCACAACATTATATAACACATGGGCTGAAAAGTCCCGGGCCTAACAAAGAAAACACGGTTTTTTTGGTTCAAAATTAGCTTTATTCATCAACGTAATCTCCATCAAGAGCAACGCAATCATTCCAGCGCCGCTCTAACATTTCAATACCACTTTTGTAGAACGATTTATCTTTTGCCTCAAAATAGGCCTCAGTTTCAGCGATAACCTCTTCATTCGTGCGAAATTTCTTACCGGCGAGCATTTTTTTTCAGGTCTGCGAACAGCCAGTAGTCGCTGGGAGCCAAATCTGGCGAATACGGTGGATGTGGGAGCAATTCGAAGTTCAATTCATGTAGTTTTGCCATTGTTTTGATTGACTTGTGACACGGTGCGTTGTCTTGATGAAACAAAATTTTTTTCTTTGCCATATGCGGTCGTTTCTTTGCAATTTCGGCCTTCAAACGCTCCAATAACGCTATATAATATTCACTGTTGATGGTATTTCCTTTCTCAGGATAGTCAATGAATATTACACCACGCACATCCCAAAATACCGAGGCCATAACCTTTCCAGCCGATTGTTGTGCTTTCGGGCGCTTTGGACGAGATTCACCAGTTTGCTGTCCACTCAGATGACGATCGTTTTGATTCCGGAGTGAAGTGATGGATCCATGTTTCATCCATTGTCACATATCGACGCAAAAATTCCGGTTTGTTACGTTTTTTAAACATGGCCAGACACTGCTCAGAATCATCAACACGTTCTTGTTTTTGATCAACAGTGAGCAAACGCGGCACCTACTTTGAACAGAGCTTTCTCATAGTCAAATGCTCATGCAATATAAAGCCAACACGTTCTTTTGATATCTTTACGATGTCAGCTAACTCACGCAACTTTACTTTTCGATCATTCAAAACGATTTTATGGATTTTTTTGATGTTTTCTGGTGTTACCGCCTCATTCGGACGTCCACTGCGTTCTGCATCATCGGTGTCTCTACGACCACGTTTGAAGTCAGCAAACCAACGTTTTATTGTTGTTTCTGATGGAGCGGAGTCCCCATAACACTTTTCAAGCCATTGCTTCGCTTGGACCCTATTTTTTCCCATCAAGAAGCAGTGTAAAATTAAAACACGAAATTGTTTTTGATCCATTGTTTTGAAAATAACAAAAGTAGCGTCACTCTTAGCACAATAACTCACAAACTAATGAATAGAATATCATGAAATTTTAACAGCTGTCTTTTGAAGGTTAGTATTAACTGAAAAAAAGGTGACTGCAATAAAACTAGCGCCATCTATGTGTTAGGCCCGGGACTTTTCAGCCCATGTGTTATAACAAGTCGTTCAACTTAACAAAGACCTGGAAGAAGCTCTATCGCGAGAGTAACTAAGTAGAATTTAACCATACAAAAACTCAGCAGAACTTTATTCTAAAATAACCGGTCAAGTGCAAGTTGAACTTGCACAATTAGTGTTCCGTACGTTGATTGCTTTTAAAATAAAAAATTTTGTACGGTGACTCAGAAAACACACCCCAAATGAGTTTTTCAACAAAGTTTGTTTACAATCTTTACTGAAAACTGATGACCTTCAAATTTTTGTTTTTTTATATACCAGATAAATTATTAAAGGTAATGCACTCATGATAATTTTCGTTCAATCTACACCCTGTGGAGAATATTCCAGAATTTTTGTCAAAATTTTTTGATCAGTACTTTTCGAAATAAGATGGGGGGACAGCGATTTTTCGCGATTTTTTAAAAATAATACAAAGAAAAGTGTGCGCAAGTGTTACATTATATATATATATATATATATATATATATATATATATATATATATATATATGTATATATATATATATATATATATATATATATATATATATATATATATATATATATATATATTTATTTGTGTTTTCACAAGCTTTCATTTGACATCACACTCGATGATCTAGTAAAAACAATTTTTTTTTCACTTCCGATTTCACCCCCCAAAACTAACCCCTTAAGTCAAAATTTAACTTTCAAAACTACATGGCTCTGATCAGGCCATCAATTCCTATATTAGTACCAAATTTCAACTTTCTACGTCAAATAGTTTCGGAGAAAATCGGGTGTGACAGACAGACAGACATCGAAGTGATCTTATAAGTGTTCCGTACGGAACACTAAAAATTAACTTTGCGGAACCCGACATAGTTACCTCGGGACACTCCATTCCTCTAGCATCGTCACTTAAGTTGCTGGACTTTAACTTGGAAGCAAATACGTCTTGACATAAACATGTCGCATGACTAGCAAAGAAAGCTTCTCAAAAGTTGGGAATGCTATTTCGAAATAGAAAGCTTTACTCCACAACAACTGTTAGTTCTGTACAAAGCTCAAATTCAATCAACACTGTTTGGGGCTCTGCTCCGAAACATACATTGAATTTGTTGGATTCTATTCAGAAGAAGGCGGTGAGCCTGATTGGAGACCCAGAACACATCAGACACCTTGATGTCTCGGACCATCGAAGACCTGTTGGCGACTGCTATAGTGTGTGGTGTCTATTCTATAAGCGAAAAGTATTGGATGGATGTATGTAGCCTCACATCCGTATAGGGTTCAGCTTGTTACTTCTCGTACAACACTTTTCAAACGGTATTTTATATGGAGGACATCATCTCCCTGGATTAACTTGCCCAGAACTGTGTTTTCCACCGAGTACAACTTCATTCAAGACGTGAATCGCTTTTTCCGCACATGCGTCGCTCCTGTCGCGCTTTAGGGATTTTCCTGCAGCATGGGTGCTAAGTTCATAAAAAAAACAAGATCGAGAACAAGAGTCAACTAGAAACTTAAATATCCCTTGGCAAGTAGATCGGGTTCAAGTTAGATCGTTTTAAGAAAATCTGCTTATTAAAATCTATTTGAAATATTTGTCTCTTACGTTTAGATCATTTTCCAATTACTTCCCAATTTTTGGGACTACAAACTATTAAAAAATATATACCAGCTGAGTAACAAGTTTCATTAGAATATTGACTTTAGTTTTTATCATGTATATATTGTTTAACAAAAATGTGAATATCTATAATATATTAATCTGAATTTTTACACAACGTCCAACAAATCGTCAGACGTTCGTTAAGAGTAGTAGCTAAAAAATAAAGTTTTTAAACGACTTCTTAATATTGTTATAGAATTTTAGAATATCTTGGTAATACAGCATTGTCGATGATAACAGAATATTTTATAAATATCCTCCTTGATTATTCAATGTTCATATTTTCACTGTGGGTTAAAAACTTGCATATCTAACCTTAGAATGATACCAATTTCGTGATTTAAAATTAGATTAAAAATACATCTATGATTATCTAAAACCTGTTTACATTAATTTTTCCAAACGAATTAAATATTTTTTGGAGGTGGGCTGAAACAATCATTAAAAAAAATCCTACCTTTTATAATAGAGATAAATTTGTGCCATTGAAGATCTCCTATCGGTACGACGCCGACGTCAACTCAAGTACAGCTTCTAAAAGAAGTAAATGCTGCTCTATATACTCATTGAGAGATACGAATACTGTGCTACTCCATTATTTGATTATCATGATCGAACTGAAGTTCAGTTTATCCCAGGGTAGGTGCCAAATTTAACGAAGTAATAAAAAAAACTACTGTCGGTTTGATCAAAATTTTGTTTTTTACTTATTTTAAGACAGTATGGGATTTTAAAAATGACTGCTTTCATCAGTGTTTTCAACTGAGTTAATAAATTGCATTGTATGGTACGCACAACTAAAATTAAATGCAGTATTTCCAGAACCACTAGTTTTTGTCGTTAATTTTACTATCTCAAAAGCTCGTTTTTACCTTTACTATGAATTTTGTCCACGTTAGGTGCGATTTAATTCCAAAAAACCGCCTGTGATCTGTATAATTCTCAAACCTATTATAGTGACCCTTATTTTTTTCGTATCTTCGTTCTTTCCTACAGTGTCAGTCTACTAACACAGCCCCACAAAAAAAAAGTGGGGTATACTTTTGATGCGATATATCAGATCCGTAGTATTTTTGCCCGCTGATCACGAATCTGACGTCAGAATATCGCCATCACATCTCAATTTTTTTCTAACCTCAAAAAATAGGTAAAAATTAGTAAAGATTAAGAAAAATATACTCCTAAAAAATTGATTCAAGCTTTTTCATAAATACAAAGATGTATTAATGTGTATTCGGACACGCTAAGCTAATATTCATCGGTTGGATTAAGCCATACAGTTCTGTTTTCTTTCTAACCTCAATAAATCAGACAGATATAGTGCTTCTTGAATGCAAAAACGAATTCAAATTAAAATTCAACCGATTCTTACCAAATTTGGTACACGGGGGTTTTTTGGATTGCTGATCATGAATCTGAGGTCGGATTTGCAAAATTCAAAATGGCGGATCCAAGATGGCGGACAAAATTTTTGAAAACCAACCGATTCCTACCAAATTTGGTATACAGTTGGGGAATCCTCAAACCTGATACTCTTAAACCCTAAACCCTGAAACCTTAGACTCCCACACCCTGTAACCTCAAAAAATAGACCTCAATAACCCTGTAACTTTAAAAATGAGACCCAATAAACTCAAAACCATGACTTTTAAACCATATACTCTCAAATAGTAGACCCTTAAGCCCTAGAATTGCGAAGGTTAGACTCACGCCTAACTTTCCTTTTTTTGGCTGTATCTTGTTCTTTTTTCCACGAATGACCTATTCAAAGGCTTTCTGCCCAAACGCTTTTGAGGACTTGTTTCTCTTTTTAGCGACCAGCAATAGTCCGCTAGCATATGGTCATCCCATCGTCCTTGATACCGATTTTCTATGATTTTCAGATCTTGGTGAAAACATTTCCCTTGCTCCTCACTGTAGTCACCAAGATTATCTGGGAAATCATCGATGTGGGAGTCCAAGAAATGTAATTTTAGATTCATTAAGCAACCTAATGTTTCAACATTTTTTACCATTTATTCGACTATTTCTTTGTACTTAGGAATTTTATTATTTCCCAAAAAGTTTGTTGCGACTTCTTTTAAAACTAAGCCAAGCAGCTTTTTCAACTTTATTCATTTTAGTAACAAATAATGAATCTTGAAACAATTTTCTTATTTGTGGCCCGTCAAATACGCCTGCCTTAATTTTAGCTTCAGAAAATTTCGGAAATTTTTTATGCAAATATTTGAAACATGGGCCGTTTGTATCTAATGCTCTCGTGAATTGCTTCATCCAAGCTTAATGAGAAGCGGGAGAATAAGAACTTTTCCTGGATCTACCAAGGGTGGAAACAATACATTATTTTCACCAGGAGTGAACGATTCTCTTGTTGGCCAAATTTTTTTCTTATAATGACGTTCCCTGTCTCTGCTATTCCACAGACATTTATAACAGGGATAAAGTGTAAACCCTGACTGTTGGCCAAGCAATATTGTTACAATTTTCAGATCTCCACAAATTTTCCAGTTATGATCAGCATATTTTATTTTTATCAAAAGCTGCTTCATTTTTTCATATTGCTCTTCCATAACTGTGGAATGAGCAATCGGAATGGGAGCGTAAACGTTGGTATTATGCAGCAAAACTGCCTTAATGCTCCGTTTAGATGAATCAATGAACAGTCTCCATTCTTCAGGATCATATGAGTTATTTTGAAATTCATCCATTAGACCTTTTTCATCGGTACAATATGAAAGTGACAATTCCTCGTCCATTGTGAAATATTTTCGAAATTCTTCATCTCTGTTTCTATAATAAGAAATCGTAGCTTCTGGCTTAAGTAAATGTCTTTGGATAAGCCTAAATCTCTGACTAGATCACTAAGTTCTGACTGTGATACGAGTATTGGTTCTGGTTTACGGTTGTATGGTAGAAATTCTTTATCTGTGTCACTAGTATATGATAGGTTGTCACTAGAATATTCATTAGTAACAGTGTTTGAATCTTTTTCGACAGTCTCAATGTTTTCGGCATGAACTGATAAGGTGAAATCATTTGTTTCCATAACATCAGCATCAAGTGGTTCAGGAGGCGGAATTAGTTTAGTTGGTCTTGTTACTGTCGAAACATCGTTATAAGTAATAGTGCTTTTATTTTTTTTCGGTTATGCCTAGATACAACATTCATACAAAAGTAGCAATCATTTTCACTGTATGGTCTATTCCATATTGCTGGTCTGGAATATTTAATCGCCTTCTTATTGATGTACAACATTATTTTGCAAGAACTGCAAATGATGTGGGGAACCCAATCTGTATCCTGGTGCTGTATTTCAATGTTAAAACAATCCTTATTTAAGGTTTTAATCTTATCCGTTATCGGTGACCCCATTTTACTCAATACGTGTTGACAGCAAATATAAACAAAATGAATCACTGTTTTTATCGCACTTATGAAAAGTCCTTGTACCGTGAGACCGTTTTCTTGTAGCATTATACTCTACATGAGCCAAGTCACCCACACATGAAGAGCTACGGTCGCTGGATGACGACGGCTGCGGGCCCGCTTTCCCACCCTGACCAACCGCCGATACTGGGTTTCCGAGTCCCTGCATCGTAATTCTCTTTCTTCTAACTGCCATGACGGCATCTAAGCCGTTATCCAGGGACTCTGCCGGCTAGTGGAGTAACACCGTTGCCCACCGTCACCACCTGGATGCAGGTAGAAGAATAAAAATCGACCGATGAATTTTCTCGGCGTTCAAAATGGCGCGAAAACATCTGCCATCTTGAATTTTGCAAATTCAACCTCAGATTCGTGATCAGCGACCCAAAAAATCCCCGTGTACCAAATTTGGTAAGGATCGGTTGAATTTTAATTTGAATTCGTTTTTGCATTCGAGAAGCACTATATCTGTCTGTTTTATTGAGGTTAGAAAGAAAACAGAACTGTATGGCTCAATCCAACCGATGAATATTAGCTTAGCGTGTCCGAATACATATTAATACATCTTTGGATTCATGAAAAAGCTTGAATCAATTTTTTAGGAGTATATTTTTCTTAATTTTTACTAATTTTTACCTATTTTTTGAGGTTAGAAAGAAATTGAGATGTGATGGCGATATTCTGACGTCAGATTAGTGATCAGCGGGCAAAAATACTACGGATCTGATATATCGCATCAAAAGTATACCCCACTTTTTTTTTTTGTGGGGCTGTGTAATCACCAGTGTCTGCATATATTAGAGTGCCATAGATACCCAGTTAATCAGAATAGTCAAGAAATAGCTATTGTAAATGCATTCCACGACCGTCCGTCGTATTATAAAGAAACGAATAAAAAGGAGACGTTAATTATATACAGAAAGTGTGCGTTGGGTGTCTATCCCTCAATAGAGACATTATTGGCTACAGATTTCAACGACAAATTTAAAAACAAGTAACTATAGATATCACTGTTTCCGATTTATCACAAAAGCGATCCATTTTTTTTTGTTACACGGATTATATTATCATATTTTTAATCTAGTATAAGATGGAAATAATAAAATAAAAGTAGAATGTGTATAACTCATCAGGTTTTATTGTAATATTTTTTTGAAAAAATGTATCAAATATTAATATTTTATAGTGATAGTATAGAAAAAAAAAGATTTTTATTACTTTCTTGGATATTTAGCTTCTGGAATATCCCTCTTCAGTGTCCAACAGTAATCTGCCAACATGTTTGGACATGTTTGTCCATTTGCCTTGGTATCTCTTCTCCATGGCTGAAATATCTTGATGGAAACGTTCAACATGCTCATCGCTTACTGCTCCCAAATGAATTTTGAGTGACATGTTACATCCTAGTGCTTTATAGGTCGTCAAAAGTTCACAGATCAAGTCTTTGTAGTTTTCAGCTTTATTGTTTCTAAGAAAATCTTTAACCACATTTTTGAAACATATCCAGGCGGGTTTTCCAGTGAATTTAATTTTTGTTCAAAGATAGGGTCTTTAATTATTTCTCTAATTTATGGTCCAATCAATATTCCCTCTTTAATTTTAGCGTCGCTAATTTAGGAGAACTTTTTTTTATATATATAGCTTTGTCCATCGCTTTGATAACATTTTTGATAAGACCTAGTTTTATGTGTAGTGGTGGCAACAATACATCTTCTGGTTTCACCAAAGGTGGAAACAAAACGTTTGTTTGTCCAGGAGTAAGTCAGCTACGTTTTTTAATATAATAATTTTTTCTATCTGTGCTGTCCCATTCACAAAGAAAGCAGAAATATTTTGTGTAACTAAGTTGTAGCCCTAATAAAATAGCAATCACCTTCAAATCTCCACATATTTTGGAAGAATGCATACAATATTTTATTTTCTCTAAAAGTAGCTTCATGTTATCATATGACTCTTTCATGTTAGTGGCATGGGCTACTGGGACAGACGGATTTTTGTTTCCATTATGCAATGCATCCGGCCTTTAGACTTACTTTTGAAAAGTCTATAAATAGTCGTCAGTCTGTATTGGTTTAGTTGGTGTTCCCTAATAAATTCATTACAGAATTAATGTCATTACAATAAACAAAGTCACATTCCTGAGAAAAATAACTTCTGAACTCATCATCATGATTGCGGAAAGAGCAAATTCTCGTTTTTTAATGAAGTAAATTCTATCCTTTCAATCTAGATGATAAAACTTCAGCTTGCTTTTTGGATAAACTCAAATCACGCACCAAGTCGTTTAGATCACCTTGTGTTATTAAATGTGGTGTAAAAAAAGTGCTAGGTTCGTAAGTGTAATCTCTCATGTCCTCTTGAGTAGGAGGTAAGCTCAACGATACGTTGGATTCATCTGATTGTACACTTTGTGGCGGTGATGGTACAGGTATCTGTGGGGGACCGGTCTCTTTGCAGATGGTAAGTTTGGATACTTGATTGCTTGTTTAGTTTTACCACTGAAGCCCTTAATTGCAGTCAAGCAAAAATAACAGTCCGATGTGTGATCTCTTGGTTCGGCCCATATCATTGGAATTGCGAAGTTCCAGTCAAAAGGGTAACACAGGATGCACAATATATATGGGGAACCCACAATTAATCTTGGTGACGAACTGAAAATCCGAAATATTCAAAATAACAGTTCTTGACCAAGTCTGTAAACTTTCTCCGCTGACTAGTGAATGTAAGTTCACCACACACGTAACAGAATCGATCAGGATTATTTACACAAGTTCTCGGACTGTTATTGAACGTAGATTACTCAAATGAAAACAAAAAATATTTATTATTTCCAAGATGGCTGAAGTTAAAAATAATGTTCTCAACGATCTCCTCTTATAACGTAATTTAAGTGACTGTCACTATTACAAAAAAACTGAGGATGATCGAACAAATATCTTTGCGGGTTTTTAATTGGGGTAGGTAGGTAAGCATAAATCACATATTAGTTTACGTGTAACAAAAATCATGTTGACCAGTGTAAAAGGACAAAAAATTAAAGCACTAACAAACAACTTCAAAAACTATGCAGGATAGATAGTTGGTTTAAATCCAATGTTACCCTTACATAATATCTTAGCCATGTTCTCTATCTCTTTGTCATAAATCAGTTTAATGTCATTTTAATCTGTATGAAAATTGACGTTCTTTTGCAATCCTTTTTAATTAAAATTGTTATGAAATTATAGTAACTAAGTAAACCTTTCGAACTAAGAAGTTCATCAGTGTTATTGTTGATACACTGAAAGCTCACATAGTAAGAAAGAAAACTTTCTTACTATGTGAGCTTTGGTTAGATAGAAATTAGGGTTTTTAAGATTTGACAGACTGTGACAAATTTCGAAGCTTCATTTGCAGCTATACGAGGCATCTAAAACAACAAACAAGCCTGGAATTGCACAAGCAAAACATTTATACTTTACTGGTGTTCGCCAAATCACGATCCAGTATAATATTTGGCTCTTATGTGTCATTTTATTGGGGTTTTTGTAGATACGGATTAATTCCCAAATCTTTCGTACACAGAAACTAAAAAGTAAAGATCTTAGGCTTCTTTTACGGTGAGAGTATATCCTATAGAGTGATAGTATATCCTATGAGACGTTTAGCTATAGCTGATTGTACAATTTGATTCTTTTATAGCAAACTTTTTTTTACCTTCAAATTAAAGTTTTCTGTAATGTTTGGAATTTTCTTTTTTCAGTTGCCCAGAACTTGGAGCCTGTATAAGTCCAAAACTCTGGTGTGACGGTCAACCACATTGTCCTTCAGGAAACGATGAGCAAGAATCTAATTGTTCAATACACTTCGGATTTCCTCTGGCTTATTTAAATGCAATAGCACTAGCTGCAATAGTGATAGTAGCTCTAGCGACTATAATAATAGTTACAATAGTGATAATTAAGAATTGGCGCCGTGATCAGAGGAACGTTATAGTGTCAGTTACTGAACATACTTTTTTTGAGTTTAAAAGTGGGTTGTGTTAATAGGTAAGGTAATAATAGTGGACAGTGTTCATGTAGGTCAGATGATAATTTTTTTTTCTTTAGCCATTCTCCATCCTTTGAACATAGGCTTCCCTCATATTTCCCTGTTTTGAGCTATTCGAAACCAATTGAGCCCCGATGATTTTTTAATATCGTCATACCACCAACGTTGTTGAAGTCTGCCAGTACTTCCTTTTTCTCCCCATGGTCTCCATTTGGTCACTTTTTCCTTCCAGTTATCAGTATATATATATATATATATATATATATATATATATATATATATATATATATATATATATATATATATATACATATATATATATATATATATATATATATATATACATATATATATATATATATATATATATATATATATATATATATATATATATATATATATATCATTTATTTGATTAGCATATTTTCGTGTAGTATTTATTTAAGTTAAATTTTGTTTATGTTAAATATGTATTGAATATTTTCTAGAGTTTTAATTCTTTATTCTAGATCGGCTTTAGTATATGCTATCAGCGTCTGCGAATCTTAGACTATTTAATAACTTTCTATTTATCTCTTATCCTAATTAATACTTTTCAAAATTTTTCCAAAGAATAATATAGGAGTGATTGCATCCCTCTGTCTCCCATGCTTTTCATTTTATGTAGTGATTAGTTTACAGTTTGCACTGTTAACATATTCTCAATAAGCGTTTTATATCTTGAATCGATTCTACTGCTGAATAGAAGTTCTTCTATTGCTCACTCTACCAAACGATCAAACGTCTTTTCGTAATCTACAAAACCAAGAAATATATATTATATTCGTTGACTTCTTATATGAGTTTCTCGGCGTTTTGAAATTGCTTAAACCACACGTACACTTTGGTATGAGATAAACATTCACCCTATATTTTTTGCTACATTTTATGTAGTAGTTTCAGTTATCAAGTTTAAATCAGAAAGTAATCGCATTTCTTCATGTAAAACATATTTTCCATACGTTCGCCAAACTATAGTCACTCTTACCGGTACAATTACCATAGGTATCTAATAAAATAATGATGGTTACCGCTGTTGATAACGAAAAGATATATGCGCCAGCGCTACGATTTTCAAAAACTTCTTGCTTTCTTTAATTATATTATTCCCATTTGTAATTAAGGGGGAAAGCAATACTACCTAACAACTAAAATTTGGCGAGTTTAATTTTTTGTATTGTTAATTCCTCCAAATTCTGCTTGCTTTAAACATCTTCTCTGCGATTTTGTGTCAATTCCCCTCACCATAGTTCATATTTTTAATTACTCTAACTTATCTCTTCTAATACAAAAATACGACTTAAAGAAACTAGTTGATTGGTTTCTTCTGAAACCTAATCCTTCAATATTAAAAACAATGAAATTTCTTAATGAATCAAACTTCCTGAATTTAATTTAAGTATCTCATTGCGGCGCTAAATGATCTCTCTCTCTCATTTTCATTTCTCAAAATCTGATCCTCTACTACAGTGCCTCATCTGTCAAACCAGATTTACTATCCACTACATCATCACATCACCTGGATACGCCAACCAAAGAACAAATCATACCATCCTCTCCTCCACCTAACTCCGCACTAACGCCTAATAAAACCTTTATAATGAATATTCTTAATTATTTAAAGGATATTGAATGTTACTACAATATCTCATCCCGTCTCTACTCTTGAACAGATCAGTGGTATATACTAAAACATAGAAATATTGGGCGCTAAATCATCACAGATATCGACGCGAACTTCACCAACTAAAAATATCTCTCTCTTGTTTACTGTGTTATAAAACGGTCCCGTTAATTACAAACGGGAACAGAAAATCAAACTTTAAGAATATCTACCATCTGACCTATAAATAAGATAATAATGGTAAATACTGTTGATAATACTGTAAATAAAAAAAAAATGTTGTTATACTTTTGTAAATAAAAACACTTTTTATAAACAAAAGTTTAGGATATAAGTTGATAATTAGTTAAGACTAGTCATACGTATTACAGATTAATTATCCGCTGTATACTTTTTGGCATTTATTTAGTAACTGGGAAATAAGTACTTATCCCTAAAACAAAAAGCCTAATCTGATATGCGTACTTAGTGAAAATGAAATTACCACACAGAATATCTGCTAAAGCATTATATCGCACGAAAAAAATAATTGATAACAATAGACAAATAAAATTATCTCACTATATAATAGTTTTACAGATTGATCCTCTTGTTTTTGTACGGAAGTATGCTAATATATGAGGAAATATGTAAAAGAGGTTTTAAATGGCTTATTATTTAAAAAAAAAAACAGTTTGTACAAACGACTGATAGTAAAATGTAATGATCGTTCCATTTTGTAACGCAAGTTTAATATTTTTATTACTTTTAAGGGGTTACATATACCTGGGCGCTGCTAAAAGTATGTACACGGTGAGTCAACGTAAAGTTCATTATCTCGTTTGTTTAAGGAATGACGAAAAAATGTTAAATACAGTAGTTTTAGAGAATGTTAAAGTGCACAGTTTAAAATTATTTTTTAGTATACAAGGTACTTCAAAAACGTGTGACCGATATAACATTTGTTTTTTTAAACGGAACATCCTATTTTCTAATATATTTTTAAATTCTGCGTAAAATTTTATAACTTTTTTATTATTAATGTCATATACCTAAACCTAGTAGCTTTTCTAATATTTCAATTTTTTTTTTTTTTAATACTAGTTTTCAGTTTTGAAAAAAATCGCCAGTAGCGCCATTGTTTCGGAAGGTGGAATCCTCATAATTGGTACGAGCGTTCTATAGAGATGAAAAAAAAAGATATATGTAAAGAAATTTGAGTTAGATGCTACAGGGTGTTCCAAATAAATTTATGCATTTCGACTATTTTAAATTGAAAAATCTCATATTTTTTAAATGGCACACCCTGTATATTATTATTTTTTCTGATAGATTTTACAAAACCTTCCAACTTTTATTTAGTATGTCATATACCTGTTTCTAACAGTTTTCGATTTATTTTGAATTTTTCAATTTTTGCCCTTGTTTTTAATAACTTACGCTAGTGTGAAAACATAAACACATAGTTAATAATAATTTTAATATAGTTTATCTAATGATTAATTATTATGACGTAATAAATGCTCAAAAATATGCCTCTCTACTTGAATACACATGTTTAGTCGTTTTACTATATTTTCCTTCACTTTCCTTAGCATAAAGGGCGATATTGTCCTGCACGCATCCTGTATCCTATATTCCATATCTACTGGTGTTATAGGGGAATTCACATAAACATGATCTTTAATGTAGCCCCACAAAAAGAAATCTAAAGGTGTTAAGTCACATGATCGAGGGGGCCACTGAATGAATCCATCCCTACAGATCCATTTATGTGGATAACAATCGTTTAAAAATTCCCGAACTTCCCGGTGGTAATGAGCACGAGCTCCGTCTAGTTGAATCCACATTCCGTTTCAAAGTTATCAGCTTCTTCAAGAAGCTGGGGTAATTCGTTGTGCAAAAATTTTAGATATCTAGGCCCGTTAAACGGTTTGCGAAAAAAATAAGGGGCAATATTCCACACCATATATTAAGCTACTATGGTTTTGGTTTTGAACTTCCCAGACCCAAAATGAATTAACTGTTGAATAATAATGCATGTTCTTGGTGTAGTTCCATATGAAAGAAATGATACTTGTATTTTCTCATGGTGCGATTAGCCGTAGATTGGGATGTGTCAGTAAGTCAGCTAGTTGATGGCTGCTGACCTGGGGTTTATCTTCAACATGAAGTAAAATCTCCATTTCTTTTTCCTGATGGGTAGCATTCTGGTTTAATACTTTCCATTTTGTATACTTAACGCTACCACTACTATCAAATCGTTCCAGAAGAAAAGATTGTCTAGATGGTATATGTCTATTAGGGTACTTCGCTCCGTAAAGCCTTACTGCCAAAAGACAATTTTTTCCGCCTCGCCCAGTATATAAACCAGATGAATTAATTCCTTTTTAAGAAAATCAATAACTATTACCTTTATACGTCACTTACTACAACAAATTAAACTATTTTTACTTGCTTAATAGACATGTCAAAATTTGGCAATGCCTACATTTTTGTCTTGGCAGCTATGATGTTATAGAGCAAGTGTATTAAAAACAAGGGTAAAAATTCAAAATAAATCGAAAACTATTAGAAATAGGTAGATGACATACTTAATAAAAGTTGGAGGATTTTGTAAAATATATCAGATAAAATAATAATAATATACAGGGTGTGCCATTTAAAACATTTGAGATTTTTCAATTTAAAACAGTCGAAATGCACAAATTTATTTTGAACATCCTGTAGCATCTAACTCAAATTTCTTTACATATATCTTTTTTTATCTCTATAGAACGCTAGTACCAATTATGAGTATTCCACGTTCAGAAACAATGGCGCTACTGACAATTTTTTACAAAACTGAATTTAGTATTTTTTTAAAATAATTGAAATATTAGAAACACTACTAGTTTTAGGTATATAACATTATTAAAAAAACAGTTATAAAATTTCACGCAGAATTTAAAAATAAATCAGAAAATAGGATGTTCCATTTAAAAAAAACATATGTTATATCGGCCACACTTTTTTGAAGTATACTCAAAAATAATTTTAAACTGTGCACCTTAACATTCCCTAAAACTATTGTTTTTAACATTTTTTCGTCATTCCCGAAACAAACGAGATAATGAACTTTACTCTGTCGTTGACTCACTCTGTATATTTAAAAAAATATTTTAATGGTTATTAAGTGAATAATACTTTAAATTATAAGATTTTTTAAAAATATTTTAAATGTTAACATTATTTTTATTGAGTTAAATGGACCCTGATGAAAACTATGGCGCCTGCATGTCTGCAAGATAACTTGACAAAAAATAATCCAATCTCGAAAAATGAAAATTAATCTTGTAAAATAATGTAGAAGTTAAAAATTATCGAAAGGTTTTATCTTCAAAAATAAAAATTTACGTTGTTTCAGACTTTAGTATGCAATTTTCGACTGGAAAATTTTTGTTTAACTATTTATGTAAAATTGTCTGTTAGAAAAAATAAAAAAAACCTCTCGATATTTTGTAGAAAAAGCAATTATTAAGATTAAAAAAAAAAAGTTAAAAAATATTAAAAATTGAGTATTACAGACAGGGTCTGAAAACAGGTAGCGGTCCCAATCCGACAGCAGGTTACATTTAATGCTATAACTTTGTAACGGAATGGAATTTTTTTTTATTTTTTTTTTTTTTTTGAAGAATAGAAGTGTAGGGAATAAAAACCTTTAAAAAAATCGAATTTTTGAAATTCGAGATGTATGTAACCCCTTAAATTCTGCTCAATGTTATTAGTGTTTTAAATTTGTCGACTGACAGGTGCTTTTACTTTCTAGAAATATTTCCTTCAATTATGTTTCCATTGGGCTATTATTTTTAAAAATAATAGTTAATAATGTTAGTGACTTGATATAAGCACATGAAGATCCCTGCCATATCCTTATGTGTCTCTCTGAAATTAGCAGAATTGTTGATATACCGGAGTTTATGATTCTGATTTATACCTTAAATGTAAAATTTTCTACTTCTCTTGCTGTCAAAAAATCACCCTCCAAGGTTTTTGTTTTTTCTTTACGTTTCAGAGTTTCTAGACCACGAAAAATATAGTCCTGAGTCAGTCGGTCTATCACTTTGTTGGCACGATAACTCTTGAACGTGTGAGCTTTGAGCGATATCGCTTATTTACTAGATAAAACACTTCACAAATTTCTTTGGCATGCGCAAATCTTTTGTTAAAAAGCCAAGAAGTATTTTAAAATATCATATTCGTTTCCTTTTTATTTTTAGATAGATATAGTGTTGCGGGATAATCATTCTCCCAGATTTCTACTTTTCTTTACGTTTCAGGGTTCCTAGATCACAAAAAAACATTGTTTCCAATTTTCGGTGATTGATCTGTATGCCTGTTTTTATATTTTAAATTTGGTACACATAAAATTAGAAGCAGAAAAGTAACCTATAGTTTCTCAGCTAGAAAGTGAAGAGGTAAAAAGAGTAGTGTTTATTATTTCCGTATAATTTCAATAGTATTATGAGAATTTTTTTAGGTCTAATTATTTATAGTCAAATACATAAGGGATTAAAAGAGTAAGATAAAGGTTAGAAGTGGTTGTCGCTAATAATATAATTTAAAATATTCATTTCAGGTTCCTTAAAGGCAACGGGTCTGAAAATTATGTTACATTTCATTATTTCTAATTTTAACATAATCAACATTAAAAAGAAAATATAGCCAGCGCCACTTTTGTAATGAAGATTAATTGTCAGACTTCAATCGCTGAAATTAGTTCTTGACAGTTCATATAGATTCTAAAGGTAATAATTAGTAAGTGGGGTGACGATCGGATAGACCAAAATCTCTTACCTCGGTCGGTACCCCTTTTTCTAACAGCGTCAGATATCGTGGTCGATTTCGCGGCGTAAGGCATTTTATTTTCGGCAGTACTCGGTCTCGTGACAAAACTTTCCGGTTTTACCACACAGCACTGGTCAGTGTGTCACCATTTGACGACGGGAAGCAGTACATGCGCGAATGACGACAGCGAACGTGGCCAACAGATCTCGGAGGTGTACCGCGAATTCGTAGTTGATAACCAGCTATTAGAGTCGGTCTCTGGACTCACAGCTGGTGGTCTTCGGTTCAACTCCAATCCAACGCTGGTGTCACGGTTGAATACTGTAAGCTCGGTGCGCGTGCGCGGTTAGTTACGTTAGTAACTGATGAGCTTGAAATATGTCGAGACGGTAATGCGTCGGTAAGGTATCGCTTACGGAGAAATCAGAATCTTGCTTCGTTGGCCTGTGCCTGATAAAAGGAAGAATACTAGTCGCTGTATGCTAGACAGAGGCGGAATGCTAATTATACAAGCCCGCAACCATCCGTTCTATCAGCAGATGTACCACGAGCGGATCGCAGAAAGAAGCCACAAGAAGAAACATGTTGTTCTCACGGATCCGAACCATACCTCTAGGTACGTGTTACACAAGGACAGGCTGCTGGTTCCACGAATCCGCAGCTAGCCGACCCTGTCTGCAGGAACTTGAGGTGAGGTCATAGATTTGGTGTGTCAGAAAGAGATAGGAAGTATCTTTCTGTCGGTCAGTAGGTCCATCATACCTACAAGCTCTTACCTCTAATAAAAGGATATATAAAAAAGGATACATTGATACAAGCCGGCAATGTTGGATCGGGTTGACTGCTGGGCTGTTGATTTACGGCGGCTGCTTCGGGTCGAAAGATCGGCGGGTGTTGACTAATCGAGAGCGCTCATCGCTATTTTATAGCTGCCATACGGTCATGCTGAAGCGTGTACCGAGGCATCGACACGTTAATTTTTGGATCTAAAAAACGAAAGATAAATTCGACAAGCATACTGCCCAAAAAATATGATAAACAGCTGAACTTCATTTATATAATATACGCACATTTTTTTTCCATAGAGAGCACACATACGTTGGTTTTCAGAATATTATGCATCATTTTCAGGGTTTGTTGGGTAGAGGAACTCAGAAATTTTGTTATTTTTTTCATTATTTTCAAATTCAGTAGAAATGGTATGTAGAAGAAAATGTCAGTTTTTAGTTGTTAATATTTCCGAAGCTCTTCCTTTGCTCTATTTAAAAAAAAAAAAAAATATGCGGCTATGAAGTACCGTCATCTGAAATAACAAGTTATAACGCTTGCATTAAGATATTTTTTGGCGTGAGAAAGTTACATTTATTCTAGAATTGGGAGTAAGCAAGGGAAATATTGGTAAAAATCACCTTTTTGATCAGAAATACATTTTTTACAAGGATTTGGTAAGGTTCTTTGTAAATATGATATTTTTTTATCCACAAGGTTGTTCTCTAAGAAAGGGAATGTTTTTTATAAATTATAATACTTACTTAGATTAGTAATTTCTTTAAATATATAAAAGTTACAATAAGAAAATATTACTGTTTAAAATTATTTTAAATGTTAAATACTACGTACTTTAATACATTATTAAACTCTTAAATTCTAGGTACCACCAAGACTGGTTTAGTTAACTTTTTAGGGATTACTTTCGCTTTTGTAGAAGTGTAAACCCGCCCAAATGGGAAGGAAATATAAAAATTTATAGTTATAATGTGAAATCGTAAGTACATCAGCAATAATATCATGGTACCGAAATGCTTAGTCGAAATGAAACTAAATTTTGTTATACAATTTTAGGATGGCTTAATTTAAAACAATGAAAAATGATTCTAAGTTATATTTAGGAAAGTGGCCTATAACTAATTAAAAAAAAAATATGCTGCATTGTTTTTAGAAAAACTTGCTCAATTCAATCATATCGAAACAATAAGTTACTCGCTCAGTACCAATTCAAGCTATTATTTAAGAAATATTTTATTTTTTATAGTATTTATACTTGGCCTTTAAACATGATGATATATAGAGTTAATAGAAATTTGACGTATTCCTGTGAATTGATGACAGAATAACTAAAATTCAAAACATCCAAAAGCGATTACTTTTCGAGATATTTTTTTTTTGGAAAAAAACAAACACGCATGTTTTATGTTTAGGATTACACCCAAATTAGATCATGACGTCACATCCCTTGCCTGTCAAATTTGACAATTAAATTTTAAAATGTGAAAAAAAAATCGTATTTTTATTGAATATATCGAAAAAAGTTATAAAGAAAAAATGATTGTATTACAATTGACTTTTTTCAATTATTTTCCCTTAAAATGACAAACAACTGTTTTTCCACATAAATTATCTTATGTACTTATTTAATAGTTGATGTTTCACTAAATGTCAAGAAAAAAAAAATTAGGCCTTAAAATTAGGCTGAAAAACGAGTTCTGTCAAAAAGTCGTGTTTAACAATGTAATCTTGGTGCAAAGCTGCATAATTTTTATGACAGCTCAACTTCTAAGAGGTAATATAATAAATATTAATGTTAAGTAATAAATTTGAGTAAATTTGTAGTTTTTTAAGCTTCTTAATTCCTTCTTCAACGCACTAAATAGTTATTTTATAAATTACTAGCCGGGCCCGCGGCTCCGCTCGCGTGGACTTGATTCACTACTATCGTCACTGCTTATTCCTTATGTTACCCAACGTAATAAAATATCTCCCATTATTTCCTCTTATCTCCCAATATTTCTTCTTATCTCCCATTATCTCTACATAATTTCCATTATCTAGGCTTATCTCTGCTCATCTCCCATTATTTCTCCTTATCTTCCATTATTTCTCCTTATCTCCCATTATCTCACCTTATTTCCTATTATCTAAGCTTATCTCGATTTATCTCGCAATATTTCTCCTTATCTCCCATTATTTCTCCTTATGTCCCATTATCTCACCATAACTCCCATTATCTAAACTTATCTCTACTTATCTCCCATTATTTCTCCTTATCTCCCATTATTTCCCATTCTCTCACCTTATCTCTCATTATCGAGGCTTATCTCGACTTATCTCCCATTATTTCTCCTTATCTCCCATTATCTCATCTTATTTTCCATTATCTAGGCTTATATCGAATTATATAGAACATATGTGTAAATTTATAAAAATACGTAAATCGGATAAGTGGTTCTCGAGTGATAAGCGCACTAACGGACAGAGAGACAGACAGAGAAACGTTACGTTTTATATATATTATATTCTTTGCTACATGATATTGTTCCATATTTAATGCTTTAGGCAGTGTATTGTAAGAGAACGCGCTAGCGGCAAACTCCGACTTGATTCACAATTATCGTCACTGCTTATTCCTTATGTCACCTAACGTAATAAAATATATCCTATAACCTAGCCAGAGAACATACGTATGTTTAAAAAAAAGCACGTAAATCGGATAAGTGATTCTCCAGTGATAAGCGCACTAACGGACAGACAGAGAGACAGACAGACATTTTATATATATTATAGATATAGATTATTATTATTATATAACCTGGCCAAAGAATATAGTATGAATTTAAAAAAATACATGTAAATCGAATAAGTGGTTCTCGCGTGATAAACGTACTAATGGACAGACTGACAGACAGAGAGACATTGCATTTTATATATATATTATAGATTATAGATATTGTCTGCTACATAATATTGTTCCATATTTAATGGTTTAGACTGTGTATTGCAAGAGAACGCGCTAGCGGCAAACTTTTTTTTCAATTTCATTCACTATTATCGTCATTGCTCATTCCTTATGCTACCTATCGTAATAAAATATAGCCTATAACCTGGCCGGAGAACATATGTATGTTTTAAAAAAAAAAGTACGAAAATCGGATAAGTGGTTCTCCAGTGATAAGCGCACTAACGGACAGACATACAGACAGACAGACAAACAGAGATATGTTGCATTTTATATATATTATAGATGTGATAAAATATATATCTATAACCTGGTCAGAGAACATAAGTATGAATTTAAAAAATCACGTAAATCAGATAAGTGGTTTTCGAGGAATAAGCGCACTAACGGACTGACAGACAGACAGAGAGACGTTGCATTTTATATATATTATAAATATAGATTAATATTATTATTATTATATAACCTGGCCAAAGAATATATGTATGAATTGAAAAAGACAGGTAAATCGGATAAGTGGTTCTCGCGTGATAAACGCACTAATGGACAGACAGAGACAGAGAGACATTGCAATTTATATATATATAGATTATAGATTATAGATTATAGATATTCTCTGCTACATAATATTGTTCCATATTTAATGGTTTAGGCTGTGTATTGCAAAGGAACGCTCTAGCGGCAGATTTTTTTCCGATTTCATTCACTATTTTACGTCACTGCTCATTCCTTATGCTACCTATCGTAATAAAATATAGCCTATAACCTGGCCAGAGAACATATATATGTTTTAAAAAAAAAAGTACGTAAATCGGATAAGTGGTTCTCCAGTGATAAGCGCACTAACGGACAGACAGACAGACAGACAGACAGACAGACAGGCAGACAGGCAGACAGACAGAGAGACGTTGCATTTTATATATATTATAGATATGGCGAACATTCGCGAGAAGCTCTTTCTTAATTTCATGTACAAGTTTTGGGGATAGTTTACTCTAAATGTTTTTTAACATATTTTCAAAAGGTCAAAAACAAGATTTTTAAAAATTATTGCAACGTTTTGCAACGCAATATTGGGGGAAAGAATATATATATATATATATATATATATATATATATATATATATATATATATATATATATACATATATATATATATATATATATATATATATATATATATATATATATTCATATTTTGCTATTAAGTCAAACAAAATTATAATATGATAGGCTTTCACGTATCTTTGTCGCAGTTGCCATGGATTTCGTGTTTTGTTCCTTTGTCACATAAAACATCAAACTGACATTAGTTTGTTCACTATTATTAATGCAATAATAACAGTTTTCTAAATTTTCTCCGTTAATAAAAATGCCAATTAAATTGACTAAGCAAGATAAAATAGAAATAGTTTTGATCGTGGGTGATAACTACAAAACTCAGAGAGAAGCTGCCCTCATTTTTAACCAACGGCATCCGGGAAAAGTTATAGCGCATACAACAATAGGAAGAATTCTTACCAACTTTAAAAATACTGGATTTGTGGAGAATAATTTTGAACGTCAACATGAACATTGGTTTACTAATGAGGATGCTGAGTTTGCAGTTATGCAAAGTGTGATTCAAACGCCTACAACTTCAATTGCCAAAATATCGCACAATGTAGGTTTATCTTATAATTCAGTTCAAAGAGTCCTTAAGAAAAATAGGTTTAAACCTTATAAACCAAAGTTTGTCCACACTCTCAAAGAACAATTATATTATATTATGATAGGCGCAGGTAGTTTTCTTTCTGGCTGCAAAGTAAAACTGAAGAAGAACCGTCATTTATAAAGTATATTTTGTTCAGTGATGAATGTACTTTTAATTCTAATGGTGTTGTCTCGTCCCAAATTGTAGATGGTGGGCGGATAGCAATCCCCATCTTTCAATAGATACAAGAGATCAATAATCCTTTAAAACTAACGTTTGGTGAGGTATTTTTAATAACAGAATTATAGGCCCGTTTTTTTTAGAGAAAATCTTACAGCTGCGAGGTACTTACAGTTTCTAAACAACGAACTTTCCAATGAACTGGAAGATTTTAGGTTAGAGGAAAGAATGAAAATGTACTTCCAACAAGATGGAGCACCTAGTCACAGCACCTTGGAAATTAGAAATTGGCTGGACGAAAAGTTTTAGGTTTTTCTATGAAGTACCTTGGCCACCGCGGTCACCCGATCTTAAGTCCTGTGACTTTTTTTGTGGGGGTATTTAAAAAATTTAGTTTATGTTTAGAAACCTTTTGAAAATATCGCACACTTAGAAAAAACTCTCCGCCAGTCTGTAAATTAAATCAAGCCGGAGTTCTATGCTAATGTTCGTCATAAAAAAAAATAGAACTATTATGTACATTGAAAAGGAATTAAGAAGCGTAGAAACTTAAGATCGTTTTTTTATTTAGTAAATAACATTACTTTTTTATAATAATAATGCTTAAAAATTGACGAATCATAAATATTAAGCAGCTTTGCACCAATATTGCATTGTTAAATTACAACTTTCTGAAAAAAATAAATTTTCAGCCTAATTTTACGGCCTAATTAATTTTTTTTTCATAACGTTTAGTAAAACATTAACCACTAAAAAAGTATATAATATAACTTATAAGAAAAAACTTTCGATTATCATTTTCGGGAGATATATTTGAAAAAAGTGAATTTTGTCAAATTTTTTTGAAAATTGGTATAAAGAGTTAAAACTAAAATACAATCTCTTTTTCTTTATAACTTTTTTCGATATTTTTTAAAAAAATTCATTTTTCTCAGTTTTAAATATCAAATTTGACAAGCAAGGCTTGTGACGTCATGACCTTATTTGGGTGTAATCCTAAACATAAAACATGCACTAACACATTTCGAAGTTAAATTTTCAAAAACTCTTATAACAAAAATTTTTCCCATATGGTGCAAATGTTATGAATGGCACTGTATATATATATATATATATATATATATATATATATATATATATATATATATATATATATATATACATATATATATATATATATATATATATATATATATATATATATATATATATATATATATATACATATATATATATATATACATATATATATATATATATATATATATATATATATATATATATATATATATATATATATATATATATATATATACGAGGCTGGTTTGAAAAGTCCGTGCAAAAATAAAACCTACTTATGTGTTTTGGGGTAAACCTTCTTATTTTCAAGTAAAATGTTGGTCGATTATAAACACCAGTTGAGGTAAGAAGTTAGGAAAGTATCGGGCAGTCAGACAACGAAGCAAATTCCACTGCTTGCTAAAGAAGCTGAAGTAGCAGAACCGTTTTCAAGATTTTACAAGAAGATTTAGGGGTAAAAAAAAAGTTTCTGCTTGATGGAAACTCTTTTCACCATAGTAGAAACTGACGAGGAAAAACATTTCCCAAGAATATTTGGCCGCATGAAAGGACGGCCAGTTTTTACTCATAAGTATTTCCCACTTTCACAGAAGGCGGAAATTCAATAGTTTTCTGGAAAATTTTTTGGTACTTCTAAGGAACTTTGCTTTTCAATATATGATCATAGAGTCCACAATTAATAGCGAGGGAGAGAAAAACGTCCGAATTCATGGAGAGCCAAAACTTTGCTATTGCACAACTGAAGAGTCCACAAGGCTCGTACAATTCAAGTCTTTACCGAAAGCTGTAGATGCACCGCGCTACAACATTCAACCTATAACTATGATTTAGCACCCACTAACTTTTTTTGGAAGAATATATATATACATATATATATATATATATATATATATATATATATACATATATATATATATATTCATACATCTTCTTTTTCTCAACCTAAGTTTTTCCGCTCCTTAATGAAGTCTCCTCTAATATCTTCCATGCTTCCTTATCTTTTACCACCTTTCACCACCCCACGCTTGCCCGCTACTACGCTTATATCATCGACCCATCGTTTCTGTGGACGTCCTATTTCTCTGGGTCTCCATTCTGTGATCATGTATACCCATCTGTCTCCAAATGATCTATACACATGACCCACTCATCGCCACTTCGTCCTTGCAGTGTCCAGAGTTATGTCATTGACTTTGGTTCGTCTCCTTATCTGCTCGTTATGAATTTTAACTATAAGATACTAAGCATGCTTCTCTCTATAGCTCTCTGTGAAGTTACGAGATTTTTAACACATGCTTATGTGAGGCACATGGTTTCCAGTCTATATGTGCTGACAGGTATGACACAGCTATTGTAGACTTTAGTTTGAGATATGTCCTAGTTTTTCAAAAGCTTGCCATGCCACCCTTATTCGCCTGGTAATTTCTGCATGTTCTTTCCGATCTTAATAGTGCGGCACAAATAGATATAATCGTCGATTTGTTTTAATGAGTTATTTCCTATCTGTGAGTTGGTATCTTCAAGGCTCATTAATTTAGTTTTTTTTTTAATTTATTTGAAGACCTATCCCGGCAGAAACTACGTTCAGCTAGTTTAAAATTTCCTGTAGCTCATTGGAGTTATTAACTATCACACTACACCTCAGGCGACTCAGTCTAATGCCCCAGATTTGGCCTCATCCAATTTAACTCCTTAAAGACTTCTTCAAGGACCATCGTAAATAATTTAGGAGAGATAGTATCTTGCCATACTCCTTTTTTTAATGGTATGTTGTTAGTGACAGTAATTTCGTCAATTTTATTAAGTACAGATGCTTCTTTATAGATGTTCCCTACTATTTATATATATCTGGAATCTATTCTTGCTTATATATATATATATATATATATATATATATATATATATATATATATATATACATATATATATATATATATATATATATATATATATATATATATATATATATATATATATATATATATATATATATATATATGTATATATATATTCTTCCGAAAAAAGTTAGTGGGTGCTAAATCATAGTTATAGGTTGAATGTTGTAGCGCGGTGCATCTACAGCTTTCGGTAAAGACTTGAATTGTACGAGCCTTGTGGACTCTTCAGTTGTGCAATAGCAAAGTTTTGGCTCTCCATGAATTCGGACGTTTTTCTCTCCCTCGCTATTAATTGTGGACTCTATGATCATATATTGAAAAGCAAAGTTCCTTAGAAGTACCAAAAAATTTTCCAGAAAACTATTGAATTTCCGCCTTCTGTGAAAGTGGGAAATACTTATGAGTAAAAACTGGCCGTCCTTTCATGCGGCCAAATATTCTTGGGAAATGTTTTTCCTCGTCAGTTTCTACTATGGTGAAAAGAGTTTCCATCAAGCAGAAACTTTTTTTTTACCCCTAAATCTTCTTGTAGTAAAATCTTGAAAACGGTTCTGCTACTTCAGCTTCTTTAGCAAGCAGTGGAATTTGCTTCGTTGTCTGACTGCCCGATACTTTCCTAACTTCTTACCTCAACTGGTGTTTATAATCGACCAAAATTTTACTTGAAAATAAGAGGGTCTATCAATGCCGTACCTCTAAGATATTCTTTCACTGCGCGATGATTCAAATTATTTCCATTAATTTTGCGGTAGAAAAGAAAATCGTCAACGACGGTAAATTGACTACCGAACAATTTTTTTGTTGTAATTTTTACAGGTAGGTAGATAACTAAACAAAACACCCTCGATTTTTAGTCACTCTATTACTCATTCCCAAGAGTACGTTTGAAATTTCAATAACCCTGCAGGATTTTTAATTTATTTTATTTGAACTTTTTGCAAACACCAATGGGTGACAACATATCGAGCCGAAATTTTATAGATTCTTACTATTTATTTATTTCTTTGTATTGAAATGTTGACAGATTTTTAATATTTTTGACCCTCTTTTGAGTATTGTACATTAAAACTTGTTATCCATAAATAAGATTTTGTTAAATAAACAATAGAATTTTTAAGCATAGAAGAACTCATACTCATACAGGGTGAGTCAACGATAGCGTAAAGTTCATTATCTCATTTGTCTCGGAAATGACGAAAAAATGTTAAATACGATAGTTTTAGGGAATGTTAAGGTGCATAGTTTAAAATTATTTTGGAGTGTATAGGGTACTTCAAAAAAGTGTGGCTGATATAACATATGTTTTTTCAAATGGAACATCTTATTTTCTAATTTATGTTTAAATTTTGCGTAAAATTTTGTAACTTTTTTATTAATAATTTTATATACCTAAACCTAGTAGTTTTGCTAATATTTAATTTTTTTTTTTTTAAAATACTAGTTTTCAGTTTTGTAAAAAATTGCCAGTAGCGCCATTGTTTCTGAAAGTGGAATACTCATAATTGGTACGAGCGTTCTATAGAGATGGAAAAAAAGATATATGTAAAGAAATTTGAGTTAGATTCTACAAGGTGTTGAAAATAAATTTATGCATTTCGACTATTTTTAATTTAAAAACCTCAAATTTTTTAAATGGCACCTGCTGTATATTATTGCTTTTTTCTGATAGATTTTACAAAACCCTCCAACTTTTATTAAATATGTCATATACCTATTTCTAATAGTTTTCGATTTATTTTGAATTTTTCAATTTTTACCTTTGTTTTTAATACACTTACACTATTGTGAAAACATAAACAAATAGTTAATAATAATTTTAATATAGTTTAACTTATCTAATGATTAATTATTATGACGTAATAAATGTTCAAAAATATGCCCCTCTACTTGAATACACATGTTTAGTCGTTTTACTATATTTTACTTTACCTCCCTTAGCATAAAGGGCGTAATTGTCCTGCACGTCTCCCGTATCCTATTTTCCATATCTACTGGTGTTGTAGGGGGATTCACATAAACACGATCTTTAATCTAGCCCCACAGAAAGAAGTCTAAAGGTGTTAAGTCACACGATCAAGGGGGCCACTGAATGAATCCATCCCTACCGATCCATTTTTGTGGGTAACGATCGTTTAAAAATTCCCGAACCTCCCAGTGGCAATGAGCAGGAGCTCCGTCTTGTTGAATCCACATTTGTTTCCTTTCAAATTTATCCACTTCTTCAAGAAGCTAGGGTAATTCGTTTTCTAAAAAATTTAGATATCTAGGCCCGTTAAGCGGTTCGCGGAAAAAATATGGACCAATACTTCGAAAATTTAATATTCCACACCATACATTAAGCGACCACTGGTTTTGATTTTGCACTTCCCGGACCCAAGATGGATTAACTGTTGACTAATAATGCATGTTATGGCTGTTAACTGCTCCATTACTGCGAAGAGTAGCTTCATCAGAAAACATTATTTTGGATAAAAAATTTGGATCGGCCTCTACTGCTCCATTCATGGTGGTACAAAAGTTTACTCGTCGTTCAAAATCACGGTCTTGAAGTACTTGGTGTAGTTCCTTATGAAAGGGATGATACTTGTATTTTCTTGTGGTGCGATTAGCCGTAGATTTGGATGTCTCCGATAAATTAGCTAGTTGACGGCTGCTGAGCTGGGGATTATCTTCAACATGAAGTAAAATCTCCATTTCTTTTTCCTCATTGGTAACATTCTGGTTTACTACTTTCCGTCTCGTATACTCAACGCTACCACTACCATCAAACCGTTCCATTAAGCACTGAAAAGATTTTTTAGATGGTATACGTCTATTAGGTAACTTCGCTCCGTAAAGCCTTGCTGCCAAAAGACAATTTTTTCCGCCTTGCCCAGTATATAAACCATATCAATTAATTCATTTTTAGGAAAATCCATAAATATTACCTTTATACGTCACCTACTACAACAAATTAAACTATTTTTACTTGCCTAATAGACATGTCAAAATTTGAGAATGCCTACATTTTTGTTTTGTCTTAGCAACTCTGATGTTATAGCGTAAGTATATTAAAAACAAAGGTAAAAATTGAAAAATTTAAATCAAATCGAAAACTATTAGAAATAGGTATATAACATACTTAATAAAAGTTGGAGAGTTTTGTAAAATCTTCAGAAAAAATAATAATATACAGGATGTGCCATTTAAAAAATTTGAGATTTTTCAATTTAAAATAGTCGAAATGCATAAATTTATTTTGAACACCCTGTAGCATCTAACTCAAATTTCCTTAAATATATCTCTTTTTTTTTCATCTCTGTAGAACGTTCGTACCAATTATGAGTATTCCACCTTCAGAAACAATGGCGCTACTGGCAATTTTTTACAAAACTGAAAACTAGTATTTTTTTTAAAAAAATGAAATATTATAAAAACTACTAGGTTTAGGTATATAACATTATTAATAAAAAAGTTATAAAATTTTACGCAGAATTTAAAAATATATTAGAAAATAGGATGTTCTATTTAAAAAAACATATGTTATATCAGCCACACTCTTTTGAAGTACTCTGTATACTCAAAAATAATTTTAAACTATGCACCTTGACATTCCCTAAAATTATTGCATTTAACATTTTTTCGTCACTCCCGAAACAAATGAGATAATGAACTTTACTCTGTCGTTTACTCACCCTGTACAGTTGGAGAACAAAAATTGAAGTTGGAAGTTCTAGTATGGCTATCAAGGCATACGAAAGGGCATCACCGACTCGACTTAAGTATCTTCCATACCAGACCAAAAGTGCAGAGAAAGAAAAAATCCTTGTAAGCTACCAAATTTACAGCCTTTAACATTCCTGATCCAAGGTTTTATTATCGAAAATTTATTTTTATTGTCATGAGTCACATGTTTGTTAACACTTATTATGCTGCTCGAAATTCACATCTATCACAAAAAAACCCACCAGTTCCTAATATACGAAAGTGACTTTTTAATTTTTTTCTACCTAGCTATGAAGGAAAATTCGCAGTGCCTAAAAAAAACGAGGGTCGTTCCAAAAGTTCTCGGCCTGATACAGATATTGCCCCAAGATGACCAAATTATTATAATATTTGTTAAGTGTTATCTACTATACTAACTGGTGTACTGTCAAGTTTCAGACATGAGTGTTTAGTTGTCTTTTTGTAGCAATTAGGTAAACAAACCAGCTTTAACATTTTCTAAAAAATGGATAACATTGAAGTGCGAGCTATTATAAAATACTTCATTTAAAAAGGTTTAACTTCTACTGATATTCAAAAGAAAAGTTAAATGACACATTGAATGATTCTTTCCTTTCGTTTTAGACGATTAAAAAGTGGGCTGCTAAATTTAAACGTGGTCGTACATCCGCTCAAGACATCCAAAAATCTCTACGACCAGCCAGGCTGTGACCAAAATTCACAATAGTATACTAAATGATCGCCGGCTGAAGGTACAAGAGCTCGCTGAGCTTGTAAACATCTCAATAGGTCGTGTCCACCATATTTTGCATGATGTTTTGGGTATGAGAAAGCTTTCTTCTCGATAGGTTCCGCGTTTGTTAACAATCGACCAGAAACACATTCGAATAAACATCTCTGAAGAGTTTTTAGACTTGTTTAAACATCATGCCAGTAAATTACACACACGTTAGAACTGAAGGAGCAGTCGAAACATTAGGTGGGAGCAGGTGAAAGTGCACCCAAGAAAGAAAAAACGATTCCAACTGCAGGAAAAGTTAAGGCGACGATTTCTTGGAGTTCTTATGGGACTGTGCTCATATGCTACCTGGAGAAAGGTAGTACTATCACTGGAGAATATTATGCTTTACTACTAAACCAACTGAAGGGTGATATTTAGGCGAAACATCCACATCTCGCAAAAAGCGCTTTTTCATCACGATAATTCGCCTTTATACACGTCTCGGATTGTTACTGCAAAACTGCATGGTCTTCACTTCGAAGTGCTTCCAAATCCACCGTATTCGCCAAATCTAGCATCTAACGTCTACGACTTGTTTTCAAACCTGGCTGGAGGAAGATTCACTTCGAATGATGAAGTTAAAACTGAAACGAACGCTTATTTTACAGAGTTGAATAAATATTATGATAATGAGGGCATTAAAAAATTGGAAAGTCGTTGGACTAAATGTATTAATTTGCAAAGTGACCATGTAGAAAAATAGAAAAAAATTGTCTTTAATCTTCTTCTATTTCTTTATTAAGCAGAGAGTTTTCGGAACAACTCGTATTTTTACATAAATATAGTATACTTACACGAAAGCTCTCGGTTCCGAATTTTTCGAGTTATTTCATTCATCCAAAAAAAATTTTTATACGCCTCAGAAAACGGTACTAGAGTAGATTTCAATTTATAATCTGAGCAAAAACTTTTGGCCCCTGAACCCTTTCTTCAAATCAAACACCTGGGCTACATTTTGGATTTTGCAACTCCGTAAATTCACAACCTTTGATGACGATTTGAACTAAGCGAATGTTGTGAATCCTGCAGCTGCGTGTTTCAGAATTCAAACATTTTTTTTTAATTATCTGTTTCAGGTTTTGTATCGTCTTTCCATAAACTTTTCTGTTAATGTAGACTCCTTTTCTACATATTCAAAACGCAAAATTTCTTCGCGGTTCCAAAAAACGGCCGTCACCAGCTTATTCGTCTTCTTTAAAGGCGAAGAGCCCTTGTGAACCCTTTGCATCGACTCTTATTTCTTAAAAGGATCTCAGTAGAACATCCAGGTCTCGTCGCCTATAAGAATTTACCAAAAATAACTTTTACTGTTCTAAAAAGCATTAAAATTTTATTGAAAAATTTCTTTTCTCGTCAATTTCAGCATTGCTATTGAGGATCTATCTTGTGGAAACGTTTTTCATCCCTAAATCTTGTGGCACAATCTCGATAACTGTAGTTTCCGATACTTCAGCTTCTTTAGCAAGCACTAAAATCTTCATTCGTCGATCTAATAGCAACAAATCATCAATAGGGTCCTTCCTTCAGCTTTAACATCAATTTACACAAACTTATTGTTATTTTCATTGGAAAAATAGACCCCACAAATCTTAATACAAAAATGTTCAGAAAGATATACAAATTATTTTGTCACAATCTGACTTCAACCACATATGCATAGGGATAGATCATGCACTCTACCAAAGAACGAAATAAATAAAATTGTCTTCAGAAAAAATATGTCGTAGTCATGTTTTTGTTTCACAAAACAACAATTTTTTTAAGGTTCCATAAAAACTCTGTTTATGCACATATTATAACATTTTAAAATTGTCACTTCCAGCAAGAGCCTCCAAGTACAGGGTGATCATTTTTAGATACCCGGCCTAGATTTATGGATAATTGTTGAATATTTATTTTTTTTTAAAATGTAGAATAGTATAGTGCAGGTCAAGGAGTATACTGACGTATTTAACATTTGGTAGTGAAAACGACGCTGAAAGCCACGACTCTAAACAATTTTTTTTCGACATTTTTTCCTTAAACTATTTTTTTCTAATTTGTTTTGCATAAAAGTTATGCAGCCAAAACCCTCTAAAATATTATTTTTTAGTCAGCGCGGTTACCATGGATCGTATGCCACCTTTGGCGGTTTTCAAACAATTTATCTAGTAGGCGGCTGTCATACTTTAATCTGCTGTTGAGGTTTTTCCTTTAATAAAATTATTTTGAACAATAAAAAACAAGAACGCACTATTTTTTATTAAAGCCACAAAAAACTATATAACTTTTAACATTACATAACTTATTACATATTCATAAAATTAAATGTTTGAAACTTAAGAAATAAAAAAAAAACATCAAAAGATCTTTTCTATGTCTTCCTTCTTCTATCGTGCATTTTTCCATTCTTTTTTTTATTAATGCTCGATGAGTGGCATGGTAAATAATTTCTACAGATATACTATTGCACGCATCTGATATGTTTGCCTTTAAGTGCTCAATATCATTTGTCGCAGTTTTGTATACAATATCTTTAAGAGTCCCCCACAAGAAAAGATCTAAAGGCGTGAGGTCTGGTGACTTAAATGCCCACTTAATAACCGGGCTGCGAACCTCTATCCATCTTCGTTGAAACCATTTATTCAAATACTCTCTAACAGCAGCAGTTGTAGTAGGTGGTGCTCCATCGTAATGATACCACATATGCCTTCTTAAAATAAGGAGAACATGTTCTAATAACTTAGTATTAACCAAGAAATTAAGATATCTATTTCCAGTTAATGTTCGCCAAAAAAGTATGGTCCCACCAAATGTCTCTCAATTATCCCACACCATACATTAACGCCATAATAGCCTTGATTCTGAATTTGATTAACGTTGTATGGATTCTCGTCAACCCAGTTATGATAATTTTTTCTGTTAGGTTTGACGTTGCTGACAAAATAACTTTCATCTGTCCATAATATATAAATCAGAAAATAACGTTCTCCGTCATATTTAATCATCATTTCTGCTACAAAACTCAGTCGTCGTTCCCTATCAAATTGTGTTAATAACTGAAGATTATACATTTTATAATCATGATATTTGTTAGCTTTAAGATATTTCTGAATAGCCCCATAAGATATATTCAATTGCCTGCTTGCTTGTCTGAGTGAATTTTATGGATGGCTTTGAAAATATTGCATAATTTCGGCTACTTCCTTCAGCTGTTAAAACAGTTTTTTCGTTTAGAAATACCTTTCTGCCCAGAAAATGCATCCATATTGCTTCTCAAATTTTGTTCTAATCGACAAAACAGGGGTGATCCGAGTAATACCTGTCGGGGTAACGTTCTCGATACAGTCTAACGCCTTCCCAAGAATTTCTTCTTGCTTCTCCATAAATAAGAATCATATCTAATTTTTCAGCCTGGGAAACTACTTCAACCAGAAGCTATGAACACACCGTTTAGTTAGTTTAACTCTATTGAATCGAATAAGTATGCTAACAAGAGCTGTCAGGTTAAAGTATGATAGCCGCCTACTAGATAAATTATTTGAAAACCGCCAAACGTGGCATACGATCCATGGCAACCGCGCTGACCAAAAAATAATATTTTAGAGGGTTTTTGCTGCATAACTTTTTTGCAAAACAAATTAGAAAAAAACAGTTAAGGAAAAAACGTTGAAAAAAATTAGGACTTTCCAATGCCGTTTAAAAAGAGGAATATCGATGGAGAAAAAAAGTTGTTTGGCGTCGCGGTGCCCAACGTCGTTTTCACTACCAAATGTCCAAGACGTCAATATACTCCTTGATATGCTCTATACCATTCTAAATTTTCAATAAATCGGGTACGTGCGTCTAAAAATGATAGCCCTGTACATACCTGAAGTAAATATTTTACCGGCACAACGGTTCAAAAGTTAAAAACCCATTGGTGTTTGGAAAATCAGCAATGTATTAAATTTTTATTAGTATCAGGCAACATTGTGTCTTCGAAGGAATATTATATTTAGATTCGCCATTTTGTCAAAAATAAACCGAAGAAACGAAAACGTTAAACCTGAGTAGAACAACTAAATTAAATTTAGTGTGGTTCTTCAGATATTTAGAACATTGTATACTTTGTATTAATTATTAGTGACGTTGGGATTTTGGACTCTGTAGAACAATGATATTATACACCACTAAACCAAACACAATTATAAAATGTAAAAATATTTCAAATAATCAAAGAGGACCTATCTCTTAAAGTCCTCCGTACTGGTTACTTGACAAGTACTAAGCCTACGCCTGAGTAATCATGAATAGTCTAATTTTTAATCTTAAGTTTAGTCAGTCAACGTTTCTTATGATACTAACATAGTTGGCGAAACGCTTGTGGAATTTATAAAATAATGTGTTTGGTATAGTGTTGATAACTATTGTGTAGTTATTTAGCATTCCATTTTTTTTAAATTATTTCTTTCAATATAATGAAAATATTTTATTCTAAAATGTACATAGGAAAAGATAAGTAAGGTTTTTTACAAGGCAAAAGGTACTAAAACTCATGACTGACAATATTTGTTGCATAGACGTAAGTTAGAATTTTTATGAAAAAATAAAAGCAATTTAAGAAAATACTTAGTTTTTTTACTTCTTTTGCTAAGGGTATAAGTAGTCGGGCCATCGTTATAAAATGCCCTTCGAGATTCTGCATTACACATACCATACTTAAAGTAAGAAAGTAATTTATTGGTTTTCAAGCGTATCGCCTCAAGGAGAGAGTGTGAAAAGGATTGGGTTCGAAAGATTTTTTGCAGCTTCAAACGTGTTATAAGAAGTTTTCTGGTTTTAGGTTGTCGTAGTAAACAAATTTTAATTAAACACATTAGGGGTTAAAGAAGGTGCATTAGAGGGTAAGTGGGAGTTGTTTCGAATATATCATGTTATAGGCCTTTTGCACGATTTTTAAAGGTTCTATAGTTCAGTAAAAAAAATCGTACTCTATTATATTCTTATTTGACCTAAGAAGATTTCCAGTGTCATTTTGGTTGGTTACATCTCTTTTTTGAAGAAATACCCTTCCATTGCTAAGCCTTGGTTGGATTAAAAATGCAGAGAAGCTGTTGCTTCTAAACATCTTCTCTATAGACAATGTCATGATAAATCTAATGTAATATATATTGTAACGCCAGTCAGGAGCCTATGCAAATAAATAAGAATTAAAAACAAGCTTTCTGCCTCTCCGAACAATTCTATATCTTTCTGATCTATCAATAAGCCTAATAGTCAACATTTAGTTAAAGCTAGATATAGCAGCTACAGCTATTAAGAAAATCAGTTTGTTAACTAAACTCTTTACTTCACATACTACTATTAATTTCCAGCCCAAAAACACCATGCAGTACTTCCAACGTTCGATAACACTATTTTAAGTGTCTCACTCAGCGGCGGCTCCTCTATGGGAGCCCATGAGCATGTGAACCCCCTGTCAACAACAGGGCAAAATGCAAATTATTTTGTATTATACCTTAGTCATACAAACGCCCTTTAAAGAAGTGAACCTTCTCTACAAATGGACAAGAACAATTTATAATGATCCTAATACTTTACGTACCGTGAAACCTTGAGTTGTCACTGAAGCTCCCTAAGCGCACCAACTACAAGAACTGGATGTAAAGCAAGGCAGTATACGGCGCTGTCTCGTTTTATACGTTTTTGCGTTCTGGCAAACTGTGTCTCTCTCTAATACGAAGATGTAAATTCGTCGTTTTTCTCTCTCCATGATTCACACTTACTTGGTGATATTACGGATTTGGATTGGGATAGAAGTGTCGTGTTGATTCGTTTATATTTTACATCTAATCTAAGCGGTTTCAGTCAGAATAGTTAAATTTAGTTTTGGCGCTCAATATTTTGCAACAAAGGGTGTATTGTTTGTATTAATTCGTGAATCCAATTACATACAGACATAAACTGATTATAATTGATGTAATGGACAAAAAAATAGATGCACAGCCGGGGTGTAGTAAATTGTTAGGCGTTAAAAGAAACTTTGAATATACAGTGAATTATTTAAAACAAAATTTTTCGAAGTTGCCTTTAAAAGACAAACTTAAAGTGAAAACTGCGGGAAAACCGATTCCAAATCTTAGTATTACTCAAGTAAGTAAGGGACAAAAACGCGAGTTCAAAAGAAGTTTTAAAAGTGAATTACATGAAAAACATGAATGGTTATGCGGATGCAGTGTTAAAAAGAGCTTGTCTTGTTTTCCATGTTTGTTATTTGCATCTGAAAGTGCTAAAGCGAGTTGGGTGAAAAGTCGGGAAGTCGATGTGGCACACAAATCAGAAAAAATTAAAAAGCATAAAAGTTCGCAGGTTCATGTAAATTCGCTGTTAGAACTAAGACTTTTGGGAAAAGTTGACAACTGGATAGTGCCTACAGAAGAGGTATCGAAAAATATAATGTATTGAAAAACAGATACGTTTTGTCGTAAATTATAAATTGTATAAAGTTCTGTGGATGTTTCGAATTATCTTTGCGAGGACACGATGAAAGGGATAGTTCGCAAAATCCGGACATTTTCAAAGATCTAATCAATTTTAGTGCAGAGTTGGATCTGGCTTTAAAAGAGCATTTTGAAAAATCTATTGTCTTCAAAGGTACTTCAAAAATAATTCAGAACGAATTATTAGACTGCATGCTACAAGTATACCACGAATATATAAAGAATGAAATAGCAGAATCCCAATTCATCTCTGTTATAGCAGAAGAGACCACAGATATTTCTTGTAAGTTTCAAATGGCAGTAGTTTTCAGATACGTTTTAAAAGACGGTACCACAACTGAACGATTTTGGGCTTTTTTGAATCTACAAGATCATAATGCAATTAGTTTAGCAAATTGTATTAAAGACGTCTTGCTCAAAGTTACAGATACACCAAATAAATTAATTTCACAAAGCTATGATGGAGCAAATGTTATGAGTGGCCGCCATGGTGGAGTAAACAGAATTATTCAAGATTTTTTCAAATTCTCCTCAGCGGGTTGAAATATTAAATGAAGTTGTACGCTGCCATATTCCAAAAACTTCTACAACACGGTGGCTTTTTAAAAGTAGAGCTATAAATATCATTTTTGAGAACAGAGAAGTATTTATCGAATGTATGGAAAAGGTAGAAAATACTTCGAATTAATCAATGCTCTGCAATCCATAGAATGTTATACAATGGACAATTTGTACTCTGGCTAACATTTTTTTTATAAAATTATGCCATACGCCGATATCTTATATAACGGTTTGCAAAAATCCCCTTCTGATCCTGCACAGGTAGCCACAGCAATTAATATATTTGAACAATATATAGTGGCTGAAAGACAAAATTCAAAAGAAGTATGTGATTATATATTAATTCAAATTAAGGCAAGGTTTTCATTTCATAGTCATCTAAGTGGTTCGCTTCTGTTTATGTCTTCTAAGTTCTCGGAGTTTTAAAAATCGCACTATTTAAATGATATAGTTCAGGCATATCCGTTTTTTGACAAAAATAGATTACCAGCTGAACTTGAACTTATTTATAAACAGCCAGATTTTAGAAATGTGCCAGGAGGGGTGCATTGTTTGTGATTTATACTCGAAAATAATTTACGTAATGTATTTTCCGCAACGTACACTTTACTGCAACTAATTATTATCATTTCGATGACAACTGCTGAAGCTGAAAGAAATTTCTCCAACTTAAAAAGAATTAAGTCGTTTTTGAGAAGAACCATGAATGAAGAAAGACTTTCAGCATTGGGGATGTTTTCAATAGAAAAGAAAATGATAGATATTAGCGATTTTAATCAATTAGTGATTGACAAATTTGCAAATTTAAAAAGTTACCGTATGGACTTTTCGTTTAAACATTGTGTTTAGAATGTTCAGCTTATAGTTAGATGTTTTAAACAAAACAATGAATTTTGCTATATTTCCACACCAATTATCGCTCCTGATGAAGCTAACATGGCTAGCGAAACGCGCGTCGAGTGCAAAAATAAAGTGTTTGGTGTAGTGGTGATATATACTGAATAGTATCTGAAAATCGTGTTTTCACGCTCTTATTGACTCATAATGCTACATACAACATAGCCTTGTGAGGTATGTGAACCTCCACCAAATTTCGCCAAAAGCCGCCACTGTTCTCACTTAATTTACAGTTTTCCTATTTGATATACCAAAGAAATTCTTTCCTTTCTAAAATTGGTTATATAATATATCAAAATCTGGCATAGTGCAAAGCCCACTGGAAGTTTTTTAAATAAGACCCTCTACATATGAAGACACCATTGAATAGCTCTTTTAAATCCGATTTAAGAGATGGAAAATGATTTCCACTTATTTTAGATCGTTCTCGAGATACAAAAATACGAGGCTGGTTTGAAAAGTCCGTGCAAAGTCCGAGAGATGGCACCACCGGCGCGTATCGAGGTCATGTTTAGTTAGTAGCATCTCTTGAATGAACGCACACCAAGTTTCAGCCATATTGGTCTATTTCTTTGTGTTTGGCATTCGTGTGAATCAAGGAAGTCGAGTGATTTTCAAGAAATGGACGAAAAAGAATTTCGTGTGGTGATTAAACATTACTTTATGAAAGGCAAAACGCCTCAGGAGACTAAAGAGAAGCTTGATAAACATTATGATGACTCTGCACCTTCGATTAGAACAGTTTATAAGTGGTTTCAAAATTTTCGGACTGGCCATATGAGCACAAGTGACGCTGAACGTTCTGGACGGCCTGTGGAGGTTACGACTCCAGAAATCATTGATCAAATCCATGATATGGTGATGGATGATAGAAGAGAGGTGCGTGAGATTGCTAGTGCTGTGGGCATCTCGACTGAACGGGTACATAATATTTTGCATAAACATTTGGACATGAGAAAGCTATCCGCAAGATGGGTGCCGCGATTGCTCACGCTTGTCCAAAAACGGAATCGTGTGAAGTGTTGCAAGGATGGTTTGCAGCTGTTCCAGAAGAATCCGGAGGACTTTAAGCGTCGTTTCGTCACTGCGGATGAAATATGGATACATTACTGTACTCCTGAGACCAAACAACAATCTAAACAATGGGTTACCAAGGGGGAATCTGCACCAAAAAAGGCGAAGACCGTTCCTTCGGCCGGAAAGGTTATGGCGACTGTCTTTTGGGATTCGCAAGGGATAATCCTCATCGACTATCTGGAAAAGAGTACAACTATTACAGGTGAATATTATTCATCGTTATTGGACCGTTTGAAAACCGAGCTGCAAGAAAAACGCCCGCGATTGGTCCCATCACGACAACGCACCGGCACACACCTCAGCAGTTGTGGTCGCAAAATTAATGGAAGTAGGATTCCAACTCGTTTCACATCCCCCCTATTCTCCAGACTTGGCTCCCTCGGACTACTATTTGTTCCCCAATTTGAAGAAATGGCTGGCGGGACAAAGATTTTATTCAAACGAGGAGGTGATTGCAGACACTAATGGATATTTTGCAGACTTGGACAAATCCTATTATTCGGAAGGGATCAACAAACTAGAACATCGTTGGACGAAGTGTATAAGCCTAAAAGGAGACTATGTCGAAAAATAAAAAAGGTTTACCCCAAACACATAAGTAGTTTTTATTTTTACACGGACTTTTCAAACCAGCCTCGTATAGCTCGGTTTTATTTTGGTATACTTTTCTTTAAACGTAATTTTTTTATAAGTAAGGTAAATTCCACCTGTCAAATTTGTACAGATCACGAAGCCAACTAGGATTTTTTTTTTAAATGACACAAACTCTGTATGGTTACTACTTACTACCTATGTACGTATCTTCTTCTCTTTGTGTGATGTAGTCGATTTTCCATACTACTTGTGAAGATTCTTGAGCCAGGATTCACACCTTCGACCCGGACCTCTCTTACCACACAGTTTACCCTGAATTATGAACTGCAATATTTCGTATTTCTCACTTCGCATAATATGTCCCAGATATTGCAGTTTTCCCTTTTTATTGTTAACGGTAGCTCCGTTTCGGTGTTCATTCTACGGAGCACTTCTTCATTATGTATCTTATCGACACAAGGTATCTCAAATGCAGTTATTCTCTTACACATGTCATCGATAAGTGTCCATGCTTCCTTTCGATATAAAACCACAGGAACACATAACACTTCAACAGTCGTTTCTTAACATTTATCTTAAGAGTGCGGTTACATAAAACATTTCTCAACTTCATGAACTTTTGCCTGGCTTGTGGGATTCTACTTTTAATTTCCATGTCCTGTCTCCATTCGTCATGAAGCAATGTCCCCAGGTATTTATAATTGCCGACCTGTTCTATTTGCTCTGTTCCAATTTCAATTTTTGCACGTATATGTCGCTTCTTAGTAATTATCATAAATTTAGTTTTTTTGGCATTCATTTCTAAACCTTATTGATTACTAACCGTAGTGACCCTGTTTAGAAGTGTTTGTAGATCTTCTGCACTTTCCTTTAAAAGTATACTATCATCAGCATATCTAATATTATTTGTTAGGACCCCATTAATAAGAATGCCCTCAGTCTTGTTGAAAAGCGCTTCTTTGAAAATTATTTCTGAGTATAGATTGAATAACAAGGAAGACAGTATACAACCCTGCCTTACTCCCCATTGAATTTCTACGTCGTTTGACAGCTCTGAATCTATCTCCAATGTAAATTCTTTATTATTCTTATGTCCTGAAGGTCTAACCTCAACTCATTTAAAAAATGTTTAACTTTTTATAATCTATAAATTCGACAAATACATCGTTGTTGTTATTTCTGCATCGTTGTATAAGCACATGAACGGCGAATAAGGCTTCCCATATATAATGTAATACTTGCGCGCACTTTTCTTTGTATTATTTTTAAAAAATCGCGAAAAATCGCTGTCCACCCGTCTTATCTCGAAAAGTACTTATCAAAAAATTTTGAAAAAATTCTGTAATATTCTCCACGGGGTGTAGATTGAACGAAAATTATTACGAGTGCATTACCTGTAATAATTTATCTGGTATATAAAAAAACAGAAATTTCAAGGTCATCAATTTTCAGTAAAGATTGGAAATAAACTTTGTTGAAAACTCATTTGGGGTGTGTTTTGTAAAGTCACTGATCATTTTATACTTCCGTTACAACATTTTTTTATTTTAAAAGCAATCAACGTACGGAACACTAATTGGGCAAGTTCAACTTGCACTTGACCGCTTATTTTTTTTAGATTTTCACTTGCAAAAATTTTCATTTCTTCCACTATCAGAATTGAATAAGATGGATTTTCATCAAGTAATGATCAGGTCAATTACAGACTAAATTAATTCTTTTTTATATATAATATTATTTTTATTACGTGTGCGGTGTATTATATATTATAAATTTGATTTCTTATATTGATTGTAAAATTTGAAAATCCCTAATTATTGGAGAAAATCGTAAGTTTGGCAACACAGACCTGCATGTAGAGTAGCGGCCATTCAGGGACGGCTTAATTTTATAAATAATTTGGTAAAATGCAGTTGAATTTTTTTAATTTTTCAAAAATTTTCAAATTTGAAAAAAAAAGTATTGAATATGCATGGCCCCACAAGTCAGCCATTTCAATATTTGGAGTGAATTCTAAAGCCAAACTGTGTATATCTAAGAACATCTTCACATTTCCTATATATGAGATTGTAAACTATTTTTAGAAAAATCTTAAAAGTATGGCACATTAAATTTATTGTGCAGTAGTCCACACATTATCTAGGACTTGCTGTCTTCGGTAAACTGACAAAAGTTGATTTCAGCCATTCTGCTGGAATATGGCCTGTTTATATATGGTATTGAACAGGAATACAGCGACTCAAGAACAATGTGAATCGCTTTTTCCGCACACATGCCTCTCCTGGAGCGGTTTAGGGACTTCCCTGTAGCACGTGTGCTAGACCCATAAAAAAAGAAAAAAAAAGGTTTGTCAGTATACAGATGTTGTCGTCATCAATAAGTTTTATTATTTCAGATGGAAAGGACCAATAGCCTTATTGTTTTTCGCAAGTTTTATAGCATAAACCCTCTTCCTCCTTCGTTATTAATGGTGCATTATGTTCTGATTGGGCAGTAATATTTTCACTTCTTTGATCTCTAAAAAGTTCTTCAATATAATCTTTCTACTATGTCACACGTGCCTCCGCTATACTCGTAATTAAGAGTCTATCTTTAGTGTCTTGTAATATATAGATTTTTCAGAATTCCACGCATCTCTTCAATTTCCTTGTGCATGTTAAGGGTATCATATTTCTTATCTAACTTTTCAATCTTTAAACATTTGTCAATGGCCCAATTTTCCTTAGCAACTTGGATTTTTTGTCTAATGACCCTATTAATGTCCTTGTATGCTGTAGAATTTTTGTTTTTGTTTTCTCTTCACTTTATCAATTCCAAAATTTCATTTGTCATCCATTTTTTATTTTTAGTTTGTATATACTCCTATGAGTTTGATTTAAGATGTTTAGAAAAACGGTTTTTCAAAGTTTCACCAATGGCCTGCCAGTTCTCATCTATGCTGTTTTGTTTTACATTCTTACGGATATTAAATAGATTTTTATTTATATCCTCTGAGATTGCTGTCGATACCTCATTTTCTTTTAACATATTAAAATCTAATCTTACTGTTTTATGTGTTCTTTTTATTTTTTTTTTTTATTTTTACTTCAATTGTAGCAACTAGAGGATTGTGGTCGGAGTTGACATCGACGCCAGGATAAGTTTTGATGTTTTTGATGGAGTTCTTGTAACGTTCATTTACTAACAAGAAGTCTATCTGATTTCTGATAATCCATTGAGCAGAGTCTTCAGGAGCTGTCCACGTATATAATCGTCTTGGCGGATGCTTAAAGAACGTATTTGAAATAATCAGATCATTTTCGTCACAAAACTGTATTAAGCGGTCACCTCTTTCATTTCTTTGTCCTAACGCAAAAGCGCCAACACTCTTTCCTTGCTTTTTTTGGCCACCTTAGAGTTGAAATCGCCCATTATGATATTCAGATTCGATTTTTTGTGTGTCATTATTTGCTTTATTTGTTAATAGAATTCTTCCACTGATTGATCAGGCTTATCGGCAGAAGGGACATAAGCTTGCACTAAGTTAATATTCATTGATTTTCCATGCAGTTGAATCACTATAACTCGATCAGAAATTGGAATGACATTTTTTATAAACGGTTCCAGACACTTATTAATAATTATTCCTACTCCATTTCGGTGTTGAGGTTCGTCATTTCCTGAGTAATATATGACATGCCCATCATTAGTAAATTTACCAGACCCTGGGTATCTAATCTCACTAATTCCCAAGATGTCTATCTATAGACGATTCATTTCCATCAATGTGTTCTGCAGTTTACCAAGTACGAACATACTTGTTACGTTCCACGTCGCAATTTTCTTTTTCCCGTGGGATTTATAGCACCCTGTGCTTATTTAAAAGGTGCCGGGCACTCAGGCCATATCACTATTTTTCCTCTACCATGTTGATATACTAGGGAAGATTAATGAGCTAGTTTCTCCCCTTGCTTTCCTCATCGCTGTACAAATGCCGATAATGTGGTTTGTTCCCTGATTTACGGCCAATGAAATGGTATGTTGTTTCTTTCCCGTACTCAGTTTTGAGACAGCCAGCTGCCACTGCTCAGTACTAGTTTTGGTCTGCCCTGGGTATTTTATTTCCCCGGTACCATTCATATCTTGAAGGCATTCCCCTATCCGCCACCTGGGAAGGCGCCCGATGGAGGTCTAGCAACCCCACACGGGTACGTATACTTAAATAACTTAATAAATACGTATACCGACCAGCGGGATTGAACTCTCAACTTCTGCACCGTAAGCAAAGTACTACGCCACGAAGACACAGGCCGCCACAATATATATATATATATATATATATATATATATATATATATATATATATATATATATATATATATATATATATATATATACTAGCCGGGCCCGCGGCTCCGCTCGCGTGGACTTGAGTCACTACTATCGTCACTGCTTATTCCTTATGTTACCCAACGTAATAAAATATCTCCCATTATTTCCCCTTATCTCCTAATATTTCTCCTTATCTCCCATTATCTCTACATAATTTCCATTATCTAGGCTTATCTCTGTTCATCTCCCATTATTTCTCCTTATCTCCCATTATTTCTACTTATTCACCTTATTTCCTATTATCTAGGCTTATCCGACTTATCTCGCAATATCTTATCTCCCATTATTTCTCCTTATCTAACTCACCATAATCCCATTATATAGACTTATCTCTGCTTATCTCCCATTATTTCTCCTTATCTCCCATTATTTATACTTATCTCCCATAACTCACCTTATCACCCATTATCGAGGCTTATCTCGACTTATCCCCCATTATTTCTCCTTATCTCCCATTATCTCACCTTCTCTCCCATTATCTAGGCTTATATCGAATTATATAGAACATATGTATAAATTTATAAAAACATGTAAATCGGATAAGTGGTTCTCAAGTGATAAGCGCACTAACAGACAGACAGACAGACAGAGAGACGTTGTATTTTATATATATTATATTCTTTGCTACATGATATTGTTCCATATTTAATGCTTTGGGCAGTGTATTGCAAGAGAACGCGTTAGCGGCAAACTTTTCTCCGACTTGATTCACTATTATCGTCGCTGCTTATTCCTTATGTCACCTAACGTAATAAAATATATCCTATAACTTGGCCAGAGAACATACGTATGTTTAAAAAAAAAGCACGTAAATCGGATAAGTGATTCTCCAGTGATAAGCGCACAAACGGACAAACAGACAGAGAGACGTTGCATTTTATATATATTATAGATATCCTTTGCTACATGATATTGTCCCATATTTAGTGGTTTAGGCAGTGTATTGCAAGAGAACGCGCTAGCGGCAAACTTTTTTCTGATTTGATTCACTATTATCGTCACTGCTTATTCCTCATGTTACCTAACGTAATAAAATATAGTTTATACCTTGGCCAGAGAATATGTATATTTAAAAAAAAAAGCACGTAAATCGAATAAGTGGTTCTCCAGTAATAAGCGCACTAACGAACGAACAGATAGACGGAGAGACGTTGCATTTTATATATATTATAGATACAGATTATTATTATTATTATATAACCTGGCCAAAGAATATATGTATGAATTTAAAAAAAAGACACGTAAATCGAATAAGTGGTTTTAGCGTGATAAACGCACTAATGAACAGACAGACAGACAGAGAGAAATTACATTTTATATAGATTACAGATTATAGATATCCTCTGCTACATAATATGGTTCCATATTTAATGGTTTAGATTGTGTATTGCAAGAGAACACGCTAGAGGCAAACTTTTTTCCGACTTCATTCCCTATTATCGTCACTGCTCATTCCTTATGCTACCTATCGTAATAAAATATAGCCTATAACCTATGTTTAAAAAAAAAAAGTCCGAAAATCGGATGAGTGGTTCTCCAGTGATAAGCGCATTAACGGACAGACAGATAGACAGACAGACAGAGAGACAGAGAAACGTTGCATTTTATATATATTATAGATGTAATAAAATGTATATCTATAACCTGTTCAGAGAACATATGTATAAATTTAAAAAATCACGTAAATCGGATAAGTGGTTCTCGAAGGATAAGCGCACTAACGGACAGACAGACAGACAGAGAAACGTTGCATTTTTATATATATTATAGATATAGATTATTATTATTATTATTATGTAACATGGCCAAAGAATATATGTATGAATTTAAAAAAAGACACCTAAATCGGATAAGTGGTTCTCGCGTGATAAACGCACTAATGGACAGACACACAGACAGAGAGACATTGCATTTTATATATATTGTAGATTATAGATTATAGATAATCTCTGCTACATAATATTGTTCCATAATTAATGGTTTAGGCTGTGTATTGCAAAGGAACGCGCTAGCGGCAAACTTTTTTCCGACTTCACTCACTATTTTACGTCACTGCTCATTCCTTATGCTACCTATCGTAATAAAATATAGCCTATAACCTGACCAGAGAACATATGTATGTTTTAAAAAAAAAAGCACGTAAATCGGATAAGTGGTTCTCCAGTGATAAGCGCACTAACGGACAGGCAGACAGACAGACAGACAGACAGACAGAGAGACAGACAGACAGAGAGACGTTGCATTTTATATATAGTATAGATATATATACACATATAGTTCAGTTCAGCCATATACTCACTGTACCATACGATGGTATTTTCAAGATAAGTTTTTGAAATAGTGTTTTTAATACTCTAGTAGAGCCTATATTTGTCAAAATTACTTAATTTAATGAGGATTCTAACCCAACTTAATAAACAACCTGTGTATACATTATTACAAATCATTTTACTCTCCTCCATTACAACTCTTTAGACACTCATCCCTCCTTAAATACTACTCCTCGGCCATATACCGGCCCCATACAAAAACCTCTTTTAACTGAGTAAACACCCAATTATTAAAGCTAAACCACATTCCGAAATCGATACCAAAAAGAATAAACAATTTGATCATATCATACAATATTTACCCCCCCAAAGTACGAGTATCCCCTTTATACTACTTTTCCACCATGGCTTTCTCCGCAACCCAACATAGACCTTTCAATGAGAGTTTACGATAAAACAAACTGCTCAAACACTCTTCTTAGAAAATCATTCCTAGAAATTATCTCAAACAAATACTCAAAACATTTGCTATATTATACCGACGAATCAAAAACCGAAAAAGGAGTTGGAGCAGCCTTTATCACTCAAAATATCACAAAAATGCTTAAGCTCCCTAATCATTCTTCCATCTTCGCCGCTGAACTGTTCGCACTAAAAGAGGCGATTAGGTATTCCTTAACAAGGCCCCACAGGGCTCCAATCTTAATAATATCTGACTCCCTCAGCGCTCTGACAGCAATCAAATCTAAAAATCTAGACTATAACTATATCAGGCAGATCACAGATCTCGTGTATACAGCCTCACTAAAGCATTACTCAATCTCGCCTAGTCACATAGGAAATAGGGGAAACGACAGAGCAGACTTCTGTGCCAAAACGGGCACTGAAAAGGGGAACGTAATCATAGGAGAAAACCATTACTCAGACTTTAATATATACCTAAAATCGATCTATGAATCCCTTTTCCAACTAGGATGGGATCTGGAAAATCCTAATAATAAATTATGGCCCTTAAAACCCAATGTCTACCCATCATTACATTCGGGCAACATGAATAGAAAAGACAACGTACACAGGAGAAGATTAGCGGCAGGATATACGCACTCCACTCACAGTTACCTTATGAACAAGGAACAACAGCCCACATGTCCAGACTGTGATGCACCCCTTGTAACATCACACATCTTCGAGGCAGCTCATAGAGACAAGAGAAACAGACATAACATTCCATCTAGCATGAAACAAATAATTGATTCATTTGAAGACATGAAAGTAAATATTCACAACTTCCTCCTAGAAATACACTTTAAAGTCTAGATAAACAGAACAAGGGGCGCCAAATAACTTTTAGTAGTTGATGCGCCCAGACACCATCATTTTAGCAGATTGTCATTTACATTTAAACATGAAATATTTAATTATTTTCATTTGGTATTTTTTATCGTTTTGGTTTTCCAGTTCAAATCAAATTTATTTTCATTAGTTCACGGAGTTCATGAAAAACCGAGTAATTCATAAGCTGAACGCTTAATAGAATTGTTTATTTTGGTAAACAAGCTAATAATGTTAATTAATGTAATCTAAACAATTTTAAGATTTTAATTTAAATGTCTCGTTATTTGTTTACGGAACTGCACATGATTCCATCTCATTGTATCTCGGCAGTTTTGGAGACAGAAAAATCAAATTAATGCATTAGAAATTCAAGAAAAGTACACTATAGTGTTTTTACAATTAAAAATAATATTGGGTATATAATGGCTTTTATAAACCCAATTGACGTTTATTTATAAAAAAATGAGTACAAATTCAAAGTAATCCCTTGGTTGGACGTTTGTTTTCGATCCGGCGACCCATCTGACTGCGCCAGGAAGGTTTCCGATCTCATTTTGGCCGGTATGGAGGCTTACATCCCTTTTTCGAAGAAATGCCCTTCCAACGGCAAGCCTTGGTTTGACCGAAAATGCAAAGAAGTTGTTGCTTCTAAACATCTTGCATACCGACAATGGCGTGAAAATCCTAACACCATAAATCGTAACTCTCGTGCCAGGGACAGATGCAAAGAAATTATAGACGAAACCAAGGAGGCACACAATCAACGAATTAGAAACAAACTTCTCGCTTGTCCCAACAATTGCTGGTCCTTTTGGTCAGTCGCTAAGGCAGTTAGTCAAAATTTCACCAAATCTACCATACCACCACTCACACGGCCAGATAATTCTATTGCAACGACACCTGTTGAAAAAGCGAACTTGTTGGTTGAACTCTTTGCTTCACATTCTACTGTCGATTTCCAAGGAAAAACACCACCTACTATTCCCATAGTGCAGTCAAGGATGCCCGATATTGTCTTCAGACAGCATATCATAAAACGTATTTTGATGAAGCTAGACACCAAAAAGGCTTCTGGCGCTGACGAACTACCTGCCATATTTCTCAAAAACTGTGCTAGGGAACTAACACCAGTTTTCTGTAGACTTTTCAATCTATCCTACAGAAAGGGAATATTTCCTTCTGTTGGAAATGTGCCACAGTTCAGCCGATACCTAAAAAAGGCAAGAAGACCTTGCCAAATAATTACCGACCAATCGCACTGCTTTCAATAATATCGAAAGTCATGGAAAAGGCCATCAATCAGCATCTTCTAAAATATCTTGAAGGATTCAACATTATTAGCGATCACCAGTATGTATGTAAACATAGATCAACAGGAGATCTTCGACTTATGTAACACATGTTTGGAACAACACAGCACTTTGGAGAATCTCGAGCGGTTGCTCTCGACATATCCAGGGCATTCGACCGTGTTTGGCACGATGGACTGTTGGCTAAGCTACGTATCTTATGGAATTATTAGCGATCACCAATATGGCTTTCGTAAAAATAGATCAACAGGAGATCTTCTGACTTATGTAACACATGTTTGGAACAACGCGATTGAAGACTTTGGAGAATCTCGAGCGGTTGCTCTTGACATATCCAAGGCATTCGACCGTGTTTGGCACGATGGGGTGTTGGCTAAGCTACATTCTTATGGTATGTCTGAAAAGTTCTGTTTGTGGCTCTCATGTTTCCTCAGAGAGCGTTCTTTACGAGTGGCAGTTGCCGGATTTCTTTCCAACACCTTCACTATCAACGCCGGTGTATCCCAAGGCTCCATACTGTCTCCTACTCTCTTTCTCATTTATATTAACGATGTGCTGGAAAAGACCGAGAATCCAATCTTTGCAAATGACAATACACTTATCTCTTCATTCACTTTGAACGCTCGAACATCGGCTACTCAGACGAATATCCACAGACAGCAGGAGGTCAATCAACTTAACAAAGACCTGGAAGAAATTCTATCTTGGGGCGACAGTAACCAAGTGGAATTTAACGCTATAAAAATCCAGGCGGCAGTTTTTCTAAAAAAGTTAACGTTGCTGAACCCGACATAGTTATGTCGGGGCACTCCATTCCTCTAACATCGTCACCCAATTTGTTGGGCGTTAATTTGGGAGCAAATATGTCCAGGCATGAACATGTTGCAGGCATAGCAAGGAGAGCTTCTCAAAAGTTGGGAATATTATTTCGTTCCAGAAAGCTTTACACTCCATAACAACTGTTAATTCTTTACAAAGCTCAAATTCAACCAACTATGGAATACTGCTTCCATGTTTCGGGCTCCGCTCCCAGACATACACTGCATTTGTTAGATTTTATTCAGAGAAGAGCTGTTCGTCTGATTGGAGACCCGGAACTGACAGGCGGCCTTGATTCGCTGGAACATCGGGGAACGGTTGGCGACTTGAGCCTATTCTACAAGTATTTTTATGGAAAGTGTTCGAAGGATGTGGCCCGCTTAATTCCTCCCAGAGCGGTGCATGTTAGAAGTACACGTCACGCTAATACTTCACACCCGTATGAGGTTCAGCTTGTTACTCCTCGTACAACGCTTTTCAAGCAGTCATTTATATGGAGAACATCATCCCTTTGGAATAATTTGCCCAGGACTGTGTTTCCCACGGAGTACAATTTACAGCGATTCAAGAGAAACGTGAATCGCTTTCTCTGCACACGTGTGGCTCCTGTAGCACTTTAGGGACTTCCCTGTACACCGTGTGCTAGACCAATAAAAAAAAAAATTCTGCATATACTTGCCATCTCAGAAAATTATGGGATTCGAAATTTAGCTTATTTTCATGTTATGAATTCATTGGGGTTTTTTGACCTCTTTAATAATAATGTTATAGAGATTGAAGCAGGTGGTAATATAAAGGGGTGACGTCTGACAAATATGTCGCATTATGGGTAATTTCGTAGCCCAAATCTGAGGTTATTTGCAGGTTCTTGTTATACTCGATTTATTTGAAAGCGATAGCAATAAATCATCTAGAATTATGCAAATTAGCATCAAGCCGTAGTAAAGGCCCCAGAGTTTTACATATATTTTATCTATAATGCAACAGTTGAACAACTTTATTGTAATACCATCTAGCATCGGTCTAATACTCGCAATCTGTTATGTTTAAATACAATGAGAAAACGACCTTTTTTTGTTGTTTGGGGCTAAATAGTCTAAAATAGTTCTGGTGGTGGTGCGCCTGGGCATATACGTATTGTCTGCGAGTAATATGGATGAAACAGTTTTATAATGTTTAAACATTTATTAGAAAACAAATATGTTGTAACATTATAATAAAATATATAAATGAGGAAGTCAAACAACAATGAAAAAAGTATTACCAATCTTCTATCGCCGACATTCTTGAAAAACTATCATTGTTCGACTCATTTGAATTTATATGTATAATTAAAGGTTCAACAATGGCATTCACTGTCATGTCGACAGTCCACATTTTATCTTTCACCTTCAATACATGTTCGACACATTTTCGCCAATTTTTTGTGGAAACATTACATATGGCATTCAGAAAAAGGTTTTGTACGTCTACTAATTTATAGGTCAGATTGTTCCTGGCGACTTCACCTTTAATCTGTGCCCATATAAGTTCTATCGGATTGAGCTCGCAATGATATGGTGGCAGGCAATAAACAGTAATATTAGGTTTTTTGGCATTACGTCGATGACGAAACTTGGGTACTTGTCTTTATTTCTGATAACTTCAAGCTTTACAAGTTCTAACAATTCTTTCTTAATGCTGTCTTTTGGAAATGAAATGTTTTTCTCGGTCATCCAAGATTGGATGTCCTTTTTCAGCCAACCCAAGGTTGGAACTCGTTCTATAGCTTGCGTTATCCATTACAATAACAGAACCGGCTGGTATTAAGTCTATAATCTGCGAAAACCAGTTTTTAAATACAACTAAATTTATAATGATAATCTCCTGTTTTCCTGGATACGAATGTTAAAAGATCTTCGTCTACAAAACCACTTTCGCTTCCAATATGCGTAATAATTAACCTACGTTCCTTACCAGATGGCGGTTTAAGACCACTGGAGAGACTTTCATTAAATGGTTGGCCAAAATTTCTTGACCGTGTACCCTTTATTTATTCACGTTTCATCTGGGTAATATATCCTTTTTCCTTCTAACTTTCCTTAAATAATCTCTTCTCCAGTGTACAATTTCTCCACTTTCTATCAATAAAGATTTTCTTTCACACTTTTTCCAATAAAAATTCATACCTTTTTAAAAGACTCCATAGTTTTACTCTACTCATTTTCGGTATTTCTGGGTGACTTGTCGCAGCCTGCAGGATCATATTCCAAGTTGGAATTCTTTTTTCCATAAAAAAGTCATGAACAGTACGCCTTACTGCTTGTTTTGTGTTGCCTATCAGCTGAACTTCTTTTCTGTCTGGTCTCTTTTTTGAAGAGTCTATACCCTCCTCCCTTTCTTCCCTTAAAATTCTGTAAACTGTGGCTTTACCAACTCCGCTCATTAAGGAACATTTTGTCACATAATCGTTCACACTTAAATGACAATTTTGATCGTTTTTAACTATACGCTTTTCATTAGGTTTAGCTGCCTGAATTTTTGGCGTTTCAGTGGAGAAAACATTTTGTTAATACACTGACTTGTCACTTGGGCATGCTGCTCTAAATATGTATTTATAGTTAGGGCAACAGGAAGGTATAAAAATAAAATGATTTGATTGGGAATAAAGCTTCGTTACAAAAGAACATTGTTACCTGAAAAATACCTGAGACTAGATAGCATGGCTCTGTTATAGGACTGCCGGCCAATCCACTGGCATTTTTATTACTATAAGTTTTGAATAAATAGAGTATAGTTATGTGTGAGGTTATTTATAGCAGTATCGCCGTCTTTTTCTCTGTCTTTTTTCTTCAAGGGCCACGCACCGATCAACTGTTACTGGAACTCAGAAGGGATATTCTGACTAGCTCGGAGTAACTTTTAGTGGATCACATCCCTCTGATCTCACAAAATGCAGGGCAACAAATTTCTTGCATGGTTGTTCAGTCTTACGGTGCTTATTGATGGCTCACCCAGATATACTGATTTAATAGAAAAGTCTTTTTTGTTGATCTTGGAGAGCAATGAGAGCAATTTCATAACGTCGTAACTGTTTCAGATTGTATTCAGACGGCTGTAAGAGAGTAACCAAAAAAATTTTTTAAGATTTAAATTCACAAAAGTCACGAAGAGCTGAGAAATTAGTAAAGCACAAGAAAACCGATTTAATTTACCATTGTATCGATAAATATTATATATATATATATATATATATATATATATATATATATATATATATATATATATATATGGGACGATCCGCGTCAACCGGATCAGAGCTACGACCAAAATTAAAAGCAACCAAAAAACTTGACCAAGGGCTCATTTTAAAGCATAGAGCGTCTACTTTCAAATGCCGAGTGCGCCTTTGAAAAATTCAATATGGCGGCTCCAATATGGCGGCAGGTAGCCGGTAGCCGGAGAGAAAAATCAAGTGTTCAGCAAAAAAAGCTTGTAAAAATAAAAATTCGCAACTGTTTGGGTCGTTTTTTTGCTCAAATTGTAGCTGATGGACGCCCCAAAAAATTGGGGTGGTAAGTTGACAAAATCCAACATGGCGGATCCAATATGGCGGTCAAAAATCCAATATGGTGGCCGAATTTTCGCAAATGAACCGATTTGCACTAAATTTGGTAAACGGGGGTTTTTAGGGTCGCTGATTACGAATCCGAGGTCTGATTTGCCAAATTCAAGATGGCGGATCCAAGATGGCAGATGAAATTTTCGAAAATCTATCGATTTGTACCAAATTTGTTATACGGGGGTTTTTGGGTTCGTCGATTACGAATCAGAAGTTCGATTTTCAAAATCCAAGATGGCGGACCCAATATAGTAGATTGCCTTATTCAGTTTCCACCATATTGGGTCCACCTTCTTGAATTTTATAAATTTGACTTCAGATTCGTAATTAGCGACCCCAAAAATCCCCGTATGCCAAATTTAGTGGAAATAGGTTAATTTTAAAAAAAAACGTCCATTATATTGCATCCGCCTTCTTGAATTTTGCAGATCCGACCTCAGATTCGTAATCAGCAACCCCTCGAGCAATCCCAAAAATCCCTGATACCAGCTTTTCCGTAAATCTGGTATATAGATGCTTCATTTTTTATTAAACAGGTGGCGCTTTGGCAACCACAAATAAGTTTGGGTATAGAAGGTAATAAATATAGGTGGAAAATATTGATGTTTTAATATCACAGTTATAGATTTTTTTTAATATATGCCAAATATCATCGTTGGATTTTCTCTCTATTTTGCTGAGGCATTATTTTCTTTATCTGAGCCCTTTGTTTTCAGTGACGAAAGTCTTTTTCAGAATATTTGTTGTTCTGGGATATTGGGAGTTCTTATTACATTGGCGAATACTCAATAACGGTCCTTTTTAGGATAGTTTTTGAGCTTTTTTTCAGGTGGTTGCTAAATAACACATCGGTTGTAAATTTCCAACAGTTCTTTTCAGGATAGCTGGGGAATTTCTCATCTTCTGTATCTGGGCTCTTTATTTTCAGTGACGACACTCCTTTTCAGGATAGTTGTTTTTCTGGGATATTGAGTGCTCTTATTGAATTGGCGAATACTTGGTAACGGTCCTTTCTAGGATAGTTCTTGAGATTTTTTTTTCTATTTGAACTTTTTTTTTTGAATTTTTTTTTTTCTTTTACGATAGTCTTATAACATCGACATATAGTCAACAACGGCCCTTTTCTCAAAAATGGCAAATAAAAATTGCAATCAAGAAGTAACGCAAAAGTTACATTCAAAAAGGTGTGCGAATTCTTTGAATGTAGATAGTCATGTTGGCAAAGACTTAAGGAATATTTCCAAAAGTTTATTGTAAGTTTTTCCAAACTTACGTGAAAAATCCAAAATATGCCAAAAGTGTAGGAAATCAGCCTCCGAATCACAGAAAAATGAATCTCGTGGTAGTAATGCTACTGATTCTAATTATTTGGAAAGATGTGTCTGAAAACGATTCTGAATTCGAACATGAATTACCCACCAAGAAAGCTCGAATATCTAGAGTGGATGCTCTTGAAGAACTTTTAAATGGATTAAAGGAAAAATTCAACAATTTACCTGAGAATAGTCCTATGCGAAAAACCATACTTACAATCGCACCGGAGTGTTGGACTGCTCGTGAAATTGCACAAGAATTTGGTTGTTCTTATAGAATGGCACTTGAATCTAAGACTTTGAGAAAATCTAGTGGTGTATTAGCTACTCCTACTTTCAAGAAAGGTAAGAATTTGGACGCAGAAGTGGTCTCAAAAGTAATTGAATTTTATGAGTCTGAGGAAAATAGTCGGATAATGCCTAACAAAAAAGATACTGTTATAGTCAAAATCGAAGGTCAAAAATTTTTTAAAGAAAAGCATTTACTTCTTTATGATATTAAGGTGAAATGTTTAAGGAAAAGTATCCAGAGCATAAAATTGGATCAACTAAATTCGCTGAGCTGCGACCTAAATGGTGCGTTATTGCTGGAAGTTCAGGAACGCATAGCGTCTGTGTTTGCACGATACATCAGAATGTAAAAACAATGATCGATGCTATAAACCTGAAGACGCTAACAAAAGGTTCGGAAATTGAATTAAATGACTATAAAGATTGCATAAATTACATTTTATGTAGGAAGAGTACTACTGATTGTTTTTTACTTAACTGTCAAAAATGTCCTAAAATGGAAGAAATTTCTGAACTTGTTACTGGGTTACTAGAAAAAAATAAAATAGAACAGGTAATATTCAGTACTTGGGAATCTACAGATCGATGCACTCTTATACAACAATGTCTTTCCACAGACGATTTTGTTGAAGAATTTTGCATTCGTTTAAAATTGCTTATCCCTCATAATTTTATAGCAAAGGCTCAATCTGAATTTTTAACCAATAAAAAAGAAAATTTACGTGAAGATGACGTGTTGGTATTCAGTGACTTTTCAGAAAATTTTGCTTATGTAATACAGGATGCAGCACAGGTATTCCACTATAATAACGACCAGTGTACAGTATTTCCTGTAGTATTTTACTATCGCTCTAAAAATGAAATAAAACATAACACCATAATATTACTCTCAGATTGTACCAAACATGATGCAGCAGCAGTTCATTTGATGCAAGAAAAGGTCATACCAGTTATAAAAAAATTATGTTCAAAAGTAAAGAAAATTTATTACGCATCCGATGGCGCTAAACAACATTTCAAGAATAGGACTTTTTGATGCATCATAAGCAAGATTTTGGTATAGATGCTGAATGGCACTTCAATGCTACTGCACATAGCAAATATTCATGTGATGGAGCTGGAGCATGCCTGAAATCTGCAGCGAGTCGTTATAGCTTACAAGCTCATCCAAATGATGCCATTTTAAATTCAGTTTCACTCTTCAATTGGGCAAAGTCAAGATTCCAAAACATACATTTTTTTCACTATACCAAAGAAGATCATCGAAAAATTTTACAAAAGCTTAATAGACTATTTCCTGACCCACTTGCTGTGCCTAAAATTCAAAGCAGTCATGCATTTATTCCCTGTGCTGGAAATAAACTTAAAATTAAGAGGTTCTCTAATGCAAAAGATGCTAGTTTTACGCTATATTAATTACTTCATAGGTAATAAAAAAAAACACTCCTCAAAAAAAATAATCATTACAACACATATGCTTCAGTGATTTGCTAAAATGTCAATACTGTTGAGCAATAACTAATTGAATTTTGAGCCATGAATGAGCCTCGACCTTCAATCTGTCAAAATTTTTAAATTCTTATCACAGATATATGATCAGCGACCTCAATAACCCCTTTACAAAAAATTTGGTGTCAATTGGTTGATTTTCGAATATATCGCCGCCATATTGAATCAGCCATTTTAGATCAGCCATATTGAATTTAAGAATTCTAGAAATTTGACCTCAGATTCGTTATCAGGGACCCCCAAAAACCCCCGTATAACAAATTTGGTACAAATCGATAGATTTTCGAAAATTTCATCCGCCATCTTGGATCCGCCATCTTGAATTTGGCAAATCAGACCTTGGATTCGTGATCAGCGACCCTAAAAACCCCCGTTTACCAAATTTAGTGCAAATCGGTTCATTTGCGAAAATTCGGCCACCATATTGGATTTTTGACTGCCATATTGGATCCGCCATGTTGGATTTTGTCAACTTACCACCCCAATTTCTTGGGGCGTCCATCAGCTACAATTTGAGCCAAAAAAACGACCCAAACAGTTGCGAATTTTTATTTTTACAAGCTTTTTTGGCTGGACACTTGATTTTTCTCCGGCTACCGGCCGCCATATTGGAGCCGCCATATTGGATTTTTCAAAGGCGCACTCGGCATTTGAAAGTAGACGCTCTACGCTTTAAAATGAGCCCTTGGTCAAGTTTTTTGGTTGCTTCTAATTTTGGTCGTAGCTCTGATCCGGTTGACGCGGATCGTCCCATATATATATATATATATATATATATATATATATATATATATATATATATATATATATATATATATATATATATATATATATATATATATATATATATATATATATATATATATATATATATATATATATATATATATATATGGTATATATATATATATATATATATATATATATATATATATATATATATATATATATATATATATATATATATATATATATATTTGCATAGGTTTTTCCTAAACAAATTAAACAAGAGAATAAATAAGAATTGTTACGTTTTAATATAATTACTTGCGGACACCAAATATTAATTATTTACAATTTAATATTTTATCATGATAAGTAAAAATTTTAACGAATATAATTTACCAAATTTTTTTCTCAGCATAATAAAGAATTTGTTAAGCTAGATTTTAAAGTCGGTCACCTTGTTCGGTATTATTCCCTTGTAAAGCCTACAAAGGATTTTTTGTCGGACGTCGACAAGAAATTCTTCCTTTGTTATAGGCGGTTTATTAACGCCGTCGACTGATTGTTGGTAGCTTTTTAGTTCAGGTTAGTAGAGGATTTGGTATATTGTATTATTTTTGTTATTGGAAATTTTGTACAGTATTTTTTGTAGTATTGGGCACAAAGATTTTAAAGTTTTCTTTAAAACTTAAGCGTTAAATCTCAAAGTAGACGGAGCACTATTTAAATGTGGCTATCTTTTCGTAGACATCAGGTTACTGAGCAATTCGCTTGTTTTAAATATTGATAATAATATGAGCATCTTGTAAGATCGATGTGCTTTCATTACTTGAGTTTATTTGAGAGAAAGAGAAAGCATTTATATTTTTAGCTGCTTTAAACAAATGTTCGAGAAAGACGTTTTTGTCTACGGGTCAAACGTCAGCCGTTTTACATCCGTTGATAAACTGCTGCAAACAGACTGGCAACCTGATATTGCGTTCTTGACGACCTGGATCTGTCAACCATTTTTTTTTCTGTTGCTTGAATATAATAACTGCTCATAGGTTTGAAAAAAAGAGGGGTCCAGTGGCTGAAGTCGGTGAGTAGTAAGGCCTGGCAGTTGTAACATTATTATCCTTTTAGCCTTTGCTATGTTCAATGCTTCCAGGTTCTTCGAATGCATTGTATTTTCATCAAGCAAAAGTAACACTTTATTTTCAGGGATTGGCTTTACTACACTTATAAAATGTTTCATCCATTCTACAAATAAGTTTGAGTTGCCAATGACTGAAATGGTGACAACACTCTCAGAAAGTGTGCCATTTCCTAATTCAGGATTTTATCCCATTCTTTTGAATATAAGCATTTGCGGCACAAACTGTCCAGCCACACTGGCACAACGCAAGGCTGTAATATTAATTTCCCTTTCTCCGCTATTGATTGCGCCGATTTGTTTCTTCCTTTTTAATTCTAAAACTTGTTGAGGGTCGATTTTCCCTACTCTCCTCTACTTGAAAGTGCGCAAGTACCAACGTTCTTCACCTAAACGTAAAATTTACGTTTAGTTTGTTTATTTACAGCTAATGTTTACAAATTTTGCAATATCTCGTCGGTAAAGGCAGGTTTTTTTTTAAAGATATACTAATATAGTGTTGGAAATTTGTAGAAAGTGTAGAATATAGCAGCAAGTGTGAGAAATTGTGTCGTTCGGTACTGTTGGTTTAGTTTGAAATATGACACGAACAACTTAGGAGCTCCGTTTGCCTCGAGCGGCATCAGCAGTAAGATCACAGTATCGAGTAGCGGAAACAGCAAGAGCATCTGAAAATGCCAAATGAGATTTTGGCGAAACGTCGAGCAAATTTATTGTTAGACGAACGGATTGAAACCTGGAATTTTAATGTATCACATTCCATCATCCGTAAAAACATCTATTGTAACATACATATATATATATATATATATATATATATATATATATATATATATATATATATATATATATATATATATATATATATACCAGGTGTACAAATATGAAATGCGGATTTTTTTTCTAAAAAAACATGTTAAATTCGGAAGAATGATAAAAAGTGCTTTATTCAAAGTCTGGTGAGTAAGCTGCATGGGGTAGAACTTCCCAGCTGAGTGCTTCCAACGTGTCGCTAACTGATTGTACCGTATGTGATGGAGCATTGTCATGAAGAAAAATGACTTTGTGTTACTGCTTTCGGTATTCTGGCCATTTTTCAAGCAACAAACGGTTCAAATCGGTCAATTGTTGTTGGTAACGTTTAGTATTAACCGTTTTCCCCAGGTTTAACAGTTCTTAATAGACCACGCCCCTCTGGTCCCACCAAAGACAGAGCATCGTCTTTCTGCCAAAACGATTCGGTCTTGCGGTTGATGTGGATGGTGCGCCTGGGTCTACCCATGATTTCTTGCGCTTGGGATTCTTAAAATAAATCGACTTTTCATCCCCTGCAATTATATGATGCAAAAACGACTTCCTTTTGTAGCGAGCGAGCAAAATGTCACACGTGTTTTTGCGCTTTTCCATTTGCCTGTCGTTCAACTCATGTGGTACCCATCTACTGGTCTTCTGAATCTTTCCCATCTCTTGTAAACGATTGGAAACAGCTTGTTGACTAACGCCCAATTGCTCGGCGAGTTGTTTTTGTGTTTGCGAATCATCTTCGTCCAACAATGCTTGCAATTCCACATCTTCGTATTTTTTTGGCGGTTTTCCACGTTCCTTGTCTGCAACATCGAAGTCATCACTTTTGAAATGCCGAAACCATCGTTCACATGTATCTTGCGATGGAGCATGTTCACCATAAGCTTCTCGAAGTAATCGGTATAATTCAACAGAAGTTTTCTTCAAATGAAAACAAAAAATTAATGCTGTCCGAGAATGCTCTTTGTTCGGTATAAATTTTGACATATTAAACACAACAACACAACACTATGCACACACTTTTCAGTGTATCTCAAAAAGATTTATAAATCCAGGAATTTTTAATAAAACACATTTTAACAATAGACTTTGAGATATTTTCCGTCAACAGGATATACAAAATTGTAAACAGTATTATGAGTAAACTAGTACTAGAAAATAAGCCTAATTATCTTATTCTAGCATTGTAATGTTATTACATTTTCACTTAATTAAAATAGTTTATATTCACCTATATACGTGATATAATTACATAGGAATAGAAATAGGTATGTAAAGGATACCTACTAGAAGGTCATTTAGAAGGAATAATTGTAATAACACAAAACGACTACATAAAAAACGCCCCTTCGCTACCTGTACTAGCAAGTATATAAATAAGTATATCTGCCTTTTATGTATTTCCCTAAGACAAATCTAAACTGCTATTATGACGTATCTATATCCGAAAACATGTCATACCACTACTAATAATTTTAATAAAAATCTCTAAGATCTTCGTGACTTTGGTGAAGTTAAATTCTAAAAATTTTTTTTTTCAGTCTGTGACACTTTGCTAATTACAATTTGAAATAGAAATTGCTCTCCTTGCTCTTCAAACCTAAAGCCCTAAAAACACAGCAGCATTCAAATGAATGCTTATTTTTCTTTTTAATCCGTGTTAAACATGTAGTTTTGAATCATATATATATATATATATATATATATATATATATATATATATATATATATATATATATATATATATATATATATATATATATATATATATATATATATATATATATATATATATATATATATATATATATATATATATATATATATATATATATATATATATATATATATATATATATATATATATATGTATATATATATATATATATATATATATATATATATATATATATAAATATTGCTCCTGGTGACAAAAGTTATGAACTACAAGGAGATGCCACCTACGAACCACCAAAACATAGGGTTCCCTCTGTATCAGAAGTCGTCAGCCAGCCCAGGTGAAGAGGCAAATCTCAAACACCCAGTATCAGCAGTAGAGATTTAAAAGAAATATATCTAAAATTGTCAGTAGCCAACAAACTTCCATATCATCCTATTTATTACTGCCAAAATTTTTAATTTAAAGCAAAACGCGTAGGTAGATTTAGGACCCTGGTTAGTATAGCGACTTGTATACCTATACCTCTATTAAATGAATAGCAGTAACTATAAAACTAGAGTACTATTACTACTATTGGATGTTTAGCGGTTGCTCCAAAAAATAAAGATCAATATGAACCCAGTATAGAAATCTCTCTCCATGTGCGATACTACTAAAAAATCGCAAAACAAAGCAAACATGGGGAGTGAAGTGTAAGGGAATAATCACACCGGATTCAGCAGCTCCCGTTTATATTGACCATTATTTTTTAGAGTTACCGCTAAATATCCCATAGTGGTATTAGTATTCTATTTTTACAGTTATTGCTATGCATTTCATAGCGGTAATAGTGCTCTATTCACTTATAATAACAAAGGTACCAAATCTTATTTTACTTATGCGTTTCGCTACCCTCTGACACTGCACGTTTACGATTTTCCTGACCTGACCTAAGCTGGCTGATGAACTCTGATATGAAGTGAAATATGCATTCTAGCTTGAAGATACATTGATAGCACGTCTAGACACTCCATATGTTTGAACTCCAGTACTTTTGATGCACACGATTTTCCTCCGCTAAAGCTGACATACAACTAGTCTTTTCTTGGTATGTATTTACACACGCATATATCACTATACACTATATCGCTATAAGCCATTCAATGCCCGCAATCCTCTGTATATCATCCGCCATCTTGTTTTGGGATATCCTACGCTCCTCTTCTGTTCTCGTGGTCTCCATGTCCATTGGTCCATCGATCTTAATCATGCGTGCTACATATCTAGCCTATTGCCACTTTCTTCCTGCTACATGCTCTATAACATTATCTATAATATATATAAAATGCAACGTCTCTCTGTCTGTCTGTCTGTCTGTCCGTTAGTGCGCTTATCACTGGAGAACCACTTATCCGATTTACGTACTTTTTTTTTTAAAACATACATATGTTCTCTGGCCAGGTTATAGGCTATATTTTATTACGATAGGTAGTATAAGGAATGAGTAGTGACGTAAAATAGTGAATGATGTCAGAAAAAAGTTTGCCGCTAGCGCGTTGCCTTGCAAGACACCGCCTAAACCATTAAATATGGAACAATATTATGTAGCAGAGAATATCTATAATCTATAATCTATAATATATATAAAACGCAATGTCTCTCTGTCTGTCTGTCTGTCTGTCCATTAGTGCTTTTATCACGCGAAAACCACTTATCCGATTTATGTGTCTTTTTTTAAAATTCATACATATATTCTTTGGCCAGGTTACATAATAATAATAATAATAATCTATATCTATAATATATATAAAAGGCAACGACTCTCTGTCTGTCTATTAGTGCGCTTATCCCTCGAGATCCACTTATCCGATTTACATGATTTTTTAAATTCATACAAATGTTCTCTGACCAGGTTATAGATATATATTTTATTACATCTATAATATATATAAAATGTAACGTATATCTGTCTGTCCGTTTGTGCGCTTATCACTGGAGAACCACTTATCCGATTTACGTGCTTTTTTTTAAAACATGCTAAACCATTAAATATGGAACAATATCATGTAGCAAAGAATATCTATAATATATATAAAATCCAACGTCTCTCTGTCTGTCTGTCTGTCCGTTAGTGCGCTTATCACTGGAGAACCACTTATCTGATTTACGTGCTTTTTTTGTTAAACATACATATGTTCTCTGGCCAGGTTATAGGATATATTTTATTACGTTAGGTGACATAAGGAATAAGCAGTGACGATAATAGTGAATCAAGTCGGAGAAAAGTTTGCCGCTAGCGCGTTCTCTTGCAATACACTGCCTAAAGCATTAAATATGGAACAATATCAGGTAGCAAAGAATATAATATATATAAAATGCAACGTCTCTCTGTCTGTGTGTCTGTCCGTTATTGCGTTTATCACTTGAGAACCCTTATCCGATTTACGTGTTTTTTTAATTCATGCATTTGTTCTCTGGCCAGGTTATCTATAATCTTCTATCTAGAATATATATAAAATGCAACGTCTTTCTGTCTGTCTGTCTGTCCGTTAGTGCGCTTATCACTTGAGAACCACTTATCCGATTTACGTGTTTTTATAAATTTAAACATATGTTCTATATAATTCGATATGAGCCTAGATAATGGGAGACAAGGAGAAATAATGGGAGATAAGTCGAGATAAGGCTCGATAATGCTATAAGGTGAGATAATGGGAGGTAAATATAAATAATGGGAGATAAGGAGATATAATGGGAGATAAGCAAAGATAAGTCTAGATAATGTGAGTTATGGTGAGATAATGGGAGATAAGGAGAAATAATGGGAGATAAGGGAAAATATTGAGAGATAAGTCGAGATAAGCCTGGATAATGGGAGATAAGGTGAGATAATGGGAGATAAGGAGAAATAATGGGAGATAAGGAGAAATAATGAGAGATAAGGAGAAATAATGGGAGATGAGCAGAGTTAAGCCTAGATAATCGAAATTATGTAGAGATAATGGGAGATAAGGAGAAATATTGAGAGATAAGGGGAAATAATGGGAGATATTTTATTAAGTTGGGTAAATTAAGGAATAAGCAGTGCCGATAGTGGTGAATCAAGTCCACGCGAGCGGAGCTGCGGGCCCGGCTAGTATATATATATATATATATATATATATATATATATATATATATATATATATATATATATATATATATATATATATATATATATATATATATATATATATATATATATATATATATATATATATATATATATATATATATATATATACATATATATATATATATATATATATATATATATATATATATATATATATATATATATATATATATAAAATAAACGACCTCTCTATTAACCCTGAAATCTTTGATAAATAAATCAATCAAATAAAACATATATCTAGGTCGCAAAATAAGCATCCTCGATGAAACCCAAGTCGCGAGTCAATATAGACTCGCGATCTAGATTTCATCTTCATGTGTCATTCAGAAGTCATTTATCGCAATGTAGAATGCACTAAGATCGCATATGGAGCCAAAAAAAAAAAAAAAACTCATAATCTACAAACAGATTATGAGACATATGCTGCGCCAGTTTGGTGTAGTATATCAGACACACAGGCATATCGAGTACAACGAATGCAGAACAGGATAATGAGTGTGATGTATCTGCAGACAGATATACAAGAATTAACGATTTGCATCACATGGCAAGCCTACAAACTGTGAGACAATACACTGACGATATGACGATATTTCGAAAAAATTTTACAGAGATAAAATATACAACTTGATCTTAACACAAGAACTAACGCAAACTAGATCGCGAGACTGACCTACGCACAAATGATTATACCTATTTATTTTGAGGCTCCGTGATTGCATTGCAACAGAGGCAATCGGACGAATTTACTTATGTCCAACAGCAATGACAACAAAAGTTAAATATCTGTCAGCTAACAAATTATATAAAATAGACATAAAAACTCAAAAAAACTGTCAAGTGTAAATGAAGATGTAAAATAGTTCAGTGTAGCGTGTACAGGGTGAGTCAACTAAAGAGTAAAGCTCATTATCTCATTTGTTTCGGGTATGACGAAAAAATGTTAAATACAATAGTTTTAGGGAATGTTAAGGTGCACAGTTTAAAATTATTTTTGAACATACAAGGTACTTCAAAAAAGTGTGGCCGATGTAACGTATGTTTTTTTTTTTAAATGAATCATCCTATTTTCTAATTTATTTTTAAATTCTGCGTAAAATTTTATAACTTTAAATACTAGTTTTCAGTTTTGTAAAAAATTGCCAGTAGCGCCATTGTTTCTGAAGGTGGAATACTCATAATTGGTACGAGCATTCTATAGAGATGAAAAAAGATATATGTAAAGAAATTTAAGTTAGACGCTCTAGGGTGTTGAAAATAAATTTATGAATTTGGACTATTTTAAACTGAAAAATCTCAAATTTTTTAAACGGCACACCCTATATATTATTATTTTTTCTGATAGATTTTACTAAGCCCTCCAACTTTAAGTAAGTATGTCATATACCTATTTCTAATAGTTTTCGATTTATTTTGAATTTTTCAATTTTTACCCTTGTTTTTAAAAGATGTAAGCATTATCAAATTTTGACATGTCTATTAAGCAAGTAAAAGTAGTTTAATTTGTTGTAGTAAGTGCCGTATAAAGGTAATAGTTATGGATTTTCCTAAAAATGAATTAACTGATATGGTTTATGTACTGGGCGAGAAGGGAAAAAATTGTCTTTTGACAGTTAGGCTTTACGGAGCGAAATACTCTAATAGACGTATACCATCTAGAAAATCTTTTCCGTGCTTAATGGAACGGTTTGATGGTAGTGGTAACATTGAGTATACAAAACGGAACTTAGTAAACCAGAATGCTACTGAGGAAAAAGAAATGGAGATTTTACTTCATGTTGATGATAATCCTCAGGTCAGCAGCCGTCAACTAGCTGACATATCTGACACATCCCAATCTACGGCTAATCGCACCACGAGAAAATACAAGTATTATCCCTTTCATATGGAACTACACCAAGAACTTCAAGACCGTGATTTTGAACGACGAGTAAACTTTTGTACCACCATCCATCCAAAATAATGTTTTCTGATGGAGCTACTTTTCGCAGTAATGGAGCAGTTAACAGCCACAACATGCATTATTATTCAACAGTTAATCCATTTTGATTCCGGAAAGTTCAAAACCAAAACCATTGGTCGCTTAACGTATGGTATGGAATATTAAATTTTCGAATTATTAATCCATATTCTTTCCGCGAACCGCTTAACGGGCTTAGATATGTAAATTTTTTGTAAAACGAATTAACCCAGCTTTTTGAAGAACTTTGAAAGAGAACAAATGTGGATTCAACAAGACGGAGCTCCTGCTCACTACCACCGGAAAGTTATAGAATTTTTAAACGATCGTTACCCACAAAAATGGATCAGTAGAGATGGATTCATTCAGTGGCGGGATGCTTGGAGGACAAAAACGCCCTTTATGCTAAGGAAAGTGAAGGAAAATATAGTAAAACGACTAAACATGTATATTCAAGTAGATGGGCATATTTTTGAACATTTATTACATTTATTAATTATTAGATAGGTTAAACTATATTAAAATTATTATTAACTATTTGTTTATATTTTCAGAATAGCGTTAGTGTATTAAAAACAAGGGTAAAAATTGAAAAATTCAAAATAAATCGTAAACTATTAGAAATAGGTATATGATATGCTTAACAAAAGTTGAACGGTTTTGTAAAATCTATCAGAAAAAATAATAATATACAGGGTGTGCTATTTAAAAAATTTTAGATTTTTCAATTCAAAATAGTCGAATTGCATAAATTTATTTTGAACACCCTGTAGCATCTAACTCAAATTTCTTTAGATATATCTTTTTTTTTTCATCTCTATAGAACGCTCGTATCAATTATGAGTATTCCACCTTCAGAGATCATGGCGCTATTGGCAGTTTTTTACAAAACTGAAAACTAGTATTTTTTTTCTTAAATTGAAATATTTGAAAAACTATTAGGTTTAGGTATATCATATTATTAACAAAAAACTTATAAAATTTTACTTAGAATTGAAAAATAAATTAGTATCCTGTATACTCCAAAATAATTTTAAACTATGCAACTTAACATTTCCTAAAACTATTGTATTCACCATTTTTTCGTCATTCCCGAAACAAATGAGATAATGAGTCTTACTCCATCGTTGACTCATCCTGTACAAAGTAAATAAAAAAAAATATTTTTTTTTAAAAATACCAATATACCAATAGAATTTGCCATAAAAAGTATAAAAGATAAATGGAATATAATAAAAAACTTCACTAACATCCCTGAAAAGGAATTGATAGAGGCAACAAAACTTTGTTTAAACTCTACATTTTTCCAATATAATTACCAATTCTACTCACAAATTTATGGTGTAGCTATGGGATCACCAATTTCAGCTACTATAGCAAATCTCGTAATGGAACATGTAGAGGAAAATACTATAAAAACTCTCGACTACAAACCTTATTTTTTCAAAAGGTTTGTAGATGATTATATTCTTTGTATCCCAGAAACGAAACTTCAATACACGCTAAAAAAATTCAACTCATTCCACGAAAGACTTAAGTTTACATACGAAAAAGAAATAAACAAATCAATAAACTTTTTAGACATAAATATTAGATATGACGATAAAGGAAACATAAAAACAAATTGGTATACCAAACCTGTATGGTCAGGTAGATATTTAAATTATAATTCATCAGAAAAATATAAAAAAAGTGTTGTCAATTCGCTAGTTGATAGGGCAGTATTACTAACTGATCCGAAAGACAGACTCCAAAACTTGGATAAAGTAAGAAACGTTCTACTAAGCAATAACTATCCAAAAAAATTTACAGAACCAATTATAAAAAACCGAATAAATAAAGTATACAATAATCATAAAAAATCTAAACAAAGTAACAATGAAATTAAGAAAAATTATATTTCCATACCATACATTCCTGAATTAAGTAATAAGATCAAAAAAGTCCTTAAACCACATAACATCAACATAGCAGAAAAACCGGCTAACAATTCAAAAAATATCTTCACCAAACTTAAACCAACAATACCAACAGCAGAACAAACAAATTTAATCTACAAAATAGACTGCATGAACTGTCCAAAAACATACATTCGACAATCAAAACAATATTTAAGGAGACGAATAACAGAACATAAAAATAGCATAAGAAACACAAACCAAAACCATACTGCCCTATCAAAACATGCCATAGATGAATTGCATAATTTCAATTTTAATAATGTCCAAATCCTAGACTTTGAAAATAATCATAAAAAACGAAACATAAAGGAAATGATACATATACGAAGAACAAATAACACCTTAATTATCGAAATGGCAAGGAAAGCCTGAGTATTGTATACAATGATTTAATAACCTAATAAAACCTAATTACTAAACTAATAACAATTAAAGTAACAACAATATGAAAGCAATAAATAAATTTTGGATTTACCCATTTTACCTGTACAAATAGTGAAATAAAATATGTAAACCTTTTAAATTTAGTATTACGACAACTGTGAAACTGTTAACATGTAAACCAAAAGATCCAACTATATATCCAACTATATATATATATATATATATATATATATATATATATATATATATATATATATATATATATATATATATATATATATATATATATATATATATATATATATATATATATATATATATATATATATATATATATATAACTGATAAGAACTAAACTTTGAACACATAAAACATGTAAATAGAGTAAATAGTGTATAGAGGTGGGAAAGAGAAATATACGAAAGAGCGAGATATGAAAGAAATAGAATGAATGTGATAAAATAAGTATAATTAAAAACAAAAACTATTAAACTACCTGTACCTGAGATAAAATCGAACTGGGTTTTTCAACCACAATTTTTCCCACAAAACAAATTAAAAACACTACACTAAAAGAAATTAAAAGGCAACCAAATATTTTTAACAAACTAATAAATCCATAATGCCATGAAAGTATCATCGGGAACGGCAAAATATACCTCAAATGCACAAAGTTTAAGGTACCATCAGGCAGTACACCGGCCAGCTGGAAGGGAAATTTCATAAATGAGTGTACTGCCTAAGCGCACTATATTTATAAGTCAAAAACCTGTAATATAGATCTTGTAGATAATTAATTCAAATAATAAAGAGCTTGTTCAGTTTCAGTTTTCTCACCTACGAAATTAGAAGAAGAACCGGTCTAACTTGGACAACGTATGGAGATCTAAAGGATATATTTAAGAATCACATTCCAATTAGTCTGAAGAGGAAAACATTCAACCAGTGCATCCTTCCAGTTATTACCTATGGAACTGAGACGTGTGCAGTTGCTGTGAAATGTACACATAAACAGAGGATTGATCAAAGCTTGGTGTGATTCTTAACGACAGAATACGTAACGAAGGTCTACCTAGACGCACTTGAGCCGCAGATATCATCACGCGCGTAACGACTTTAAAGTGGAAATCGACAGGACACATCCCGATTAAGAGACATGAGATGGATGCGCAAAATATTAAAATGGGGACCAAAGGCAAATAAGCGCAGCAAAAAGAGAGCATTGACACGTTGCTCAAATGATATTAAAAGGGCACTATCAACTGGATGCAGACTGCGCAGGATAGACAAAGATGGAATTTTATGGAGGAGGCCTGGGTCCATTAGTGGACTCATAATTTTCGAAATAACATCAATAATTTTTAACAACATACCATCTAATCTAAGAAACATAAGCTAATGCACGTTATAATAGTAATTAAAAAGTACTACTGTGGTGAATGAATTTGAAGAATGATGTGTTACTCATCACAATCCAACTTATTTGTACAGACTATTATGTTAATCTCATTTTTACTTTTCTACAAATAACAAAAAATATATATTAATTTTATTATTACAAATCTTGAATTCGCCCCCATAATAAAGCAACAGGCAGAAACAGTTGAGTGGTAACATAGAATTAAGATCCACTTTTTAAGGCAATGAGTTATAAACCAGCAACCTGACTAGTTATGGCGTAACATCCTATAATTTCTAACACAACCGCTGAATCCGGCAAGAGACGTCATAGGAAAATATGATTTAAAAATCCATTCTTATTTTCCTTTTATTACATATTATTTATAACGATAATATGTATTTTGGTCTACACCCGTTTAAGGTTTCTAATTGCTTGTACAACTGTAAATTGCTATATGCTGTAGACAGTATGTATGAAGTTATTCTCTATATCCTCAACTTGTACAAAAAAGAATGACCTATTAATTATGATATGCGACGAAAAACCAAATAAACTCGTGTGGTAAATCCAGACCTTAAGAGGTCCAACATAAATTAAAACACACCCGAAATTAAAAATAAGCATTTCATTTTTTTAATTAAAAAGTTTGCAAAGATGATAATTGAAGAAAACACGGACATATTACGAGAAAAATATAATAACACATGTAAGTAATATAATAAGACATAAAATATCAATTAGAAACCGGATGAAAGTTTTATCGATTAGAACCTACTTTTGAAAATTTCTAAATTTTGCGTATTTTTAATGTGTGTCAAAAATGTAAACCTTGATCCACTATAAAACATATAACATATTTTTGATAAAAGATCACAGTTAGATAACAGTAACTCTCTAGTTTTCTCATTATACCAGGTGTACAAGTATGAAATGCGGATTTCAGACAACAGATGGTGCACCAACGCAGTTTGTGCTATAAAGATTTGACGCTGCGCCATTTTGTTGTGTCATCAACAAGTGTCAGACGCGCACGAGTGATAAATTGGAAAAATGTGTGCATAGTGTTGTGTTGTTGTGTTCAATATGTCGAAATTTATACCGAACAAAGAGTATTCGCGGACAGCATTAATTGCTATTGAATCATACTGATTACTTCGAGAAGCTTATGGTAAACATGCTCCATCGCAAGATACGTGGTGACTTCGATGTTGCAGACAAGGAACGTGGAAAACCGTTAAAAAAATACGAAGATTTGGAATTGGACGAAGATGATTCGCAAACACAAAAACAACTCGTAGCAATTGGGCGTTAGTCAACAAGCTGTTTCCAATCAGCTACGAGAGATGGGAAAGATTCAGAAGACCACATGAGCTGAACGACAGGCAAATGGAAAGGCGCAAAAACACGTCGGACATTTTGCTCGCTCGGTATAAAAGGAAGTCGTTTTTGCATCGTATAGTTACAGGGGATGAAAAGTGGATTTATTTTGAGAATCCCAAGCTCAAAAAATCATGGGTAGACCCAGGCGCACCATCCACATCGACCGCAAGACCGAATCGCTTTGGCAGAAAGACGATGCTCTATGTTTGGTGGGACCGGAGGGGCGTGGTCTATTATGAGCTGTTAAAACCTGAGGAAATGGTTAATACTAAACGTTACTAACAACAGTTGACCGATTTGAACCATTCGCTGCTTGAAAAAAGGCGAGAATACCGAAAGAGGCAACACAAAGTCATTTTTCTTCATGACAGTGCTCCATCACATACGGCAAAACCAGTTCGCGACAAGTTGGAAGCACTCAGCTGGGAAGTTTTACCCCATGCGACTTACTCACCAGACTTGGCTCCTTCCGATTACCACTTGTTTGCATCGATGGGTCACGCACTTGTTAAGCAGCGCTTTGGTTCGTACGAAGATGTGAAAAAATGGCTGGATGAATAGTTCGCAGCAAAAGGGGAAGATTTTTACTGAAGTGGTATTCACAAATTGCCCGAAAGATTGAAAAAATGTATAAGAAGCGATTGAGCATACTTTGAATAAAACACTTTTTATCATTCTTTCGAATTTAACATGTTTTTTTAGAAAAAAAATCCGCATTTCATACTTGTACACCTGGTATTCATGGAATGAACGATCTACTTCAAAAATGAGCTTACAAATTCTAAGACCCAGAGTGAGTTGCCCAAAAAAAAAAACAAGAAAATGAAGATAAAGGCTAGTTTAAAAGTAATGAAATAGATTTAATTCAGGTCCATAAACACTGTCTATCAAAGAAGAGGTAAAAACCTAAATTTAAACAGTTTCGTAGGTAATTTCAAAATAAAAAAAATTTTCACATATTAATATAATTTGTTTTTTAATACATTTAAGATAACACTAACTGAGAAAATAATCAAAAAAGAAAATAGATCAGCATTAACTAATAAAACAACAGATTGGGAAAGCTTTAAACTCGAAGTAGAAGACAAGATCAACTTAAATGTACAGAGATACAAGCAGAGAAATTTACCAAGTTGAATCAACAAGTAGCTTGGGACAACACAAGGGAAATCACACACAAAATCATTGGAAACAATTATCCCGCTGAAATAAGGGAAATAGCCAGAGAAAAAAGGAAAGCAAGAAGGAAATGGCAACAATCTAGAGATCCTTCAGACAAAAATATTCTAAACAGGTTAACACTAACAACTAAAACGTGAAATCGCAAAACTTTAAGAAGAGTCACTAAATAACTATTTGGCCGACTAAACAGCAGATAGGAATACTGACTACTCCCTGTGCAAAGCAACAAGAAGGTTAAAAAGACTTATGACCCAAAACTCGCCTATAAGAAAAGAAGATGGTACTTGGGCTAGAAACAACAAGCAGAAAGCAAATACTTTTGCTGATCATCTTGAAAACATCTTCACACCAAATGAAATAAACTCAGATATCAATACTCAAGAAGTAATAAATTTGGGAGAAATATTAAACTAGTGACTCCAAAAGAAGTGGCCAAGGAGATAAAAACCAATCTAAATCCAAAAAAAGCACTAAGGTTCGACTTGATAACAGGTGAAATACTAAAACAGTTACCAAGAAAAGGCATTGTCAAGCTGACATACTTATTTAATACAGCCATTAGACTGACCTATGTTCCCAGCGAATGGAAAGTATCTGAAGTCATTATGCTACCTAAACCAGGTAAGCCACCAAATGAAGTGAAATCTTACAGGCCGATATGCTTATTACCGATAATCTCCAAACTATTTGAAAAGCTGTTTCCCAAGAGACTAAAACCTATTATAGAATATAAAAATATCTTACCAAATCACCAATTTGGCTTTAGAGAAAAACACTCGACAATAGATCAAGTCCATCGCATTACCAGCATTATAGAAAATGCGTTGGAGGAGAAACAGATTTGCTCAACAATCTTCCTAGATGTTGTGCAAGCATTTGACAAAATCTGGCATGAGAGCCTGATTTATAAACTAAATCAAATTTTCCCTAAACAGTATGCTGAACTACTACAGTCCTATATTTCGAATAGAATTTTCAGAATTAAACACGAAGACGAATATTCGGATATAAAAGATATTAGAGATGGAGTCCCACAAGGTAGTTTATTCTGTACCTACTCTATACATATGACCTTCCACAACTAGAAAACGCCACCATTGCGACCTTTGCAGATGATACTGCAATCCTTGCCATAGGAAATAACATCGAAGTAACCACAGAAAAACTGCAACAAGCAGTAACTGGACCAAAAGATGGAAAATGAACAGAAATCTATCCATATAAATTTTACAAACAAGAACTTAAGGAACTACATTCCAGTCACCATAAACAATACAATCCCTTTCGAGAATGGTGCCAAATATCTAGGAATGGCCCTAGATGTCAAACTAAGTTGGAAAGAGCATGTAAAGAAAAAAACGAGAAGAGCTCAGAATAAAATATAAAAAATTATATTGGCTGCTGGGTAGAAATTCTCAGCTATCAATACAAAACAAAACCATCAAATACAACCTGATCTTGAAACCAGTCTAGGCTTATGGCATACAACTACCATCTAGAGATTCCAGAATAAAGTGCTACGAAACATATTTAATGCTCCGTGGTACTGCAGAAATAGGGACATTCATCGGGACCTTGGAATCAATGATGTTGCTACTGAGATCAAACGCTTTGCCCAGAAACATGAAGAGAGATTGCATCAACATGTCAACGTCAAGACCATTCAACTACTCGATCAGGGCAACCAGAGAAGAAGACTGAAGAGGGACAAACCCTTCCATCTAGTTTAGTGCTGTGTCAAAAGCAGAAACAGTGTAGTGTAATGGCCATCGCCGGACAGGAACAAACCAATGGGTGAAATTTAGACCTTAAAAATCTTAGTTTTAAGAATTTATTAGATTAAAACTGATGGTTGGTCATGGCTGACCAGTTTTAATATTCATGATAAAAAAAAAATTAAGATAAATTCCCTAAAGGACTGTATCTGTAAAATAATTTGTCACTCAATAATAATTCCAGCAGCCAGAGTTACTACACTTGAAAAATAAATAATGGTATATTCAAAATTTCTCTAATTTTCGGAAACACGTTTAAAGTGACATCCTACTGGTGTGACGTTGTTTGTCACTCAACGGCCAGGGTTAATATTTGATAAAAAATAATTCGATATTCTTTTACAGAATACTAGAAATTTTGGTAATTACATTGGAACTAAGTTGGGAATGTGGAATCTTTGGCACAATGACACTACTCAGTATATATCACCACTACACCAAACACTTTCAAGTCAATCATCGCTCCTGATGGTTAGCGAAACGCGCGTCGAGTGCAAAAATGAAGTATTTGGTGTAGTGGTGATATATACTGAGTAAATACATTGGAAGACAAATTATTTTATGCATACAGGTGTTTAGAAGATGTTACTTTAAACGAATTTAAAAGGATAAAACTGTGATAAAGTGTCGAATTTTATGATAATTTTTAGTGTTCCGTAGAAAACACTTATAAGATTACTTCGGTGTCTGTTTGTTCGTCTGACCGTCTGTCAGTCCGTCTGTCACTCCCGATTCTCTCCGAAACTATTTGACATTGGCACTAATATAGGAATTGATATGACATCAGAGCCGTGTAGGTTTGAAAGTTAAGTTTTGACTTAAGGGGTTAGTTCTAGGGATAAAAAGTGAAACAAAAAATTTACCAGGTCATCGAGTCGGGTGTCAAATGAAAGCTTGTAAAAATACGAGTTCAAAAATATATATAATGTAATACTTGCGGATACTTTTCTTTGTATTATTTGTAAAAAATTGCCAAAAATCGCTCTCCCCCCTTCTGGAATATTCTCCACGGAATGTAGATTGAACGAAAATTATCACGAGTGCATTATTAATTTATCTGGTATATAAAAAAAACTAAAATTTCAAGATCATCAGTTTTAAGTAAAGATCGGAAAAACTTTGTTGAAAACTCATTTGGGGTATTTTTTGTGAAGTCATTGGTCATTTTATACCTCCGTAACAAAAGTTTTATTTTAAGGGGTTACCGGGGCGCTATAAAAAGTATTTATATTAAAAAAAAATATTTTAAAGAATGGCGATTATATATTTTCACTGTACTTTAAATGATAAGAATTAGTTTTTTTTAAATATATTTTAAATGTTAATGATGTTTTTTATCAGGTTAAATGGGCCACTGATGAGAACTATGGCGTCTTTATCTGCAGGATAACTTCACTAAAAATAATCCATTCTAGAATTAATCTTGTAAAATAATGTAGTAGTTAATAATTGTCGAAGGGTTTTTTTTTCAAAAATAAAAAATTTACGGTGTTTCAAACTTTAGTATGTAATTTTCGACCAGCAAATTTATGTTTAATTATTTATAAAAACCTCTCGATAATATGTAGAAAAAGTAATTATTAAGATTTTTTTTAAAAAAAGTGAAAAAATATTAAAAATTGACTGAGTAATATTGTAGACGGTGCATTGAGACAGGTAGCGCTCCCAATCCGACACCAGGTCACATTTAATGCTATAACTTTCTAATGGAATGGAATTTCCTTGGCTGGTTATTTATAAGTATGCATAACCTTATCCGCTGGGTTGGTTCTTAACGTATAATTTATTTAATTTTTATTAATGCTTCGATGTCTCCATCTTGGACTTATTTATAGAAAAGCAAGTATATAGTATATTTATTTGTAAATACAGTGCCACCTCGATAATCCGGATCTCCATTAAACCGGACTCTCTAATAATCCGGACAAACATTTCTATTGCATTGTGTACTTTATAATCCGGATTTGATAGTACTAGGTAATCCGGATCTGCGTTTTTAGACATCTACTTAATTTAAACTACATGGGAAAACTGAAATCGGTAGTGAGGGGATTACCCTAACTTCCAGTCTAATACATCTGGGATTCACACAAACTGTAGGTGCCTTTGATTTGCCTACAACGCATCGCGTATCGCGTCTAAAGGTTAAAGACTTTGTAGTTGTTTGTTTATTGTCACAAGTACAACATACCTACGTTCTATTTTACTTTATGTGGTTCATATAAGTATGTAAACGTTTTTTTTTTTACGTATATGTACCTACATATTAAAATTCCTTCTAAAAGAAAACATATTACACTAACAATAATACAAAGTCCGATATATTAGAAAGACTAGTTCTTGGTGAAAGCGGAAAAGTGTTGGCAAATGAATACGGAGTAGAAACATCCACAATTTCGGATATAAAAAAGAAGCAAGGGAAAATCAAAAGGTACGTATATATGATTTATTTCAAAGATAATTTTGGACACTCACTATGGACGTGTAACTTCTTTTAGATTTATTTCCAAATGTGATTCTGGTCCTGGCGTCAGAAAAACCTTACGAAAAGCCGAATATCCAGAAATGGAAACTCGTTTGTATACATGGTTTTGTACGCAACGATCAAGGTACGTCCCAATTTCCTACGAAATTTTAACAGGCAAAGCAAAACAGTTTTACATTGAAACCTACGAGAATGATCATTTTAGAGCTAGCAAAGGCTGGATTTCTAACTTCAAAAAAAGACATGGTCTGCGTGCTTTAAAAGTTTGTGGCGAAAAACTATCCAATGATGAAAGTGTCGTCGATCCTTTCCTAACTTTATTCGCAGATACGATAAAAGAATTAAACCTTGGACCTACTAAAATATACAATGCAGATGAATCAGCTCTGTACTGGAAAATGTTGCCTGAAAAAACGCTGGTTCGTTCTCAGGAAAAGACCGCATCAGGTCGAAAAATAAACAAAGAATGCGTTACCTTTCTAGCATGTTGCAATGCTGATGGATCACAAAAATAAAAGTTGTTAGTGATAGGAAAGGCAAAAAATCCGAGGGCTTTTAAAAATGTGAACATACCTGTTGAGTACAAATCATCTGCCAATGCATGGATGACTACAGCAATTTTCTTAGACTGGTTTTATCATTCTTTTATTCGTCAAGTCAAAAGTCATTTAAGAAGTCTCAACTTGCCTGAAAGAGCAGAGCAGAGCTAATAATTGATAACGCTTTGAGCCATGGAACTATAGAAGAGCTGACTAGTGAGGATGGACAGTTTACAACATTATTTCTTCCACTCAATTGTACTGCACTTTTGGAGCCTATGGACCAGAATGCAATCAGATTGACAAAATTATTTTATCGGAAAAGTCTTTTAGCCCATAATTTATCAAATAATGAAGAGAACTTTGTTAGGTTATTAAAAAGCATTAACCTAAAAGATGCTGTATGTCTACTATGCAATTCATGGGAAAAAGTCTCTCCTGAAGTCTTGAAAAAGTGCTGGCACAAAATTATGGCTTATGTGGCAGATACCAACCCAGACACTGAATATGATGCTGAAGATCTGATTCCTCTGAGTGAATTGCGGCACAATTTGCTTTCCACGAATGAAGAAATGAAAGGTAAAGCCTGAAATTTCTGAAGTTTTTTTTTAGTTAATTCGTAAATATTTGACAGATGTTTCAGATATGCTAAATGTTCTCACTGAGCAGAATCTCACGAACGTTGAAATATGTAATTGGCTTGAAAATGATGAAGATTTGTTACCACTGGAAGACATAGATGAACAACACGAGAGTGATAATGAAGGTTCAGAGTTAAATACTAATACAAACCAGACTGTTAACAACACTGTGAAGAATGATGAGGCAGTTAAAAGTTTCAATGTGTGCATGAGATGGGCAGAAGAAAATGATATCCCTCTAAGTGATGTTCTTGTACTTCAAAGATTAAAAGAAATTGCTTTTATGATGAACCAGAGAAGGGTCAAGCAAACAAAAATTACAAATTTTTTTACAAAATAAAATAAAACTTGATAAGATAGGCTTCTGTTTTAAATATTATTCTATGTATTTTTTAGTTGTTTCGTATTAAATGACTCGTTTTTTTAATATAAATAATGCCCTGCTTCAGTAAATCGAATTATTTACTAATTCGGATCACCGCGGTTTTAATTAGTCCGGATTATCGAGGTCGCACTGTATTTCCATATTAAGTATCGTTTAACTTAAATCTGCATATTTGGCACACTGAATGCTGCCTGGGTCGCTAATTTCAGCCTCATGTCGTTTTATTGGTTTAACACGATAAATCTTGAACGAACTAATACCAATTTGATATTTATGGCTTTTGAAAGAATTTACTTAAGAGAAAGCTGACAGAAATTGAGGTTGTAAAGTATAGTTTTAATAGTATTATAAGAATTTTTCTTAATTTTTTGTTGACATAATGAGCATATCTTTCACATATATATACAGATCTTATTAAAAAAAAAATCGCATCAGCAAGTACTTTTAAAAAAAACATCTAAGAAAACGGCATTTTGATTCAAAATATAACTAAACGGGTAGTACTTTAATAACTGCAGATCATGACATAATTAGCTCGCAAAATAATAAAATTTTTATTAAATTTTTTTATTTAAAGAAATTTTATAATGGGACTCTTAAATCTTTATTTATGCAAAATGCGTAAATTGCATTTATTTATTCCCAGTAATAACATACTCAGACCTAACTTGTCTTCGTAATTTCCAGTCGACCGCATCGGTTTTAGTTTATGTAAATTAAATCATTTGATGTGGATGGTTTATCATTGCAATACAAGCTTTTGTATGATTTTTAATTTTTATTGTTTTATAATAAATATTTTTATTTTAAATGAGGTTATAGTATACTCGGGTAATAGTTTGTAATGTGCTGTGTGGACTTACGACGGAAGTGCAATAGAAATATTAATATCAAAGAAATACCAATTTTTAATATATAGTATAAAAGGTAAGAATAAGTTTATCTAGCTTCTTAATTTATAAATATAGACATGCTTGCTAATAACATATGTAGGTCTGCAACAAAAATGCTGTCTGGATGTTTTCAACTGATTTTTATGTATTTAGGTGTTCTGAAAACTAAAAAAATACTCAAAAAATTCCAGAACGTCAGGTTATTTTGCAAAACGCAAAATTTTATTATAAAAAAGGGTTTTTTTGGGCTAACTTGAAGTCATAAATAAATAGGTACAATTTTATTTTGATTACTGTTTTTAAATGTATACAGGCCATAACTATTATTACTTTCTAAATAAAGAACGCCCTGTGTGAGCTAAATTAACAAACATAAACGTTGTAACCAGAACGTGCGCGCTCCGATAGTGTAGAAAGTGGCGCGGTACAATTACGTGTTAACTCGTCATTGTTTTATAGATCTTGGTTCAATATAGTGCAATGTCATCTGTGCGGAAGTGTGTGAATTCGTCTGACAGTTTCTGTTATATTTGTGGCGAATATATGGTTTTAAAGCAACAACTTAATATTACGGACTTTGTAAAAAAAGTATACTTCACGTATTTTGGCTTAAAACTTGGACATCAAGATAAAGTTTGGGCACTTCATAAAGTCTGCAAACGATGTGTTGAAGACCTTCGAAATTGGTTTAAGGGCAAGAAAAAAGCTTTCCGATATGCCATTCCTATGGTATGGCGCGAACAAAAGAACCATAGTGATGATTGTTACTTTTGTTCGTGTAATGTGAAAGGGTATAATTCAAAATGGAAGCAGTCCATTTCATACCCCAATCTGCAATCAGCTATTCGTCCCATCCCTCATGGGACCGAAATACCAGTGCCCAAGGCCCCTGCTACCTTGGAGAGATTCCAAGTTCTGACGAAGATGGTGCTGTACCTGAACCCGATGACAAATCAAGTTTTTAATTTGAAGATGACAGCAGTCCGAAATTGTTTTCCCAGGGCGAGCTAAATGATATGGTAAGAGACTTGAATCTTCCCAAAAACGCTGCTGAGTTGCTTGGATCAAGGCTCAAAAGCAGGAACTAACTTTTGCCGGGAATGTCTTCCTCCTGGTTTAGATATCGTGAGAAGCAGTTCACTTCCTACTTTGCCCAAGAGGACGAGTTGGTTTATTGTACCAAAATTTAGGACATCTGAGTGAAAGCAAGGTGAACGATTTCACCAAGATAGTAAGGAGATGGAAAAAAGATACCAGGGAAGATGGAGCGTCTCAATGATGGCAGACTACTGTTGAACGCTCCAGAGAGGCCTTCCAGATGCTTCCTACAAGCGAAAATGTACCAAAAGGAGTCTCACTGGGAAAACGAAATGTGTTTAGTGCTTACTAATGAATGTATTTTAGATAAAAAAAAATAAGTTTTGTTACGCAATTATAAATTAAAAAAAAATTGTTTAGTCTTTTATCTTTTATTTTAAGATGATAACTTGTTTAATATAGATACCTACATTGTCAGAAAACGTGACGTTCTATGACAAAATGAAAGTCATTTTCGGATTCAGTACACCCAAAAACATAAGAATTACGCAAAAAAAAACCAAAACAGCTCTCAATTTTTTTTATTGCAGACTTGTGTAATCTCTCTTACAATTGGCTAATTTAACACTTTGAGTAATATAAAAGCCAAAATATGAAAGTTAGTTAACTTAAAATGATACTTATATTAGTGAATTAATACTATGTCGCAATAAACCTAAAAAAACAGTTTTAAGTTGTAAGGGTCAGTTATAAAAAAAAAATATATTTTTAGTACATACATATATTATACTAGCCATGCCCGACGCTCCGCTCGCGTGGACTTGATTCACTATCATCATCATTGTTATTTCCTTATGTTACCTAACGTAATAAAATATATCCTATAACCTGGCCAGAGAACATACGTATTTTATAAAAAAAAACACGTAAATCGGATAAGTGATTTTTGAGTGCTAAGCGCACTAAGGGGCTGACAGACAGAGACACGTTGCGTTTTATATATATTATAGATTTTTTTTGATAAATATTAAGTTAACAATTAAAAAAAAAAAAATCGGATAAGTGATTCTCGAGTAATAAGCGCACTGACGGACAGACATGCAGTCAGAGAGACGTTGCATTTTATATATATTGTATTCTTTGTTACATGGTATTATTCCATATTTAATGGTTTAGGCAGCATATTGCACGGGAGTGCGCTAGCGGCAAAGTTTTTTCTCTATTACCGTCAGTGCTTATTTCTTATATTACCTAACGTAATAAAATATATCCTATAACCTGGCCAGAGAACATATGTATAAATCTTAAAAAAGAAACGTAAATCGGATAAGTGATCCTCAAGTGATAAGATCACTAACGGACAAAGAGACAGATAGACAGAGAGAGAGACGTTGCATTTTATATACATTATTATTATATAACCTGGAAAGGTTATGGTATGGTATGATTAAAAAAAAAAACATATAAATCGGATAAGTGGTATTCGAGTGATAAGCGCACTAACGAACAGACAGACAGATAGACAGACAGAGAATCGTTGCTTTTTATATGTATTATAGATTAATTAGTGTTCCGTACGGAACACTTATAAGATCACTTCGGTGTCTGACTGTCTGTCTGTTTGTCCCCCTGTCACTCCCGATTGTCACCGAAACTATTTAACGTAGAAAGTTGAAATGTGGTACTAATATAGGAATTGGCCTCATCAAAGCCGTGTAGTTTTGAAAGTTAAATTTTGACTTAAGGTTAAGTTCTGGGGGGTGAAATCGGAAGGCGAAAAAAAATTTTTTTACTAGGTCATCGAGTGGGGTATCCAATGAAAGCTTGTAAAAGCACGAGTTCAAAAAATATATATAATGTCTTACATGCACAAAACTTTTTTTGTATTATTTTGAAAAATCGCGAAAAATCCCTATCCCTCCCCTCTATCTCGAAAAGTACTGAACCAAAAATTTTGAAAAAAATTCTGGAATATTCTCCATGAGGTGTAAATTGAACGAAAATTATCACGAGTGCATTAAGTTTAATAATTTATCTGGTATATAATAAAAAAAAATCAAGGTCATCAGTTTTCAGTAAAGGTCGGAAACAAACTTTGTTGAAAACTCATTTCGGATGTGTTTTGTGAAGTCACTGATTATTTTATACCTCCGTAACAAAAATTTTTATTTCAGAAGCAATCAACGTACGGAACACTAATTGCGCAAGTTCAATTTACACTTGACCGGTTATTTAAAACCGTCATCTTCTACCCAATAATTGCAAATCCAAAAAATACACTCGGCAGTTGTTATCCTGGGGATAAATATGACTAAAAGAGGATGAAGTAATTAATTTTTAATTAGCTGTAGTCCAAATATTTTTAACCAAGTAATTTTATTTTCAAACTTTTCAAAATTCAGAGTGGATTAGATCAGCATTATCAATTTCCTCACAATGAAAGCTGCAAGCAAACTGCATTTTTTGTGACTAATATTAAGAACATTTTGTTGGATATTAAAGTAGCTTTTGGTATAGTTACAGAATATTAATATATTTTTGTATGGATTTACGCGCTATAGGGAAATTCCCAAATCGCTACAAGAACGGCGCATGTGTGGCACCAGCAATTACTGTTGCAAATTGTACTAGGTGGTAAGCATTCCAAAACGCCCGTAACTGAAGTTTAGTTTAATACTAGACTTCAAGTGCCTTCAATATGCCAGACTACTACTAATATATTTTAAATGAAATACAATAAATATTTTGATTTTTAATAATTCTACTTTTATGCATTATTCCCTATGTCAAATATCAATAATTTATCAAGTACCAACCTTTAAGGAATTAGACAATTTTTTAATATTATTTGATTTTTCAAGACTACATTTTACAATAGCCCAGAATAACTATTTCTAATTATAGTTCTAATAAGATATCTAATAAGGTAATCAAAACAATAAAAAAAACTATCTACATTTTGTACAGGTTTGAACAGCTTAATAACGAAACTTTGAATAACAATAATACTTCCTTTTGTAAGGGTACACTATAATAATACTCTTTTACATATAGCCCAGTCGCAAAGGGTTTTTAGCTCTCGTTAAATGTTAACATGCTGCATTTTGGCATACAGGTAGTTTCTTGGACATAGAATACGAAAAAAAAAGATTTTTTTTTTGTTTTTTTTTTATGGGTCTAGCATACGTGCTGCAGAGAAGTCCTTAAAGCGCTCCAGGAGCGGCATGTGTGTGGAAAAGGCGATTCACGTTGTTCTTGAATTGTACTCGGTGGGAAACACAGCTCTTCTCTGAACAAAATTCAACAAATGCAGTGTATGTTTGGGAGCGGAGCCCCAAATATGAGAGCAGTATTCCATAGTTGGTCGAATTTGAGCTTTGCAAAGAATTAACAGTTGTTGTGGAGTGTAAAGCTTTCTGGTTCGAAATAATATTCCCAACTTTTAAGAAGCTCTCCTTGCTATGCCAGGACATATTTGCTCCCAAACTAACGCCCAACAAATTGAGCGACGATGCTAGGGGAATGGAGTGCCCCGACATAATTATGTCGGATTCAGCAACGTTAACTTTTTTAGAAAAAACTGCCGCCTGGGTTTTTGTAGCGTTAAATTCCACTTGGTTACTCTCACCCCAAGATAGAATTTCTTCCAGGTCTTTGTTAACTTGAACGACCTCCTGCTATCTGCGGATATTTGCCTGAGCAGCCGATGTTCAAGCGTTCAAAGTGAATGAAGAGACAAGCGTACTGTCGTCTGCAAAGCTGTAGATTGGATTCCTGGTATTTTCCAGCAGATCGTTAATGTAAATGAGAAAGAGAGTAGGAGACAGTATGGAGCCTTGGGGCACACCGGCGTTAATTGTGAAGGTGTTAGAAATAAATCCGTCGACCGGCCACTCTCTGAGGAAACATAAGAGTCACGAACAGAACTTTTCAGATATACCACAAGAGCGTAGCTTAGCCAACAGTCCATCGTGCCAAACACGGTCGCATGCCTTGGATATGTCAAGAGCAACCGCTCGAGATTCTCCAAAGTGTTCAATTGCGTTGTTACAAACATGTGTTCTGTGATTTATTGGTGGCTAATAATATTGAATCGTTCAAGATATTTTAGAAGATGCTGATTGATAACCTTTTCCATGACTTTCGGTATTATTGAAAGCAGCGCGACAGGTCGGTAGTTATTTGGTAAGGTCTTCTTGCCTTTTTTAGGTATCGGCTGAACCGTGGCACATTTCCAGCAGGACGGAAATATTCTCTTTCTGTAGGATAGGGTGAAAAGTCACTAGAAAACTGGTGTTAGTTCCCTTGCATAGTTTTTGAGAACTATGACAGGTATTCCGTCAGCGCCCGAAGCCTTTTTGGTGTCTAGTTTCATTAAAATACGCTTTATGATACGCTGTCTGAAGACAACATCGGGCATCTTTGACTGCAATATGGGAATAGTAGGTGGTGTTTTTCTTTGGAAATCGACAGTAGAATATGAAGCAAAGAGTTCAGCCAACAAGTTCGCTCTCTCAACAGGTGTGGTTGCAATGGAATTATCTGGCCGTGTGAGTGGTAGTATGGTGGATTTGGTGAAATTTTGACTAACTGCCTTAGCGACTGACCAAAAGGACCTTGAATTGTTGGAACAAGTGAGTTTGCTAAAGTTTGATGTACGCTAAGCCCACAAAATCCAAAAACAAACTCAAAAATTCGATATCTCGAAAAAAAAAAATATCGAAAAATTAAAAGCACCACATAAAAAAGCGGGAAATTTTACAAAAAAAAATGTATATAGATTTTTTCCAGATTTTTTTTATTAGCGTGAGAATTTATTAAAAATTCGGTTAGGTGATTCAAAAAGTGTAGCGCGCCAAACAGATTAATTTGAAAGTATACGAAGGTTAATCGATATTACTTGATTTCAGAATGTAAATAAAAAAAATTGAAAGACACTTTTTAAAGAGGAGACTTTCAGCGTTCCGATGATACTAATAGTTTTTATTGGTTTATAATTTTTAAAACTTAAAACGAAATTTTGGTTACATGATTTTAACGAGCATACAGTAAATTACGAATATTTAATAAAATATAGTATTAAAAAAATCCTTGTACATATATCTTAATTCACTATAAGAATAATTAAAAAAAAAAACATATTTTCTGTGTTATTTTAAAATTGAGTATTAAAATATGAAAATTTGCCTGCTATATTGCGCTGCAGGCAATTTTACGTTCAAAGCACTACGAAATGGTTAATAAAAAGTAGGATAATTTTTTTTTAATTATAGCTAAAAATATTAGAAAATTGTTAAAAATTTAAGAAAACTTTATCTTTTTTTGTAATTTTGCTCTTAAAAAAGTGTTCATGATAAACGTATTTTTAGCTTATTATTAATCATACAACTAAAACTTAAAACAAAAAAAAAATTCAAGGTGGGAAACGGAAGTTAAAAGTCTAAGCTTAAGCATCCAGGTACAAAGACAACAATTACTGAAAACACAAAAATTCTAAATTACTCGGAGAAATTAAATGAATTACGTACCCTCTAGCCGTTATATTGGATCTGCCATTTTCGCGTAAAATTTCCCGTTCTTTCATATAGCGCTATTAGTTTTTCGATATTATTTTTATTTTTTAAGATGTTTGCGAAAAACCGAATTTTTCATTTTATTTTGGGTTATTTTGTAGGTTTAGCGTACATCTTAGAGCAGTAAACTTTTTTTTATCGTATTCTACCTCCAAAAAATTACTTGTGCGCCAACATTTAATGAGAGCCTTTCGTCAAAATTTGCCTTGGACGACTGGGCTAATAATAGTTTTATCGAAATTAGAAATAATGAAAAAAAAAATAATCTTCAAATTTCTGAGCTCTTAGAATAATTAAAATGATATTAAAAGTATACAAAATTGATCAGCCCTTACTCTTTCTACCACATTACTTTAAATTAATATCGCTCTAAACTGTAGGTTCCATTCCTACTTGAAGTTTTATATGTGTAACAAATTTAAAATCGATTTCTTATTTCGTTTGAAAGCAGGGGAGCGGGATAGAATATCTCCCCCGCTAGGTTCTGCCTGTCGTAGGAGGCGACTTAAAGAACAACCTAGATGGTAGATGCCCAGATCCCACCAGCATCGCCCAGTGTGATACCATCGCATCGGCTTAGGCTTCGTGAAGTTGCTTAACATTTCGTGGCTATGCCGATGTCCCGGACTGTGGGACCAAATAGCATGATGAAGCACCTGGATACAAAAAACTCCGGAGGTAAAATAGCTTCCCGTTCAGATCTTCGGCTGGGGGCTGGTTCAGGGGCGTCGACATGCAGAGATTAGAATTTTAAAATGGATTTTTGCAACATTCGAGGTTTAAACTCGAACATAAATTCAGTGCACCAACACCTGCAATCAAATAAACCTAAACCTCGTACTCGCTCTCTGTGAAACCAGGGTCAGTTCATCGACCAGCACAGTGGACTTGATCTGTTTTTGACCACCAATCCGGAGATTTACATGGTCAGCGTAAATCAGCCGTTAGGTTCTTCCGACCATAAACTACTTTCAACATCGAGAATTCTACCAATCAATGACAGAGAGGCGCCTAAACCTCGCAAAATTTGGCACTACGAATCTACTAAATGGGAAGATCTCATGGAATATTTTCGAACTATTCCTTGGTTAGACGTTTGTTTTCGATCCGACGATCCATCTGACTGCACCAGGGAGGTTTCCGATGTTATTTTGGACGGTATGGAGACTTATGTCCCTTTTTCGAAGAAGTGTCTTCCAACGGCAAGCCTTGGTTTGACCGAAAATGCAAAGAAGCTGTTGCTTCTAAATATCTTGCATACCGACAATGGCGTGAAAATCCTAACACCATAAATCGTAACACTTTTGTTCGTGCCAGGAACAGATGCAAAGAAATTGTCGACGAAACCAAGGAGGCAGACAATCACCGGATTAGAAACAAACTTCTCGTTTGTCCCTAAAATTCTAGGTCCTTTTGGTCAATTGCTAAGACAGTTAGTCAAAATTTCACCAAATCTACCATACCACCACTCACACGGCCAGATAATTCTGTTGCAACGACACCTGTTGAGAAAGCGAAGTTATTGGCTGAACTCTGCTTCACATTCTACCGTCGATTTCCAAGAAAAAACACCACCTACTATTCCCATATGCCTGATATTGTCTTCAGACAGCGTATCATAAAACGTATTTTGACTAGACACCAAAAAGGCTTCTGGAAATGACGGAATACCCGCCATAGTTCTCAAAAACTGTGCGAGGGAACTAACACCAGTTTTCGGTAGACTTTTCAACATATCCTACAGAAAGGGAATATTTCCTTCCTGATGGAAATGTGCCACAGTTCAGCCGATACCTAAAAAAGGCAAAAAGACCTTGCCAAATAACTACCGACCAATCGGACTGCTTTCAATAATATCGAAAGTCATGGACAAGGCTAACAATCAGCATCTTCTAAAACATCTTGAAGGATTTAACATTATTAGCGATCAGCAATATGGCTTTCGTAAAAATAGATCAACAGGAGATTTTCTGACTTATGTAACACATGTTTGGAACAACGCGATTGAACGCTTTGGAGAATCTCGAGCGGTTGCTCTTGACATATCCAAGGCATTCGACCGTGTTTAGCACGATGGGCTGTTGGCTAAGCTACGTTCTTATGGTATATCTGAAAAGTTCTGTTTGTGGCTCTCATGTTTCCACAGAGAGCGTTCTTTACGAGTGGTAGTCGACGGATTTCTTTCTAACACCTTCATTATTAACGCCGGTGCACTCCAAGGCTCCATACTGTCTCCTGCTCTCTTTCTCAATTATATTAACGATCTGGAAAAGACAGAAAATCCAGTCTACAGCTTTGCAGATGACAGTACAGTTTTCTCTTCATTCACTTTGAACTCTCGGACATGGGCTACTCAGACGAATATCCGCAGACAGCAGGAAGTCATTCAACTTAACAAAGACCTGGAAGAAATTCTATCTTGGGGTGACAGTAACCAAGTGGAGTTTAACGCTACAAAAACCCAGGCGGCAGTTTTTTCTAAAAAAGTTAACGTTGCTGAACCCGACATAGTTATGTCGGGGCACTCCATTCCTCTAACATCGTCACTCAATTTATTGGGCGTTAATTTGAGAGCAAATATGTCCTGGTATGAACATGTTGCAGGCATAGCAAGGAGAGCTTCCCAAAAGTTGGGAATATTATTTCGAACCAGAAAGCTTTACACTCCACAACAACTGTTAATTTTTTACAACGCTCAAATTCGACCAACTATGGAATACTGCTTCCATGTTTGGAGCTCCGCTCCCAAACATACACGGCATTTGTTGGATTCTATTCAGAGAAGAGCTGTTCGTCTGATTGGAGACCCGGAACTGACCGGTGGCCTTGATTCGCTGGAACATCGAAGTACGGTTGGCGACTTGAGCCTATTCTACAAGTATTTTTATGGAAAGTATTCGAAGGATGTGGCCCGCTTAATTCCTCCCAGAGCGGTGCATGTTAGAAATACACGTGGCGCTAATACTTCACATCCGTATGAGGTTCAGCTCGTTACTCCTCGTACAACGCTTTTCAAGCGGTCTTTCATATGGAGAACATCATCCCTTTGGAATAATTTGCCCAGGACTGTGTTTCCCACCGAGTACAATTTACAGCGATTCAAGACCAACGTGAATCGCTTTTTCCGCACACGTGTCGCTCCTGTAGCGCTTTAGAGACTTCCCTGTAGCACGTGTGCTAGACCCAAAAAAAAGAGTTATCGTACCAATAGACAGGGATTATGTTTTTCGTGATATAATAATCCTGAAACGTAAAGAAGTACAAGTATCTTGGAGTGTATTTTTTTTAAGAATACAATATATCCCCTTGGAAGCTAAGTAAAAATTTTTGAACACAATGGACGGATAGCTAATTATTCTAAATATAGGTTATTTTATTTGAATGCATACATGATTATTTAAGTGTTCTTATTAGGAAAATTTTAATTATTTTTATAAAAAAAACCGGCAATTACGTCACGATACACATTGATCTGAGAAAAAATATTTGTATACTCGGTCAGTTTGCGTCATCAGATTTAATTCAGGTGAGAAATAACTAAAATAGAAAATATTGCGCACGCTTTGTGATGTAAATATAGACAGTATATAATAAGCAAAAATTATTGTAAGTTAGGTCAGTCATATCATGAAATATTTATGCACGTAAGTGGGAAAAATAGATTTAATAGCTAATTATTAATCTAGCGAATTCGCTCCACCACAGATATAAATTTTCTGGTCGGGAATGATGGATATTGAAAAATTTAAATATTCAGTCAAAATAAAAGTTTACATTATTTATTAAAAAATGGAAAATTGAGATACGAATATGCAAGACTATTTAAAAAAAAAAATTATTTGTTCTGTATCTATTGCTTCAATAGATAGAGAACAAATAGCAGTAATAATAATAATATAGATAAAATACCCAATAATAACCATAATAATACAATTATAAAGATACAAAAAAGTACCAGGTGTACGAGCATCAGTATGACTTTCGTAAACAAAGATCAATGCTGGATGTAGGCCTTCCCCCTGAATTTCCATTTCAATATATTTGCAGCTGTTGTCATCTATCCAATGCCCGAAACCCTCTGTATATCATCCAGCCATCTTGTTTTGGAACGTCCTACGCTCCTTTTCTGTTCTCATGGTCTCCATTATAATGTTCGCTTGATCCATCGATCATCGGTTTTGTGTGCTACATGTCTATCCCATTGCCACTTTCTTTCTACTACGTGCTACGTGCACCTTAACTACTACGCTATGGCCGCCCCTATATATTAGTATGGATGGTATTAATTAAATTATATTTGGATAACGCATTTTAAACCTTTAAGGGACTTTTTCGGGACGATGAAAAATTATGCATTATTCTTCAATGTTACCAGGTGTACAAGTATGAAATGCGGATTTTTTTTTCTAAAAAAACATGTTAAATTCGGAAGAATGATAAAAAGTGCTTTATTCAAAGTATGCTCCATCGCTTGTTATATATTTTTCCCATCTTTCGGGCAATTTGTGAGTACCACGCCAGTAAAAATCTTCCCCTTTTCTGCGAACCATTCATCGAGCGAACCATTCAGATAAACCTCATGTACTCGCTCTATGTGAAACCAAGGTCAGTCCATCGACCAGCACGGTCAACTATCTTTATCCTGGGTACGACTTCTATTCCCGATTTAGGCGTAACTTTGGAATCTGTCTTTTTGTCAGAAGCGACCTCTCTTGTCAACGAGAAGAAGCTCTGGAGCCCCCAAACTTTGATGTTATGTGGTTAAAAATAACGACTCAACAAACCACAAGGTTCATCTGTATCCTGTATCGACCACCAAGTGATACCAATTTTCGAACACTTTTCGCTTCTCTTGCAGACACCATCGATCATTTACAAAGTAACTATCCAAGTGCCGAAATTGCCATCCTGGGCGACTTTAATGTCCACAATATCAACTGGCTCAAATATTCAAATACTACCGACGAACAAGGTCGTGAAACTGAATCATTCTCAATCAGTTATGGCTTAACTCAGCTTATTGACGAACCAACACGGATCCCTGATCGAGACGGGGAGTTCGCCAGTCTTCTTGATCTGTTTTTAACCACCAATCCGGAGATTTACACGGTCACCGTAAATCCGCCGTTAGGTTCTTCCGACCATAAACTGCTTTCGACATCGAGTATCCTGCCAATCAGTGACAGAGAGGCGCCTAGGCCACGCAAGATTTGGCACTACAAATCTGCTAAATGGGAAGATCTCATGGAATACTTTCGAACTTTCCCTTGGATGGACGTTTGTTTTCGATCCGATAACCCATCTGACTGCGCCAGGGAGGTCTCCGATGTTATTTTGGCTGGTATGGAAGCTTACATCCCTTTTTCGAAGAAATGCTCCTCCAACGGCAAGCCTTGGTTCGACCGAAAATGCAAAGAAGCTGTTGCTTCTAAACATATTGCCTACCGACAATGGCGTGAAAATCCTAACACCTTAAATCGAAACATCTTTGTTCATGCCCGGAACAGATGCAAGGGAATTATCGACGAAACCAAGGAGGCACACAATCAACGAATTAGAAACAAACTTCTCGCTTGTCCCAACAATTCCAGGTCTTTTTGGGCAGTCGCTAAGGCAGTTAGTCAAAACTTTACCAAATCCACGATACCACCACTCACACGGCCAGATAATTCCATTGCAACCACACCTGTTGAGAGAGCGAACTTGTTGGCTGAACTCTTTGCTTCACATTCTACTGTCGATTTCCAAGGAAAAACACCACCTACTATTCCCATATTGCAGTCAAGGATGCCCGATGTTGTCTTCAGACAGCGCATCATAAAGCGTATTTTAATGAAGCTAGACACCAAGAAGGCTTCTGGCGCTGACGGAATACCTGCCATAGTTCTCAAAAACTGTGCAAGGGAACTAACACCAGTTTTCTGTAGACTTTTTAACCTATCCTACAGAAAGGGAATATTTCCGTCCTGCTGGAAATGTGCCACGGTTCAGCCGATACCTAAAAAAGGTAAGAAGTCCTTGCCAAATAACTACCGACCAGTTGCACTGCTTTCAATAATATCGAAAGTCATGGAAAAGGTTATCAATGAGCATCTTCTAAAATATCTTGAACGATTATATGGTTTTCGTAAACATAGATCAACAGGAGATCTTCTGACTTATGTAACACATGTTTGGAACAACGCAATTGAACACTTTGGAGAATCTCGAGCGGTTGCTCTTGACATATCCAAGGCATTCGACCGTGTTTGGCACGATGGACTGTTGGCTAAGTTGCGCTCTTATGGTATGTCTGAAAGGTTCTGTTTGTGGCTCTCATGTTTCCTCAGAGAGCGTTCTTTACTAGTGGCGGTCGACGGATTTCTTTCTAACACCCTCACTATCAACGCCGGTGTGCCCCAGGGCTCCATACTGTCTCCTACTCTCTTTCTCATTTACATTAACGATCTGCTGGAAAAGACCGGGAATCCAATCTATAGCTTTGCAGATGACAGTACGCTTTTCTCTTCATTCACCTTGAACGCTCGGACATCGGCTGCTCAGGCGAATATCCGCAGACAGCAGGAGGTCGTTCAACTTAACAAAGACTTGGAAGAAATTCTATCTTGGGGTGACAGTAACCAAGTGGAATTTAACGCTACAAAAACCCAAGCGGCAGTTTTTTCTAAAAAAGTTAACGTTGCTGAACCCGACATAGTTATGTCGGGGCACTCCATTCCCCTAGCATCGTCGCTCAATTTGTTGGGCGTTAGTTTGGGAGCAAATATGTCTTGGCATGAACATGTTGCAGGCATAGCAAGGAGAGCTTCTCAAAAATTGGGAATATTATTTAGAACCAGAAAGCTTTACACCCCACAGCAACTGTTAATTCTTTACAAAGCCCAAATTCGACCAACTATGGAATACTGCTCCCACGTTTGGGGCTCCGCTCCCAAACATACACTGCATTTGTTGGATTCTGTTCAGAGAAGAGCGGTCCGTCTGATTGGGGACCCGGAATTGACCGGCGGCCTTGATTCACTGGAACATCGAAGAACGGTTGGCGACTTGAGTCTGTTCTACAAGTATTTTCATGGAAAGTGTTCGAAGGATGTAGCCCGCTTAATTCCTCCCAAAGCGGTGCATGTTAGAAATACACGTCGCGCTGGTGCTTCGCATCCGTATGAGGTTCAGCTTGTTACTCCGCGTACGACGCTTTTCAAGCAATCTTTTATATGGAGAACATCATCCCTTTGGAATAATTTGCCCAGCGCTGTGTTTCCCACCGAGTACAATTTACAGCGATTCAAGAACAACGTGAATCGCTTTTTCCGCACTCGTGCCGCTCCTGGAGCGTTTTAGGGACTTCCCTGCAGCACGTGTGCTAGACCAATAAAAAAAAAAAAAAAAAGAGCCATTTTTTTACATCTTCGTACGAACCAAAGCGCTGCTCAGCAAGTGCGTGACCCATCGATGCAAACAAGTGGTAATCGGAAGGAGCCGAGTCTGGTGAGTAAGCCGCATGGGGTAGACCTTCCCAGCTGAGTGCTTCCAACGTGTCGCGAACTGGTTTTGCCGTATGTGATGGAGCATTCTAGCCTTTTTTCAAGCAGCAAACGATTCAAATCGGTCAATTGTTGTTGGTAACGTTTAGTATTAACCGTTTCCCCAGGTTTTAACAGCTCATAATAGACCACGCCCCACTGGTCCCACCAAACACAGAGCATCGTCTTTCTGCCAAAGCGATTCGGTCTTGCGGTCGATGTGGATGGTGCGCCTGGGTCTACCCATGATTTTTTGCGCTTGAGATTCTCAAAATAAATCGACTTTTCATCCCCTGTAACTATACGATGCAAAAACGACTTCCTTTTGTACCTAGCGAGCAAAATGGCACACGTGTTTTTGCGCTTTTCCGCTTTTGCCGATTGGAAACAGCTTGTTGACTAACGCCCAATTGCTCAGCAAGTTGTTTTTGAGTTTGCGAATCATCTTCGTCCAACAATGCTTGCAATTCCACATCTTCGTATTTTTTTGACGGTTTTCCACGTTCCTTGTCTGCAACATCGAAGTCACCACTTTTGAAACACCGAAACCATCGTTCACACGTATCTTGCGATGGAGCATGTTCACCATAAGCTTCTCGAAGTAATCGATAAGATTCAACAGCAGTTTTCTTCAAATGAAAACAAAGAATTGTTCGGCATAAACTTCGACATATTGAACACAACAACACAACACTATGCACACAGTTTTTCAATTTATCACTCGTGCGTGTCTGACACTTGTTGATGACACAACAAAATGGCGCATTGTCAAATTTTTTTAGCACAAACTGCATTGGTGCACCATCTGTTGTCTGATATCCGCATTTCATACTTGTACACCTGATATGTATGTAAGTATGAAAATATAAATATAGACAAGGGTAATTCAGCACACAAATATTAGTTGTAATTATAAGGACCCAATGATAAGAGGGCGTGATCATGGGACAAACCAGAAAAGAACACAGAAAACTTCACACCGGTTACATAGACTATAAAAAAGCCTTCGACTCCATACCCCACAGCTGGTTAATCAGAGCCCTAGAAATCTACAAAATCAACCAAAACCTCAGGCAATTTCTCGCGCAAATTATGAAAACATGGAAAACCACAATCCACCTAAAAACACAAACCGAATGCATCCAAACAGAAAAGCTGTACGTTACTCGGGGTATATTTCAGGGAGACTCGCTCTGTGGTTTTGTCTCTGTCTCAATTCACTCTCAATTACACTAAACAGAACAGACCACGGCTTCAACCTCAGACACCAAAAAGTGAACCAATATAAAATAAACCACCTCCTATATATGGATGACATAAAACTCTACACTGCCACAGAAACACAGCTGAAAGAACTCAAAATCACAGAAACATTCACCTTAGATATCAATATGGAATTCGGTATAAGAAAATGTAAAGTGCTCCACCTCAGCAAAGGCCAGTGGAAAGGCTACCATGAGACAGAAACCATCAACAACGAAACACTCGATAACATGCTCGACAAGGAAACATATAAATATGTAGGCTTCCATCAAAGCACCAAACTCAACCACACTCACATCAAAACAGAGCTCAGAACCAAATTCAAAAATAGACTCACTAAACTTTTAGAAACAAAACTCAACTCCAAGAATCTCACTGAAGCAATCAACACGTTCGCTATACCTACATTCACATATTCATTTAGTATCATCAAATGGCCACACACAGACATAGAAAACATTCATATTCTTATACGTTCTGAATTCACCAAATACAGGAAATTACGCCCCAACGCATGCAAAGAAAGACTTACCATCGAGAGGAAGGCAGGAGGAAGAGGAATCATAGACATAAGACACACAAAACAAATACAAGCACTTGGAAAATTCTTTCACACCAAGTAAACCAGCTTCCACATAGCAACAGTGAAAGCATACAAGAACTACACACCTCTCGACTTATCTCGGGCGGACCATCCAGCAGACACACACAGTCACACCCAATTACAACAGGAAAAGATGAAAACGTGGTCAGAAAAAACACTCCACGAAAAACACAGATATCACATAGAATAAGAACACGTAAATAAAAAACAATCATACATCTGGCTACAGGATGGCCAGCTTTCTCCTGAAACAGAAGGTTTCTTATTTGTCATCCAGGATAAAGTCATACTAAATAAAAACTACAAAAAGTATATCATCAAAGACCCAACTATTACAGAAGACCGATGCAGAAAATACCACCAGCAGAAAGAAACGATCGAACACATAACAAGCGGACGTAAAATATTAACCGGAACGGAATACACAGCCAGACATGACTCAAGTAGTTCACCAAGCAGTAGCCACAACATACAAACTAGACATAGAAAACACAGATCCCTACTACAAATACACATCAACATCCACACTTGAAAATAAAGATTATAAACTCTGCTAGGACATCAGTATCCATACAGATAAAACAGTCTCCGCTAATAGACCCGATATTACTTTGCAGTGCAAAAAAGGAAAAGTTACCTATCTAATTGAATAGCTGTCCCCGACGACACAAATATCCAAACGAAATACACAGAAAAGATCTCCAAATACACAGACCTTGCATCAGAAATAAAACGGCTATGGAAACAAGAGAAAGTCATCATTGTCCCCCTCGTCATATCAGCAACATTCACATCACACTTAGTACAATTAGGACTCAACACAAACATATACAGAAACATTCAGAAGTCAGTGATTTTTAAAACATGTAACATTGTCAGGTCATTCCTTAATACACAAGGGTAATAGCGTTTATGCTGACTGGGCTTGGGCCCGTCAAAGCCCCATGCAACTACATTGACTAAATGTGAGAAAGAAGAACCAAAGTAAAAATAAATAATAAAGATACAAAAAAAGTATGTATGTAAGTACGAAAATATAAATATAGACAACTAGGGTAATTCAGCACACAAATACAATATTAATTGTAATTATAAGGGCCCAATGATAAGAGCATTTATTTATTTCCCACTTAAATTTATTGACAAGAAAGTCGGTAATTCTCCGAGGAAAGTGACTGTAAAACTTCTATACTATTATTAATCCAATCATACATCATAAAACAAAACGTAAAAAATCTTTAACTGTAATGAAATTGACCTTGTCAATACCAACAAATATAATTAATATTTATAATATGATATTACTGAAAATACAGGTCTGGTATGTTATTCCCATGCATTTTATTAAAACAATGAAATACTTCGAAGTAGCTGCTATACTTATTATTCCAAGCTTCTTTAAAACTACTTTTGTTTGTATTGAAAATGGTTTTTATTTAGAACAATTTTAAAAATATTTCTATTTTTAGATTTTTTTAATTCTGAAAATACCAAAGGAAGATTTTTAGATATTTTCGATTCCTGTCAGATCCGAATTTTTTATGGTTCCATACGTTAACAGTTACAGATTTTCGTACGTCTCTCCATCTATCTGTCATAGATGATTATCACACTTGTACTATCAGAAATTTGTACTATTTTTACAACTTGCAGAGCTATATTAGGTTCACAATTTATGCTACCTTTTTTGCTTGACTTTAAGCTTCCCCACCTACTTCTTATTGCCCAAAAAATATTTTCTTTCAGTTTACTCTTACTTTTGTATGCTAAAAAAACTTGTGTTTGTATCGCCCAAAAGATGCCGGTCTGTCATTGTGTTGATCCATTGGCACGATAACGAAATTAATTTCAAATTTGTTACACATATAACACCTAAATAGGGGATAATGCCTATAGTTTTTGAGAGATATCGCTTTAGGAGAGGGAAGTGAAAGGGGTCGATCCTGATAATTTTGTATGGTTTTAATAAAAATATGGTACCATTTTCTGTGTTTTGTTGAGATAATAATAAAAAAATATGCCCTTATTTATAGTAAACCATCATCATCATCATCATTAGCTTATTCCATCCATAGTCGGATGTAAACCTTCCCAAGTTGTCTCCAATAAGATTTGTTGTTTGTTTTTTGCATCCAATCGTGTCCTGCTAATCTTTTTATGTCGTCCGCCCATCTTGCCTGTGATCTACCTCTGTATTCTTTGTGTCCTCTAGGCTTCCATTCAACTATACGGCTTGTCCATCTGTTATCATTCAGCCTTGCGATAGGCTCCACCCAATTCCACCTTAATATACATATTCGTTGTATTACATCTGTCACTTTTAATCTTCTTCATATCTCGATCTTAGGAATACGATCTTGGAGTCTAATATTTAGCTTTCTCCTCTCCATTGGTCTTTGGGTTACCTGAAGTTTATTTATTAGACTTTTATTCAGAGCCCACGTTTCCGTGTCATATGTTAATACTGGCCTTGGTCGGGATTACTCAAACTGCTGGGGACTGGGGGCCTTCTATAAAGTTTTCATTCCATAGATTTATGAACTCAAAGTTATGGTAAACCAAAAACTGACAAACAAGGCCCCAGTGAACAGAGGAGTAAGGCAGGGCGATGTACTATCGCCTAAGTTATTTACAATGATCCTAGAAGATGTGTTCAAAGAACTGAATTGGGACAAAAATGGCCTTCTGATAGCTGGCGATCGGCTAAACAACCTGAGATTCGCAGATGACATTGTAATTATAGCATACAATAAGAATGAAATGATCCAGATGATCACAGATCTCCACCATCGAGCAATAAACGTGGGACTTGACATAAATTTCTCCATGACAAAGTACATGAGTAACGAAGACACCAATGATGAAAATATAGTGATTGAACATTCAACAATAGAAAAAGTAAACACACATGTCTATCTGGGCCAATTAATAACGATAGGAAAGGAAAACCAGCAGCTTGAAATAAAAAGAAGGATACGTATGGGATGGGCAGCATATGGAAAATTGAAAAAAAAATTGAAATATGTACTGAATATGAACATTCCTCAAAGATCAAAAACCCAAATTTATAATCAATGTATCTTACCAGCTACAACGTATGGAGCCGAGACATGGGTTTTAACTAAAAGAACAATAGAAAAACTACAAGTTCACCAACGAGCAATGGAAAGGAAGATGTTGAGTGTTACTTTGAAGGACAAGAAAACTAATAAATGGATTAGACAACAAACAAAGGTGGATGATATCACCAAACGAATAACATCTCTGAAATGGAGCTGGGCCGGCCATGTAACGAGAGCGACGTATAAGTGGAGTGGCAAGATCACTAGGTGGAGACCATGGGGTGAAAAGCGAAGCATAGGAAGAGCCCAACAAAGACGAAGCGACGATTTGAAGAGAATCGGAGGGCATAACTGGTATCAACAAGCACAACATAGAGAAAAATGGAAAGATTTGAGAGATGCCTATACCCGACAGTGGGTAGAGAGCGGCTGAAGGAAGAAGAAGAAGGAAGATGTTAATGCCGGCAGTACATATTGATCGAATACTCGGGCTTTTATTTTATTTGGGATGTTCAATTTAAATGTAGATTGTAACCTTCCGAACGCAGACCAAGCTAACTAGATTGTTCTATCTGAGTCAGCTTTGAAATTATCTTTTGATATTACGATTTTTTGTCCTAAATATATGTATGTTTACACCTTTTTTATTCTTTCACCTGTTATCTTCACTTTTGTTATTCAAATATTTGGTTTTGGTGAAGTTTATTTTTGGACCTATTTCTCGAGACTTGTTATTTAATTCCATCAGCATTTCTTGTGATTCTTCTTTTGTGTTAGCGATCGGAGTGACATAATCTGCGAACCTTAAGTTATTTAAACGTTCACCCTCTATTAGTATTCCTTTATTTTCCCACTTTAACGATTTGAACATGTCTTCTAGAGTCAAAGTGAACAGCTTTGTCTAATTTCCCTTTTAATTTTGATTTTATTTCTTTTTTCTTCAGGCATTATTTGTGATGTGGCATTTTTATATACGGTGTGACAATTTAAGTCCGCACCATAAAGGATTTTTTTTAAATAATCATTTTAGCACAGATCTCGTTATTGCATCCATTTTTGCTTCAAATAATATCAGAAATAAAGTATAATAAGTCATTTTTACGCATGACGTCACCTGTCAAAAATGACATTTTCGTAAAAATTTTTGAAAAAACGTATAATTTGGCCAAATTTTAAAAAAAGTTATTAGGCAAAATGGTTTATTTTGTGATTCTAAATCTGTTTGTCAAATTCGAACGGCCTACTACAATTTTGAATTTTTGACAGTTTATTGACATTTCGGCAATTGTTTTTCATCTTGATTTATTGCAACCTTATTTAAATCATTTAATTTGTCAAAAACTAGGCACCTATAATCCATTTAAGAACAAAATGAAGTCGTGTCCATAATTTTTTTATAGAATATTGAAATTCACACATTATCATGAATCATATTTGATGCAAAGTTCGATTAGCTTTTGTTTTTAAATAGAAAAATGTTTCTCGCTTACGTATTTTGATAGTGAACGCACTTAAACGTTTGTAAATTAACACAAACCTTACATTTTGATCTTTTTCGCAATGCATTTAAATTTTTAACAATGTAATGTTTCTTACTATAAACACCAAATTAACCACTTGCTGCTTTATCCTATTTGTTTTTTTTTTATACTTCAGCTAAAATCACTTTTTAGATCAATAATACATTTTAGATTCTAATTAGCAACCGTAATAAAAATATTACACATATTCTAGTTATTAATTTGGCAGTTACGCGTTAATATTACATTAAAATGCTTTCGGTGTCATTGTTGACGTAACTGCTAATTTAAAATAAATCTAGCCGTATTTTAGTCGTGGCTATCAAAATTAACGTTCGCAAAATTAGAAAGACCCTTTATGGTTGTGCCGATTTCCTCCTGAAAACTTACCTTCTACAGGAAAAAGAGCTAAACAGAGAAATTAACGCGCTAAGCAAAACTCGATATTTCTATGCGTTTATTAATAGCCCTGGAAACAACTGAGAACTAGAGATCGCATTATGATGTCGTAAGCTGTCAAATATTTAGTTAGCTATTCAAATTAGAATGGAAAGAAACAGATGGTGTCACAACATGCTTTCTCTTCAAGAAAAAAATTGAAATTGTTTTATTGTGTGGGGAAAATACACCTCATCGCACTGTTGCAAATGTTTTTAACGAGCGTCATCCTGAAAAAAACTTGCAGCAATCTACTGTGAGCCGATTTATAAAAAAGTTTAAATCGACTGGATCTGTGGGAAATGTTTTCCGAAAAAATCGTGTTGCACATAAACATACCGAAGATACTGAGTTAGATGTGTGCTTAAGTGTATTAGAAGAAGGCAAAACCAGTGTTAAAACTATTTCGAAATCTAAACCGGAGATCGACAGGGAAAGTGTACGTAAAATTTTGCACAAAAATAAATTTAAACCATACAAACCAAAATTGATAAACACTCTACAGGATAGAGATTTTAATATTCGGTTGTTATTCTCATTCTGGTACCAAGGAAAAATAGAAGAGGACTCCAAATTTCCATACAATGTTTTATGGACTGATGAAGCCACGTTTACTTCTAACGGAGTAGTAAGTTCACAGAATAGTCGATGGTGGGCCCAAGAAAATCCAAACTTCATAATTGAGTGTCTTGACCAATACTCGTTTAAAACTAACGTTTGGTGTGGCATTGTAAATGATCAAATAATAGGGCCATATTTTTTTAGACATAATTTAGACAATATTTAGATTTTTTAAATAACGAAATTTTAGAAGTTCTGGATAACAAGGCTGTGGATCTAAGATATGCTCTATGGCAGAGGTGTCAAACTCAATTTTGCAGAGGGTCATATATTAAATTTAGAATGTGTAGGCGGGCCAGATTCAAATAAAAAAAAATATACTGAATTATTATAACATTTTATTTATTTAATTATATAGTATATAATATACGGTTGTTAAAAATTATGATTCTTCATTGCGATCGCGGGCCTTTGACATCCCTGCTCTATGGTATCAATTAGATGGTGCACCAATATACAATACTTTGCAAGTACGAAAAACTTTAAATGAACTATTTCATGGCAGGGTCATTGGGCGAGATCAGGATAATTGTTGGCCACCTCGATTGCCCGACATCACCCCATTAGATTTCTATTTATGGGGTTATCTCAAACAAAAAGTATACAAGTTTAGACCATTTAGAGATATCGATTATCTAGAAACTATAATTAGGCAGTGTGTTCAGGAGATACCTCCCGAGTATGTGAAAAATTCCGTCAAAAAAATTTCTAGAAGAACTATTCGTTGCATTGAACGAAACAGTGGACACACCAAAATGTAGAATATTACGCAATATGCGTGTATTTGATACAAAGTATTTATTAAATAGGTTAAAATAGCCAATTGTTAATTTAGCGTTTATAGGAAGAAACATTACATTGTTGAAACTTTAAATACATTACTAAAAAGATTAAAATGTAAGATTTGTGTTAATTAACAAACGTTCAAGTGTGTTCACTATCAAACTACGTAAGCGAGAAATATTTTTCTATTTAAAAACAAAAGTTAATCGAACTTTGCATCAAATATGATTCATCATAAATAATGTGTGAATTTTAATATTCTATAAAAAAAATATGGACACGACTTCATTTTGTTCTTAAATAGATTATAGGTGCCTAGTTTTTGACAAATTAAATGATTTAAATAAGGTTGCAATAAATTAAGATGAAAAACAATTGCCGAAATGTAAAAAAACTGCCAAAAATTCAAAATTGTAGTAAGCCGTTGGAATTTGACAAACAGATCTAGAATCACAAAATAAACCATTTTGTCTAATAACTTTTTTTAAAATTTGGCCAAATTATACGTTTTTTCAAAAATTTTTACAATAATGTCATTTTTGACAGGTGACGTCATGCGTAAAAATGACTTACTATACTTTATTTCTGATATTATTTGAAGCACAAATGGATGCCATAACCAGATCTGGGCTAAAGTGTTTATTTAAAAAAAATCTCATATAATGCGGACTTAAATTGTCAGACTATATATATTCAAGAAGAGTTGTATAACTTTCATCGACTCTGCTGTTACTTAAGGCGTTAAGGACTGCCCATATCTCTACCGAATCAAATGCTTTGTCTTACTCAACCATTGCTATCCACAAGGTGACCTTATATTCATCTGCTTTTTCCACTAGTAATCTAATTGTTTGAAGATGGTCCAAAATGTTGTATCCCCGTCTAAATCCCGCTTGTTTACGTGGTTGATAACTGTCTAATTTGTTCGTTAATCTATCTATTATGATTCTAGTGAGGATTTTGTATAATACCGATAACAGACTGATGGATCTCCAATTTAAACTTGTTCCTCTTTTCAAATATAAGCACAATCAAGGCGTTTACCCAAGATGTTGGTGAGGCACCTGTAGTAAACCATATGAGGAGTTAAATAGAGGGGGAGAGATTAGAGAGGTTACTTCGTATATATCGTGTCATATATCCCTTGGCCAAAAATCTGATAAATTAAATTGTTTTTTCGTTATTTTCAATTTCAACTGGAAAAGTTGGTGAATGAGGTAGGAATTATTATATACTGTAGGGTTTATATAGTATTATGATATTTCTTTTTAGTTAAGATAATGGACAAATTTTAAACACAATATTTATAGCAAAAGATATGAGAGGTTAAAAAGGTGGGGGATAAGATTAGAGGGGTTGCTTCGTATATATCATGGTATATGTCTTTTTCCATTAATTTATTTTTTCATTACTTTAAAAGTGGAAAAAGGTTAAAATGACAGAAGTCGTTAAGTATTATATAGTTTCAATTGTATTATGAAGATTACTATATTTTCGGTTGTAATTATTTAAAGGTTATAAGCTGTTTATGGGATGGCAGAAAATTTAGAAAGGTGTCTGTATTTATCGCGTTATTTGTCTTTTTCAGGATTCTTTGTGCTAACATTACTTTTTTATCATTTGCAATGTTAACAAAGATAGAGGGTGAATGGGACAGGTCTGGTCTATTACACCGATGTATCAAAAACATCAAACTGGGTAGGTGCTAGTGTATATGCAGAAAAGAAGTAGAATGTGCGCACTCTGCTAAGAACAAATGTAACAATGTACCAGGCAGAAATTCACGTAATACAAGCATGTCTTCACGAGAATATTAGACTAACTACAGATAGTCATACCGCCTTAAAGTCTCAGAATGCTTATCAAGTTCACTCCAAGATTCCGATAGAAGGTCAACGTGACCTGTTAAAACTATTCACCCGAAACAACAGGATTGAACTCGGGGATAACAGGCAATGAATTAGCGAGAACTGAAGCTACCAATCGATATTGTGGTCCAGAACCGGCGCTTGACACACTTAAACGGATGGTGAAAACGACAATAAATTCTGATGACACCAAAAACATATAAATCGTTGGCTCAAAACATCTGAAAGGATGTAATCGGCGGAAATTGACATCCTACTTTTAACACGGGCGCAGATCAAATTATTTGTGGGAGGGTCACTTCCATCTGAGGAAACATTTACAGAAAGAGCAGATACAATCACCTACCCCACCAACAACCAACCAACCTAGCATATGGGCCATACTAATTACTACATTTTATTATTATGATGTTTTGTGTATTTAGCTACCCTTTAATACAGCGGAGTTGCATCTACTAAGAGAGGAGCTATGTCACCGCACAACTCTAAAATACGTTGACTATGGAAGCTCACGGATAGCACTTTTATACTATGTTTTTTAAAAATTTTTCAATGAATGACACATATTCTTATAAATAAATAACCGACCAAGTACAAGTCGGACGTGCGCAATTAGTGTTTCGTTGATTGGGAAAAATCAGTAACTTCAGGAGTGACAAAGTTTGTTTCCGAGGGGGGACCGAAAAACACTAAAAATCATTTTTTCAATCTAAAAAGAAAATTTCTCAATATTTTTTAAAAATAATGGTGTAGTAGTCTAAGTCATATGCTTTATCTGTGAATTAACCCCCCCCCCAAAAAACCATCAAAAGACAAGAACCGGCCCTGGTGCTCCAATTAACAAGGAAAATTTTTAGTGACAGAGGGGGGACGAAACACTAAAAATCATTTTTAAAAAGAAATTTTTGAAAATAAAAAAAACCATAAAGAACCTCCCTGGGCTTCAGTATCGGAATTTATATGTAGTGTTACTTTACAGCTAAAGTTTTTTTTTGTTTTTAGGTTAATATTGAAAAGAAATATGAAGCTCATAAGTATATTATTAGTATGTTTCTTTACTTTCTTCGCACCTTCTAATCCACAACACTGTTACCAAAGATGCAACTGTCGTCAAAGAAGTCTACAAAATAATCATTGCAGTAAACGAGACATAACAGACTTAAGCGTTCATTTTGAAACCAAAGAAATTACTATTTACTGTAAAAAAATGATCTCAAACAATATACGATTAGATAACTCAAATGGGTTTGATGCCCGTTACTTGTCTTCTATCGACGATAAATCTCCACTAACTTTACATGAAATGATTAGCAAATGTCGTAAAACTAAACAAGGGTTTATAAAATACGCTGTTAATGCTAAAAATATTATGATTAATGATGAAAATCCTATTAAACACTTAGAAATTCTAGGTACAGATAATCCTGATAGCCAAATAAATGTTTCTATTGTAGGTCCTCAGTTTGGAGTAAACTTAGAAACATTAATAGTTAAACAAATCAGGTTACCTAACCTTAACGACTACATTAACAATATTCCTAACATAAAAATCCTAGATTTAACAGCAAACGAAATAAATAATTTACCTGGAAATGTATTTGCTAATCTTCAGAGTCTCACCAGTATATATATAAAACAAAATAACATTAAAAAATTAAAACAGTCAATGTTTCACGGCTCAACAAATATAACCACATTAGACTTAAGTGATAATAAAATTGAAGACTTAGAAAACACAACGTTTTCAAACTTAACAGAAATAAAATATTTAAATCTAAGTAGCAACGAATTGAAAATTATTAAGACTGATACTTTTGCTTCTATGTTCAACTTAGAATACCTAGATTTATCGAAGAACCGTAACCTGACTTTGCCAGAAAATGTTTTTCAAGATCTTTCTTCTCTAATAAAGCTTAATTTAAGTGAATGTGGTTTAGTACAAATACCAGAAATATTGTTTGAAGGATGTCAAAATTTGGAGATTATAAATATTTCGAGAAATCAGATTTCCAATCTTGAAGATAACACATTTCAAAATTTATCTTCATTGACAATACTTGATTTGAGTTACAATAAGCTGGAGAAGCTATCAACAGTTTTGCTACAATCGTTGAACACGTTGAACAAACTGCAATACCTTTATTTAGGATCAAACAGACTGACAACTTTTAGTTCTGAGGCATTTTGGAGTATTAATTCATTAAACACCATTGATCTTAACAGCAATTTGATCAGTAAATTTTATAAATCTTTGGGAAGGTTTACTGTACAACGACTGAATCTGAAGAATAACCAAATTACTAGATTTCCATCTTTTTTATTATATAACGTTGTAAATTTGGAATTTCTGGATTTAAGTTACAACAAAATATCATCAGTTGAATTGGTAAGTACTTTTTATATACGTCGTAGTTAAGAAATTTTTCTGTTAGGTTACTGATGAAAATTCAACATTTGAATCCCTTTTTGCTGTACAGGGTGAGTCAACACTAGAGTACAGTTGATTATCTCATTTGTTTCGAAAATGACGAAAAAATGTTAAATACAATAGTTTTAGGGAATGTTAAGGTGCACAGTTTAAAATTATTTTTGAGTATACAGGGTATGTTTTTTTAAATGGAACATCCTATTTTCTAATTTATTTTTAAATTCTGCTTAAAATTTTATAACTTTTTTATTAACAATGTTATATACCTAAACCTAGTAGTTTTTCTAATATTTCAATTAAAAAAAAAATACTAGTTTTCAGTTTTGTAAAAAATTGCCAGTAGCACCATTGTTTCTGAAGGTGGAATACTCATAATTGATACGAGCATTCTATAGAGATGAAAAAAGATACGTGTAAAGAAATTTGAGTTAGATGCTACAGGATGTTCAAAATAAATTTATGCATTTCGACTGTTTTAAATTGAAAAATCTCAAATTTTTTAAAGGGCATACCCTGTATATTATTATTTTTTCTGATAGATTTTATAAGATCCTTCAACTTTTATTAAGTATGTCATACACCTATTTCTAATAGTTTTCCATTTATTTTGAATTTTTCAATTTTTACTTTTATTTTTAATACACTTACGCTATTGTGAAAATAAACAAATAGTTAATAAAAATTTTAATATAGTTTAACTTATCTAATGATTAATTATTATGACGTAATAAATGTTCAAAAATATGCCTGTCTACTTGAATATACATGTTTATTCGTTTTACTATATTTTCCTTCACTTTCCTTAGCATAAAGAGCGTTATTGTCCTGCACGCATCCCCTATCCTATTTTCCATATCTACGGGTGTTATAGGGGGATTCACATAAACACGATCTTTAATGTAGCCCCACAAAAAGAAGTCTAAAAGTGTTAAGTCACATGATCGAAGGGGCCACTGAACGAATCCATCCCTATCGATCCATTTTTGTCGGTAACTACCGTTTAAAAATTCCCGAACTTCTCAGTGGTAATGAGCAGGAGCTCCATTTTGTTAAATCCACATTTGTTCCCTTTCAAAGTTATTAACTTCTTCAAGAAGCTGGGGTAATTCGTTTTGCAAAAAAATTAAGATATCTAGGCCCGTTAAGCGATTCGCGGAAAAAACATGGACCAATAATTCGAAAATTTAATATTTCACACCATACATTATGCATGTTATGGCTGTTAATTGCTCCATTACTGCGAAAAGTAGCTTCATCAGAAAACATTATTTTGGATAAAAAATTTGGATCGGCCTCTATTGCTCCATTCATGGTGGTACAAAAATTTACTCGTCGTTCAAAATCACGGTCTTGAAGTTCTTGGTGTAGTGCCAGATGAAAGGGATGGTTTCCTACTTCCCGTTTCGTATACTCAACGCTTCCACTACCATCAAACCGTTCCATTAAGCACTGAAAAGATTTTCTAGATGGTATTCGTCTATTAGGGTACTTGGCTCCGTAAACCTTTACTGCCAAAAGACAATTATTTCCCACCTCGCTCAGTATATAAACCATATCAATTAATTCATTTTTAGGAAAATCCATAACTATTACCTTTATACGTCACTTACTACAGCAAATTAAACTATTTTTGCTTGGTTAATAGACATTTCAAAATTTGACAATGCCTACATTTTTGTATTGTCGTACCAACTATGATGTTATAGCGTAAGTGTATTAAAAACAAGGGTAAAAATTAAAAAAGTCAAAATAAATCGAAAACTATTACAAATAGGTATATGACATACTTAATAAAAGTTGGAGGGTCTTGTAAAATCTATCAGAAAAAATAATAATATACAGGGTGTGCCATTTAAAAAATTTAAGATTTTTCAATTTAAAAGAGACGAAATGCATAAATTTATTTTGAACACCCTGTAGCATCTAACTCAAATTTCTTTACATATATCTTTTTTTTTATCTTTATAGAACGCTCGTACCAATTATGAGTATTCCATCTTCAGAAGCAATGGCGCTACTGGCAATTTTTTACAAAACTGAAAACTATTATTATTTAAAAAAATTAAAATATTAGATAAACTACTACGTTGAGGTATATAACCTCCTTAAAAAAAAATTATAAAATTTTACGCAGAATTTAAAAATAAATTAGAAAATAGGATGTTTCATTTAAAAAACATATGTTATATCGGCCACACTTTTTTGAAGTACCCTGTATACTCAAAAATAATTTTAAACTGTGCACCTTAACATTTCCTAAAACTATTGTATTTAACATTCTTTCGTCATTCCCGAAACAAATGAGATAATGAACTTTACTCTATCATTGACTCACCCTGTACATGCTGCGTTATTATTTTTCCAGTTTATACAGGGTATTTTTAAGTTGAAGTATTACTTCCACTTAACTGTGGTACTGGGTAAATAAGGTCACTTCGCCAAATATAACCTAAATGAAATTATTTTAAAAAGGAGTTACATTTAACACACACAACCCACCTTAATGATGTACTAGTTTTGTATATACAATACGGCGAGTATAGATAACAATTTAGCCTAGAATACTTCCCGTCATCAAAAACAAATGTGGTTGCTATATATACTAGTTTAAAATTTAGTAAATACAAACATAAATTTCGGCGGTATTTTATCCTGCTATTTATAGTAGACCAAAAGGTCGACCCGAAAGTTTGACCTGTCGACTAACCGTCTGCCTAGTTGTTCATTCTATTAGGAGAGTCGAATAAAACCCTTTAGCGTTGATATTTCCCTGGAATGTCCAAAATGCTACATCCAAAAATGGACTGTCGTTTAACCACTTGAATTAGGTACCATAACATTTGTTGACACTAAAAAAGTCAAGCTCTCCAAAGGGCAGACGCCGCTGGGGCCAGACTCAACTTTAGGGCCCAAAACCGTAAGAGGGACCCTGCAAAAGGAAGACGTTGCCAATACCGAAGGACGAAGCTGGATCCGCTTTTTTCAGCCAAAAACAGCTCGTTTTTCGAGTTTTTAAACTCGAAAAACGATCGTTAATACATTGAAGAAACAATATCCATTCTATGCCACTATCAAAAATTAAGTTGCAGATTTTAAGAGAGGGACAAACCGACAGCAGTGTTGAACACCGTACTGGAAGACGAGTTTATGTGCCAACCAGAGATAATGTTAAGGCTGTGCATGAAATGATTTTGGAGAATCGACGAACTGGACTGAAACATATAGCAGAGACTCTAAATATTCCATACTAACGTGTTTTTTTTTGTCCATTCTGATTTGGACATGAAAAAATTATAAGCTAAATGAATAAATGAGTGAATGCCAACAAAAATAACTGAAAGTCACATTCCAGTTAATTTGTAGCCATTTTGAAGGGAATTCATTTAACTTTCTGGATTGAATGGTGACAATCAATGAAACGTGGGTTCATCATTATGATCCAGACAGAACAGTGGGAAGCTCACTTCGCAAGAAATTTCGCTTACAAAAATTAGCAGGAAAAGTACATTTTTCCGTTTTTAGGACAAGGATCGGATACTTCATACATATTATTTGGAACTTGGCAAAACATTGAATGGAAATTACTAGTTTTTATTATTACCTTATCTTCGACAAAAAATTGTGGAAGAACGCGAAGGAAAAGTATCCTAAGAAAAGCTTTTTTGCAAGACAATGCACCTGCTAACAAATCGTTGTTAATTTTCCAAAAAACAAACGCATTAGGCTTTAAACTGATTGAGCTTCCCTCGTATTTCCCTGATTTAGCTCCCTCCGATTATTACCTATTCCCTAAACTGAAAAAAATATTTGAAAGGACCCAAATTTCATTCAAATGAAGAAGTAACAAATGTTGTCAAAGACTGGCTTGTAAACTTTATACCCGCTGTACTAAGTGTATAAAGTTGAAAGAAAATTATGTTGAATAAATAAGTTTTGTTTTTGAGATTTGCATGTTCTTTCTACGCTAGGCTCGGAACTTTTTAATACGTCCTCAGACTTTACAGCTTCAAGAAATTTTTAGATTTTCAATTAATAACAATTCAGGTGATTTCTCAAGTCGAATGTTTATATGACATATTGGTGTTGTGTTTTTTATAACTGTGCGATAGAGTCAAATTTGCGTCTGTTATAGTAAAACAATGATGCAGTATTAACTAGAAATAAAGTAAATAATTTTGGAAATACTAACGTGTGCGCAGCAAAAAACTTCCCTGTCGTTCGCCGATCCAATTTTCAATAACAATTTTCAGTTAATGTATTGGCTAGTATTGTTAACGGTGTGTTTAGTGATCAATTCATTAGCTAGGACTGACTTAGAATTGTCAGCATATTCTTCAAAATTATTGGGTTACTAAAGACAATTGAAGAACTATGTGAACGTTAGTCAACGTCGCAGAAGCAATTCCAGGATCCTGTTTTCTTTTTAACTCCATACAATTAATTTTGAATAAGGTAAGCGGGATTTTGTGTCCAACAAATACGTGATAATTTACTCTAGAACCAAAAGCAGAAGGACAGAGAGTAGCTTTTTTAAAAAAAAACAGATTAAAGTAATTCTCCTACCTAAAAAAACATCCTATCGAAACTATACAAAGAACAACTAATTAAAAAAATGAAGCATGTTCAGCAAAAAGTCTAGTACTAGCTCGTATTAGAAATTAATGATTCTACTGCTATAATTTTTATAACGACGGAACGGACATGAGTAGTTTGGCATTTACCTTGACTCTTGGTATACAATTCCACTTACACAAGTTTAAAAATAATGGAAGGTATCGACTAGCGATTACATCAGCGAGCTGCCATAAAATTTCTTTCCTCGCAGGATGCAGCTGCTATCGACATCCATCGACGATTGAAGATCTTGTTTAGAAATTCGTGTGTTAAGGAGGACAAGTAAAAGACAAAAATCCTTTTGAAAGGAACCCGAATTGGATATTGACGAAAAGCTTCTGGTTTACGTGGATTGAACTGGTTTATCAAAATCGACAACGTAAACAGTCTGACACTGATGAAAGTCTGAGTACTCGACAAGAAAGACTAGTGCCAATAGTCTGTAATGTGCTGAAGTATTTCTATATATCCACCTACGTTGAGTGCCTCGAAACTTTCCTGATAAAATAAAAGCCAAACGAAGGCAAATTTGCGAAAATCTCTTATCTCGATATCAGGCAGAAGGTGATACTTTTCTCCACAGAATTGTGACCGGTAAGTTTGTCACCTTAACCCTCAAAATGGCACACTAGTCTATGGAATACCGACACAAGGGTCCATTATAATCGAAAAAAATCAAAGCAGTTTCATTAAAGTTATAATTATCATTTGCCAGGATTCATACGTCAACTGGAATATGTTATCACTCTAAATAATCTGAAGCGTAAACTGCATAGAGAGAAACTATTAATTCTCCATCATGACAACGCTCTAACCAAAGGAATCAATGTTATAGGGCTTCGATTTTATGACATTTTACCTCTTCTACCTTACAGCCTTGATCTTACCTGTTTCCAAAACTTCAGGAACGTCTCAAGGATAAGCGGAAGCAGAGGTGCGATATTGTTGCCATGAAACAATTTAGATTTTTTCGGTGCCAGATTTTGCAACTTATTGTACGTTGGGATACGTGTGCTGCTGCAAACAGGGCCTATTTAGGAAATATCAGTAGACGGACACTTTAAATTATCTCGTACCTATATTTGTAAAATATATCTATTAATAATAAATTTATGGTCATAGACGGATCTGTTTACATGATAATTCATGAATTTTTTTAGCAAGTAACTGGTAATTTGGGATTGATTAGGTACAAATTATAAGTTATGTTATCTTAGCTTACAACTGATTTATGGTATTTTTTTGTGTGTTGTTAATATCTTACCATTTATATTTCAGATAAAAGACCTGCTACCGAAAAGTTGTAATATGGATATCAATTTATCTAATAATATTGTAAAAGATATAAATATTACGCCCATAGAGACCACTTCTGAAACCAGTCTGGACAAAAACTGGAATATCACACTAAATTTAGCAGAAAATTATTTAAAATGCAACTGCGATAGATTCAATCTAGAAATTTCACCAAACAATCAACAAGATTTAATGCTTCTGGTGAAAAACAAAGAAAGTTTTTGTATAAATTCAGCAAGAAATCCAGAGTGTCCTCTCGTGCACATAAAAAATTGCCCAGACAAATGTTTATGCTATTTTCAAGAATTGGATACCGCTATAGTTGTAGATTGTTCATTTAGAAATTTAACCAAATATCCACAAATTATGGATTTAAAATCAACTCATCATGTCCATCAGCATTTTCAAACTATAGCCACATTGAAAGGAAATAACTTGGATTATGATGGTCAAGAGAGATTAGAAAGTTATGACAATGTTACTAATTTAGATTTATCTTCTAATAATATAAGTCAGTTAAAGTGGATACCAAAAAATGTGTTGGTAAGTTTATTGACTATTGATTATGTATTATTTTCACATCCAAGTGTAGCTAATAACTCCCATCTTGTTATTGCCTCTCCTTTCTGGTCGAGACAATAGCTAATTGTTTTCTGATCTTATAGTAGTAGATTACTCAATGCAATGGTTCCTCTTCTTGGACCACCATATTTTCCCTGGAATTTCTTCCCTACTATAACATGCATGTATAACCATATTTTATACTACCTTCTGTGTACTGTAATGCTGCTAATATTTTTTTTTTACTTTGTAGCATTACTTTCTTTCAATTCTTCCATCACCTACTCAAATTCTTTTGTAATATTAACATTGTATATTTCTTTTCTATCTGTGTACTTTAAGGTCTTTTTTGGGTCAAAATCCCTAACTAATTAAGCTAGTACTTAGTATATATCACCACTACACCAAACACTTTATTTTTGCACTCGACGCGCGTTTCGCTAACCATGTTAGCTTCATCAGGAGCGATGATTGACTAAAGCTAAACTACAAATCGACCCTATTTATACTTAGCCTAACCCTTGAATTACTCAGGCGGAACTAATGGCATAGGCAAGACTATCAATTCCGGTCCAGTAACCAGTAGGAGTAACTATAAGGAATAGGCCCTCTGTCTTTATTTAAACTACCTTTACATTTTATAATTTTCATACTTTCGTATGCGTTCAACAATCTCCTATCAGATACGTTTTTTTATTAATCTTAGATTATCTAATGGTACAATATGATCAGCTTCAAGAGCATGTTCGGCAATGCTAGACTTTTCTGTTCTACTGTATTTTAAGTGTGCTAAATGTTCTTTAAATCGTGTTTTAATTGACCTTTTAGTTTGACCAAAGTACTTCTTGTCACAATCATTACAACTAATTTCATAAATTCCACTTTTCTCACAATTAGGAATCTTATCTTTGGGATTCCCTAAGATATTCCTCAAATTGTCTGATGACTTATAGACTAAGGTGAGGCCTACCTTATTAAATACCTTATTGAGTCCCTTGCTATATTTCGGATTATATGGTATGGAGACATACTTGGTGTTACTTTCTTCGCGTGTAAAAAAGATGGAATTCTGAATATTAAACCTAAACTTATGTCTTTTTATTAGCTTATTTACTAAGTCATCGTCATAACCATTAACTCTAGTTATATTTCTATTACGATTCCTTTCTTTATTAAAGTTAATCTGAATAGAGTAAACTTTAATAAAGAAAGGAATCGTATTAGAAATATAACTAGAGCTAATGGTTATGACGATGACTTAGTAAATAAGCTAATAAATAGACATAAGTTTACGTTTAATATTGAGAATTCCACCTTTTTTACACGCAAAGAAAGTACACCAAGTATGTCTCCATACCATATAATCCGAAATATAGCAAGGGTCTCAGTAAGGTATTTAATAAGGTAGGCCTCACCTTAGTCTATAAGTCATCAGACAATCTGAGGAATATCTTAGGAAATTCCAAAGATAAGATTCCTAATTGTGAGAAAAGTAGAATTTATGAAATTAGTTGTAATGATTGTGACAAAAAGTATGTTGGGCAAACTAAAAGGCCAATTAAAACACGATTTAAAGATCATTTAGCACACTTAAAATACAATAGAACAGAAAAGTCTAGCATTGCCAAACATGCCCTTGAAGCTGATCATATTGTAACATTAGATAATCTAAGATTAATAAAAAACGTATCTGATAGGAGATTGTTGAACGCATACGAAAGTATGGAAATTATAAAATGTAAAAGTAGTTTAAATAAAGACAGAGGGCCTATTCCTTATAGTCACCTCTACTGGTTACTTGACTGGAACTGATGGTCTTACCTATGCCATTAGTTCCGCCTGAGTAATTCAAGGGTTAGGCTAAGTATAAATAGGGTAGATTTGTAGTTTAGCTTTAGTCAATCATCGCTCCTGATGAAGCTAACGTGGTTAGCGAAACGCGTGTCGAGTTCAAAAATAAAGTGTTTGGTGTAGTGGTGATATATACTAAGTAGTATCATTGTGCCAAAGATTCCACATTCTCATCTTAATTAAGCTAGGATAAAAGTTTTTCATTTTTAAACGCTTTCCTTTATTCAATTCCTTACACAGTTTATAAAGTAGAACATAGTTTTCAGCTAATGTTTTGCCACTATGCTACTTTACTATTTTTACACTATATTACCTCAATCAACACCTAACACCAAGAAATAAGTATGAGAAAAGCTCGGTTGAAGAAAATTACGTACGTACGCAACAGAAATATTCTCATGCGTTCTAAAGCCATACAGACCGCCAATGCTGAAATTCAATTCATTGAACCATAGACCTTATGGCGATAATGTTAGAAGTTTTTTCTTAGAACACAGAGGAGTTAAGAACAAAATTGGCAGATCTTAAGAACAGTATTTAGACAGATGACTCCGATATTATTTGCATGATTTGATCTTGACGTATAAACGGCGTGATTAACGGGGAAGTCCGATGGCGGGGACATGTTTATTGCTGCATGACATGATTTGGAACTTACAAACTTTGAATAAAAGTGATACGTTCCACTTTTCTATATTTGCGATGTGTTTATTTATCACCCAGCGATGATAGCGTTCTTTTCTATTTTGTCTCTAAATTGAATTGAATTAACGAACAAGTTAACGATCGTAAAATTATCATTTATAGGGATTTTAACTCCTTTCTCTCCTTAAACTGAGTTGATGATTATTTAACTACGAAATTCGTTAACTGCCACTCGAAAAGGCAGCGTCTGAGGAAACCCGAGAGCCATAAACAAAACTTTTCAAACATATCATAAGAGCGAAAGTTTGCCAAAAATCCGTCATGCCAAACACGGTAAAATGCCTTGGATTTATCAACTACAGCAGCTCGAGATTCTCCAAAATGTTTAGTTGCTTTGCTTCAAATATGAGTCAGTTCTAGTGCTGATCTTTACTTACGAATGAAATATTGATGATCGTTAATAATATTAAATGGTAATAGATATTTTAAAAGATGCTGATTAGCTTTTTCGATAACTTTAGATATTACTAAAAACTGTGCGACTGATCCGTAGTTTTTTGGCAAGGTCTTCTTGCCTTTTTAGATATAAGCTGAACTGTAACGCATTTCCAACAGAAAGAAAATACAGTGGAACCCCGATTAACCCAGTCGCGATTATCCGAGCTCCGGATTAACAAAGCCAATCTAAGAACCTGATTATTCGAGGTACGCGCGTCTATGCTGTGTATTAACCGAGTTCCTAAAATATGTATGTACATATTTCCATTTAAAATCGTCGGGGCCTTCGGGGAATCCCCCTGGCCCGTGTGAGGGGTTCCCCTATTTATGTTTTTGGACTCTTTCAGCATGTAAATTTGCGCGAATGCAGTGCGTTATAGCATTTACTACGGGGAAGTACGAGTATACTCACATAATTTATTGGGTTGGAGTTCTGGTAGTTAAGTATAATTAATACGAACTGCTTTGTTTGAATTTTTGTTTGTCGTATTATAATGGAGCAAAACCAGCGTAAAAGAATCGTCGTTCCTATTGAAGAAAAATTAAAAGCCATCAGAAGAATTGAAGCAGAAGAGACAATTAAAGTTGTTGCACGAGATTATGGAGTAGGTGAGGTAACAGTTGGAGATTGGAAAAGAAACCGCACAAAAATAGAAGAGTGGTGTATAAATTAAGCCTCCTCGTCCTCAAGAAGAAAATCAAAGAAAACCGGCTACTATGAAAATGTTAACGAATCTTTATTCATGTGGTTTAACTAACAGAGATCAAAAGGTGTGCCTCTGTCAGGTCCAATTTTACAATAGAAAGCAATAATGATTAGTAGGCAATTCCCAGAGATAGATCAGTTTACTACCAGTTCTGGATGGCTTGACCGCTGAAAAAAACGGTACGGTGTACGACAACTGACTGTATGTGGTGAAAAACTTTCTGATGATGTGTCATCAATTGAGAAGTTTAAGCAGAACTTTAAAAAGCAAATCGGAGATTGTGGATACACATGTGATCAAATTTACAACTGTGACGAAACTGGTCTGAATTATAAAATGCTTCCATCCAAATCTTTGGCATCTCGACAGGAAAAATCAGCTCCTGGGCACAAACGAAGTAAGGAAAGATTAACTATAATGGTATGTTCCAATGCATCTGGCAAGCATAAAATCCCACTGATGGTGATTGGCAAGTCTGCACGTCCAAGAGCTTTAAAAGACATCTCACCTAAAGCCCTACCAGTCTATTACAAAAGTCAGAAGAGCACATGGATGGATGCGACCTTATTTACTAACTGGTTTGAAGAAGAGTTCGTGCCATCTGTGACTAAATTTTTGAACAGAAACCATCTTCCTATTAAAGCAATTTTGTTAATGGATAATGCCCCCTCTCACCCTGAAGAAGAATTTCATGTGGGCAAAATTGTAAAATTTTTTCCTCCAAATGTAACCAGCATAATGCAACCAATTGATCAAGGCATCCTCAAAAACATTAAAAGAAATTATAGGCGTTTATATCTTGAACATACACAGAAAAGGAGTATATTATCAATGGGATGAGAAAGGTTACACTAAAAAATGTTGTTTACTGGGTAAGTCAAACTTGGGATTCTGTGCGTACTACCTCTATTCAAAAATCTTGGTCAAAAGTTATTGATTTTGTGGATTATAATGACAGTGAAGATGATACTCCATTAAATGAATTATCTTTGAAATTGAGAAGCCATAGAGAAATGTCCTGTTCAAATTTTGACAGCGAGATAGAAGAAAAAGAGAAAAGTTTGTTTGAATTAATGTAAAAATTAAAAGGTTGCGTGGAGAAACATTGCAGCGAGAAAAAGAAGATGCAATATATTGGTGTTTATTTTTGAATGAATAAAAAACAAATCCGGATTATCCGAGTTGTCAGTTATCCGAGAAGGGTGCCCCCCCACGTTACCTCGGATAACCGGGTTCTACTGTATTCCCTTTCTGTAGAATAGTACAAAAAAATGTGACAAGAGAAGATGTTGTTGAGTGGATTACAGCAGATGATTTAGAAGAAGAAATGAGTATTGAAGAAATAACGAATGCCTTTCAGGAAACCGAAAAATCAGATGACGATGACGATGACGAAGCATCGGTGGATAAACAGTCTCCCACTAAGATCTCTCATCAAGAAGGTTTTGCTTCTTTGGAAAAAGCTTTGAGGTATATCGAACAACAACCAGAGGTAACCCCAGCGGATTTGCTTCTTCTTAATAGATGGAGAAACATTGCAGCGAGAAAAAGAAGATGCAATATATTGGTGTTTATTTTTTGAATGAATAAAAAACAAATCCGGATTATCCGAGTTGTCAGTTATCCGAGAAGGGTGCCCCCCCACGTTACCTCGGATAACCGGGGTTCTACTGTATTCCCTTTCTGTAGAATAGTTTGAAAAGTCTACAGAAAACTGGAACTAATTCGCTTGCGTATTTTCTGAGGATTATGGCAAGCATTCCATCCGCGCCAGACGATTTTTTTTGGTGTCTAGCTTCATTAAAATACGTTTTATGATACGCTGTTTCAAAACAATATCGGGTATCCTTGACTGCCCTATAGGAATAATGGGTAGGGTTTTTCCTTGGAAATCGACAATAGAATGTAAAGCAAAAAGCTCAGCCAACAACTTCGCTTTCTCAACAAGTGTTATTGCAATAGTATAATCTGCCTAGTATAGGTAAAATATTGGAATTAGTATTTTGTAATGTGTTCACCAAGACTACTTATATATATATATATATATATATATATATATATATATATATATATATATATATATATATATATATATATATATATATATATACATATATATATATATATATATATATATATATATATATATATATATATATATATATATATATATATATATAATATATATATATATATATATATATATATATATATATATATATATATATATATATATATATATATATATATATATATATATATATATATATATATATATATATATATACATATATATATATATATATATATATATATATATATATATATATATATATATATATATATATATATATATATATATCCGGCATTTTCTGCCAAAAGACATAGACTACTCACCTCTTGTAGATCTTTGGGTTCACAAAATAGTTGACCTCAGTATCTATATCCCTTGACATTCGCCCAGAATGTGTATACTATCCTCGCTTTCTCCCTCGCACAGCCGACATGTTTTCCGCTCAGCCAGTTTGAGGTTATATAGATGGGCCTATAGTGCCACATGTCCCGTATACTCAGACGTAACGTTTGTTTTGACATCGACAAGTGTTCCTTTGTTCTGCCTGTCGTAGTTTGTTTCATAAGGAGTTTGGCTTGACGACACCCCGCTCCTGTACTCCAAGAGTTCCTTATCCAACCATTCCCTGATTTTGTTTTTACCGAAATCGAATGGAACTCCTACAACCTGTTCAGGTGGGACCTCCAAGGTGGTTCTTTTGGCGAGTTCGTCCGCTATTTCATTTCCAGATATGTCGTGGTGGCCTGGTACCTACAGCACAAATGCCGCTCGCCGCACACATGCCGCTTCTGGAGCCTTTAGGGACTTCCCTGCAGCATGTGTGCTAGAACCATAAAAAAAAATTAGGGTAACTTCGTTGTTACCTCCTAATGTGTTTAGTTCTTGTATACATTCCTTGATCAACAAGCTGTCTGTGGTGAATTTGGCAAGAGCTTGTATAGCTGCTTTATTGTCGCAGCAGATTAAAATTTCCATATTATTTGTCCCTTTCGAGATTTGTATTTTTACACATTTGAGGATGGCTAACACCTCAGCTTGAGAAACCGTAACCATATTCCCCATGGGTATACTTTCTCTGTGGTTTAATTTGTGGCAAAAGGTCCCGCCCCAAAGCGGCCATTAGCTCCCGAACCGTCAGTATACCAAATATCGGTATTCGGCCTGTTCAGGAGCTTTTGCATGTCCTTCCTCTCAGGGATATGGACAGGAAAAGACTTAATCACTTGTCTTGTTTTCGTGATTTTATCTTGTTTTAAGACGAATGGGCATTCATGGAGGAATTTCAGACCTGAGTGTCCCCGGTCCCCGGTCCCCATTCCTCCATTCTCCTTGACATTTCAGTCTGTACGCTGTTAATCTCGCCGTGTAGATGATAAACTGGTTCAGTGGTGGGACACAGAGTGCTACTTCTAGCGCCTCCGTTGGTGTCGTTCTCATAGCCCCGACTGCCGCCCTAAGGTAGTTCCCCTCTAGGCTGAACAGTAGGTTCTTTGACTCCACCGTGCCCACTCTGGGCCACCAAATCACTGTTGCGTACGTTTATCAAGGCAATAGGCCCGCCCTGTATATCCACAGTGCGACCTTGGGTTGCATACCCCAAGTTTTGCCCAGAACTTTCCTACAAGCCCAAAGGGACGTGTAGAATTAATTCCTCTTTTCGTTAAGGTGTTGTTTCCAGTTTAAGTTTTGGGTTCAGACGAACTCCAAAGTATTTCACCGAGCTCGCGTAAACCATATACATATATATATATATATATATATATATATATATATATATATATATATATATATATATATATATATATATATATATATATATATATATGTATATATATATATATATATATATATATTATATATATATATATATATATATATATATATATATATATATATATATATAGGATGTTATGACTCGTGGGGACATGTAGAGTACATTCAATACTTTTTCAAATTTGAAAATTTTTGAAAAATTTTACCAAATCATTTGCCCTTAGCTTGACAAAATCGTAGATAAAAATATATTTTCCGCTACAAACATATTTAATGTTTATGAAAGTCGATTTTCCACCATTCAGAGAAAAACACAAAAAGTTATAGGATTAAAAAGGAAGAAACAAATCGGCACAATCACAAGCGAAGAAAGATGCCTTGTGTTGTACCAATGTGGCTGGACAGTTTATGCCACCAATGCTTATATTCAAATATTCAAAAGAATAAGACAGAATTCTAAATTGAGAAATGGCAAACCCTTTGAGAGTGTTGTCACCATTCCAGACACTGGCTATAGTAATTTAAACTTATTTGGGTGGATAAGAACAGCACAGAATAGGGAAATCTGGAAAAATAATACTGGGCACAACAGAGGATGATATGAATGGGATAAAAATGTCCCAGGCCTCACTGATCACCTGTGTCAACAAATGGACGTCTCTTTTAACCTATGAGCAACAATTATATTCAAGCAACAGAAAAATGATTGAGGACAAATCCAGATTAGCAAGTAAGGCAATATTAAGTTGAAAGTCTATTTGTGGAAGCTTACCAAAGAGCTGCTATCATTGGCACCATTGTGAACCGATTTAAAGCGGCTGGAATTTGGCCCGAGAATAAAAACGTCTTTTCCCAACATTTGTTTAAGGCAACTGAAAATATAAATGCTCTCTCTCTCAAACAAACTGAAATAATGCAAGCACATCGATCTTACAAGATGCTTCTGTTATTATCAATAATCACAACAAGCAAATTCATCAGTAACCTGATGAGTAAAAAGTTACTTCCCCAGTTTTCGTATAAATTGCCACATTTAAATAGTGAACTGCCTACTTCTGGGCTTAACGTTAAAACTTTAGAGAAAACTTTAAAATATTTACTCAATACTAAAAAAAATACGGCACAAAAAACTGGAAATTACATCAAGTCCTTACAAAAATATCTTGGAGGAATCATAAAAAAAAATACGAAAAATGTTCATGTCGACAAAGGTTTGATGTGTACCGATAACAGAACCCTCGGTGTCAGAAGCCGGCAACCAAAAAATAAAGTAAAATAAGGTGAAAACTTTGTGACCTACCTGCCTTAATATTTTCTTTAATGTGCCGTCATGGTTTCAAGGAAGAAAATAAAATTTTCCTTCATTAAAGAATGTTTTGGTTTCACGAAAGGTAATAATTTTTATATCTTCTTATTATTAAATTTATTTAGGAAAAACCTATTCAAATTTGAATAAAACTGTAGTAACTGTGTATACATTCCGGTTCAAGCTGGGTTTTTATTAAACATTTTTCCAGCACACAAAATTATCCTAGTTTTAATAACAATAACCAAAGCTCTTTCATAAAAAAAAACGCAAATAATAATAGTTCTTAAAGAATAAACATCCGGAAATGACGGAAAGATTATTGGGTACATAAGGACTGGTATACCAGACCGACAAGCCTCAAGGCGTTACAATTAATGAAGGTACTAAAAAGCACACTGAACTTAAAAACTGTAAACCGACCTTGTAAATTTTCTTGAATATTAATAAAGTTTTTGAATTTGAATTCGACATTCTGGTTAACGCTCCACGATATTGTACAGTTGTATGATACACCAATGGCGGCGTGAAAAAAATATTCATGACGTCATTTCTATATTGTCGTTTTTTTCTTTTATCATTGAGGTTTTTTTATGGTTCTAGAACACGTGCTGCAGGGAAATCCCTAAAGCGCCACAGGAGCGACAGTATGCTGAATCGCTGTAAAGTGTACTCGGTGAGAAACACAGTACTGGGCAAATTTTTCCAAAGGGATAATGTTCTCCATATAAAAGACTGCTTGAAAAGTGTTGTACGAGGGGTAACAAGTTGAACCTCATACGGATGTGAAGGGCCAGCGCGACATATATTTCTATCATGCACCGCTCTGGGAGGTATTAAGCGGGCGACATCCTTCGAACCCATTCCATGAAAATATTTCTAAAATATATCAAATCGCCAACCGTTCTTCGATGTTCCAGCGAATCAAGGCCGCCCGTCAGTTCCGGGTCTCCAATCAGACGAACAGTTCTTCTCTGAATAGAATGCAACAAATGCAGTGTATGTTTGGGAGCAGAGCCCCAAACAAGGGAGCAGTATTCCATAGTTGGTTGAATTTGAGCTTTGTAAAGAATTAACAGTTGTTGTGGAGTGTAAAGCTTTCTGGTAACTATGTCGGGTGCAGCAAGGTTAACTTTTTTAGAAAAAACTGCCGCCTGGGGTTTTGTAGCGTTAAACTCCACTTGGTTACTGTCACCCCAAGATAGAATTTCTTCCAGGTCTTAGTTGAGGGGAATGACTTCCTGCTGTCTGCGGATATTTGTCTGAGTAGTCGATGTCCGAGCGTTCAAAGTGAATGAAGAGATAAGCGTACTGTCATTTGCAAAGCTGTAGATTGGATTTCCGGTTTTTCCAGCAGATCGTTAATGTGCGACTGGTCGGTAGTTATTTGGCAAGGTCTTCTTGCAATTTTAAGGTATCGGCTAAACTGTAGCACATTTCCAGCAGGAAGAAAATATTCCCTTTCTGTAGGATAGGTTGAAAAGTCTACAGAAAACTGATGTTAGTTCCCTTGCATATTTCATGAGATCTTTCCATTTAGCAGATTTGTAGTGGCAAATTTTGCGCGGTTTAGGCGCCACTCTGTCACTGATTGGTAGGATACTCGATGTCGAAAACAGTTTATGGTCGAAAGAATCTAACTGCTGATTTACGGTGACCGTGTCAATTTCTGGATTGGTGGTTAAAAACAGATCCAGAAGATTAGTGAACTCCCCGTCTCGATCAGAGATCCGTGTTGGTTCGTCAATAAGCTGAGTTAAGCCACAACTGATTGAGAATGATTCAGCTTCACGACCTTGTTCGTCGGTAATATTTGAATACTTAAGCCAATTGATGTTGTGGGCATTAAAGTCGCCCAGGATGGCAATTTCGGCATTTGGATAGTTAATTTGCAAACGATTGATGGTGTCTGCAAGAGAAACAAAAAGTGTTCTAAAGTTAGTTTCACTTGGCAGTCGATAGAGGATGCAGATGAACCTTATGGTTTGTTGAGTCGTTATTTTTAACTATATGACATCAAAGTTTCGGAGCTCCAAAGCCGCTTCTCGTTAGCAAGAGAGGTAGCTTCTGACAAAAAGACAGATTTCAAAGTTACGCCTAAATCGGGAATAGAAGTCGTACCTAAGATAAAGATAGTTGACTGTACTGGTCGATGAACTGACCCTGGTTTCATAGAGGAAGAGTACATGAGGCTTATGTGATTGCAGGTGTTGGTGCACTGAATTTATGTTCGTATGTTGCAAAAATATATTTTAAAATTATGATCTCTACATGTCGACGCCCCTGAACCAGCCCCCACCCGGAGATCCGAACGGAAGGCTATTTTACTTCCGGAATTTTTCGTATCCAGGTACCCCATCATGCTATTTGGTCGCACAATCCGGGACATCGGCACAGCCATGAGACGTTAAGCAACTTCACGCAGTCTAAACCGATGCGATGGTATCACACCGGGCGATTCCTGGTGGGATCTGGGCATCTACCATCTGGGTTGTTCTTTAAGTCGCCTTTTACAGTAGGCAGAATGTACCTGGCGAGATATTTCCTCCCACTCCGCCACGGGGTGGATCCGCTATTTAAGCTAAATTTTCTGCAATCGATTTGGAAGCTTTTTAGGTTAATACTCGTACATTAGAAGATAATATAATTAATTTTTATAATAAATGAAATACCGAGATTAATGTCCTCAATAGCTCTCGTACTCATAAATATCCATTGGACTTCTTTAGTCCAGCTATAAAGGTAATAGCATGAAAAATAAATTCCATAAAAAATGGAAAGTTTATGGCAACTGACATGATTTACAAACATTTAAATTATTGGGACATCTCATCAAGGAAGATAATTACTTAAATCACGAGGCAGAAATATATAATTAATGCAGAAACTTTTGATATTTTGTAGGGGCAAAAGATTAAAACTCGCTCTCTAATTTGTCGTATGTATGGCATATGGCAGATGGCAAATAACTGTAAAGACGTATGTTATTTGTTTGCTGAATATTTGAAAAATTTTTTTCAACCTAAATGAAACAATATTTCTATTAGAACTTGCACATACGATGATACAAGTTCACTTTATGATACTCTTAAAACCCTTTAAAAAACAATATTTTAGGAAATCTAGATACTAGACACGGAAAGACTTAAGGAAGAACACTACCAAGTAATGACTCAATTACAAACGACTTTTCCGAAATATCAACATCAAATATTGACACGGCCTGGACTAAAATTAAATCAACAGTTCTAAATGCCGTATGTGGGTGAAAGAGAACTTATTGTGACAAAACCATGAATGACCTAGAAAATTATAAACATCATAGAAGAAAGGCGTAAATTCAAAAACACTAGTATAGAGAAATAATTACAATTGAAGCGACAGGTCGAATATTGCATAAGGAAATCTAAAGAGACATGGATGGAGGAAAACTCTCGAGAAATGGAGGAACTGAATAATAAACATGATTCGTTTAATCTCCATAAAAACTGGAGAAAGTGACTAGAAACACGAGGAAGAGAATACTAGTGATCACATGAAATATACAATTAACGGAAACGAAGTAGAAACGTGCCTGCGAGAAGTACATTAAACATCTATTTACAGCAGAATGGGAAGATACAACAGAAGATAGTAGCCAGATGGATCATTTGTGTATACTCAAACCAGAAGTGGAGTACGTAACAAAAATTTCTAAGGGTAATAAAGCAGTAGGATCTGATAACATTCCGGTAGAGTTCTTGAAGGTTTTGGACGATATGAACTTAACCACCTTAACCAAAGTTTTCAATACAATATATGAGACGAGTGAAATCTTCAAAGATTAGCTTAGATTAGATTTCATTTTTTTGCTGAAAAAGAACAATCCTGTGATGAATCTTGGATGATCAGTTTAATGAATCACAAGTTCTTTTAAAAATAATCAAACAGAGAATACACCGAAAATGCGAAGAACAACTTGATGAGACGGTTTTAGAGGAGGGTTACAGAAGGGTAAATATAACAAAAATGTGTCTGTTTCATCCACTTTCAAAAAGCCCTTGATAAAATCCAACACGACAAACATATAGAGAACCTAAAAAGTATTCAGATAAAAACGACATGCGATTAATTAAAAATATCTTTTACAACCAAATAGCAGTAGTGCTTGTTAATGATATAGAAACGGATGAAATCCCAATTCAAAAAGGTGTTCGACAGGGCTGCTTCCTGTCTCCCCAACTGTTCAACAACATGTATTCTCAATTTGTGTTTCGGAAAGCACTGGATGTAAGATGTGCGGAAATGAGCATTGGTGGGACATTAATTAACAACCTAAGATTTGCAGATTATACTGCTATAATGGCTGAGAGTGTAGAAGGTCTACAAACTCTCTTAGAAAGAATCAACCAAGAGTGCGAAGAAGTAGGACTCACTATAAATATCGAGAAAACAAAATTTATGGTTGTGAATAAAAACTCAAACATTAACCCTATTCTTATACTGAATGGAAAACAAATAGAACGGGTTCAAAAATACAAGTACCTCGGTTCAGTCATAAATGCACAACTAGATCCAGATGAAGAAATCAAAATCAGAATAGAAATCGCGTGAAAAACATTTGTGAAGTACTCTTCAATGCTTACCAATAAAAATTTAAATTTGCGCATCAGACTGAGGTCCATGGAGTGCTATGTGTGAGAGACTTGTACCATGAAAGCTCAAATTACCTGTATAGATGCATACTAAAGATACTCTGGACTCATAAAGTCACCAATGACGAAGTATTGAGACGTATTGGGAGCAAAAGAAAACTGCTAACAACCATCCAGATACTAAAAATATCTTACACAAGACCCGTCCTGCGCAACGACAAGTACTTATTGCTACAAAACATAATGCAGGGAAGAGTGGAGGGAAGGAAAGAAAGAAGTCTTAGTTCCGAAACATAAGAGAATGGACGAATCTCAGCTTTAAAGAACTGTGGCAAGAGATAGGGGCACATTTAGAGATGTGGTTGCTAACCTTCAATAGAAGACGGCGTGAGAAGAAGAAGAAGATATTAAAAAGGGGGCTGGGTGGACGGAATTCCATCATTCCTTATGGCCAAATGCGCCAAGGATCTGGCACTACTCCTATTTTTCTTATTCAGTCTTTTGGATCGGGGTTTTTCACAATTATAGAAGACGTCCCTAATTGTTCCTGTCCTTAAATCTGGTAAATAATTACCAATCCTATTCCAAAGTTTGCACATTTGCCAAGGTCTTTGAAAATGCTATTTTTCGGCATGTAGTTTTCTTACTAAAAAATCAAATTACTGTACATCAAATTGGGTTTTACCCAAATAGATCTACAGACTCTAATCTTATTTTAGCATGAATCACAGAACCCAGGTTAATTCCATCTTTCCGGGTTCAGCATGGTTTTTAATAAAATAGATCATTATTTGTTGTTAAGGAGATTGGTTGAAGTGAGTGTAGGTCTGTACTATCCTGTATTGGTTCAGGTTTTACGTGGTCAACAACAAAAAGCTTGTTGAAATTGCAAACACTAGGTCAGGCGGTTTTACTTCCGGATATACCGCAAGGCAGTCATCTCAATTACACGGATGACTTTAAAGTCTACAAAAAAATATCTAGTGCCGTTGACAGTCATGATCTACAATACGATCGCCACAGATTTCATATCTACTCTCAAGAAAATAGTGCATTTGTTATTGTGAAATAAGTGTTTTTTATCACATTTACACATAAGAAAATAATAAATAATTATAATATTGGTATAACCCTTCTTTATAGTTATGTGTTTAGTTGCCGCAATTTTGCAACTAGTTTGGTATCTTATATACAATATTTACAAATTACGCTTAGAATTTGTTCAAAATAGGTTGTTAAAATATTTTGCATGTAGAGAGAACATTCGATATGGTGATTACTTTGAGCTTCGGATTCATTTTAGGATTATGTCTTTTGCACCTCGAAGATTAACATACTCAACACTTACATAAAATTATTATTTCAAAAATTAATTCTTCTTATACTTGGTGACATTCAGTGATTCTTAGAAGAACCTTTATCATAGAAATTTATTTATGTTACCGTTTTATTGAACTAATAGTTTTTTAAGTTCTTCATTTTCTACAATGATTAAATATAAAAACTCAATATGTGATATTTTTACTCTTAGAACTTTTAAATACAGACTGACGAGATTATTTCTTAATATATATTCTGGCACTGTTATTACTTTTTAGTTGAAAGAACCAAAAATTAACACTCAGTCTCAGATATTTTTATTATATCGAAAAGAATCCCGCATTAATCTTATGGAAATTTTATCTCCGTCAAATCGGCTGAAAATATAATATGTTATACTTCAAGCCATTGTGATCAAAAGTCTCCATGGACAAAATGCCCAAAAATGGATAGATTAGGAATTATCGAGCGTGGGATTAGTAAAAAACCGCCGAGAAAATGCTATTTTTGAGTTTTTTTAAGGACTTATTTTGACTAGAACATGATTTTACGAAAAATTTCAACGGGATTATATGTTTTTTGGATTGGTGATTATGAAAATAATAATTATTTTGACCTATATCGCTTCTACTTTCGAATATTGGACATTATGGCCATTTCTGAGGTCATTTTTTGATTTAATTCATGCAGAACATATTTCTTTGAAAAATTTCGAACCGTATTTTATATTTTTGAGTTAATAATTAGGAATATAATAATTATTTTCAACCAGTTTGTTCCTATTTTCCAATAGCGTTTATTTTTGCCATGTTTTGGCCATTTTCTGGATTTAATTAGACTGGAACATATAAAAGTTATATTATATTTTCAACAACTCTAAGGAAATTGTTAAGAAAGAATAGTGAAAGCTATATGGCTAAAAATAAACGCTACTCGAATTATTATATTCGTAATTATCAACTCAACAAACATATAATTCCGTTAAATTTTTTCGAAAAAATATGTTCTAGACGAATTAGATCAAAAAGCTTCAGAAATGGCCAATATGGCCAATATTCAAAAGCAGGAGCAAAATGGGTCAAAATGATTATTATATTCATAATTAGTAATCAAAAAAACATATAATTCCTTTGGAATTTTTCGTAAAATATTGTTCTAGCCAAATAAGTCCTTAAAAAAACGCAAAAATAGCATTTTCTAAACGGTTTTTTACCAACTCTACGGTCAATAATTCCTAATCTATCTATTTTTGGACTTTGTGTCTATGGAGACTTTTGATCAAAATGGCTTGAAGCATTACATTTTCAGCCGATCTGACCGGGATCCAATTTCCATAAGATTAATGCGGGATTCTTTTCGATATAATAAAAATATCTGAGACTGAGTGTTAATTTTTGTAAAAAGTGATTACATTACTTAATATCCTATATATAACCCAAAGAGAAATAAATTTTAAAAAATATTTATTTATTATTGCACTCTTTTTATATCATACTCTTTCTGTTTATCTCATGTAATTGTATAGACTTCACTGGATCTAATTTTTTAAAAAATTTTTTTTTTGTTCCAATAAATTAGAAATTTTATCCATCTTTTCTGATCCTCTTTCTTTTCTTTCTTTCATCAATATTATATACTAAATTTCCATTCCATTCAGTAACTACATTCTCTTTTGTTTCTATTCACGATTATTCTTTTTAACAACTTCTCTTCTATACAAATATTCTTTGCTTAAGCTATACTATTTCTTTTTCAAACGTGTTATTATTATTATCTGTTATGATGCTGCCCGGGCCTCACAATTCTGCAACTCTTTTAGTCTGTCTTTTTCATGTTCTTTTTCCATGTACACCCGGTTTTCATATACATTTTAAGATTGTTTTCCTTTTTATTGAGCTCTCTTCTTAAACTTCAATTTTATAAGCAAATCAAAGCAGCATTTTCTCGTCCTGTATCTTGACACTTATATTGACGTTCTTCTTAATTTAGTTTATTATTTCTTCTAGGGATTTATTAAAAGTTGTGTTGGTTATAGTATCTCTGGTCACTTTACTGGTTTTCTTTTTTACTACTTGTTATCGGTCCTAATTACGGCTCACTGAATTTCAGAAAAGTTGCCTCTCTTCAAACTTTAGACCAGCGTTTCTCAATCTGTGGGGCGCTCCCAACTAGGGGGGGCGTGATTACACTATTGGGGAGGCGCGAGCTTATCTGAAAAAGAAATAATTATTAAAAACATTTAATATAATTAATTGAAGGGAAAGGAAAACAAAATACATTCTGATATAATAAAAAATAAAATACACATTTACACTAATATAATACACCTATAAATAGGATTGTATTAGTACTGCACAGTGTATTTACCTAATACATATCAATACTAAATTAAAAACAAATTAAATAATTATTAGTGACTCCCTTGGGCCTGTTTTGCAGAGCAAAGATTTTCGAAGGATGGTTTAATATTAGAAATGGATATTCTGAGTTGTTTTTCTATATTTTGTTGAGATCTATATTTTTGTTTTCAAAGCAGCCAGCGCAGAAAATCCGGTTTCGCAAAGGTAGGATGTTGAAAATGGTAATAGTATACGAAATGATCTTGTTTCAGTGCAGAAAACTCATCATTCACCCCTGCCCAAAATTCAAAGAGTGATTTATTATTAAATTGTCTTTTGATTTCACCACTTGCCGTGAAGTCCATGAAGATTTCTTCTTCGGAAGTTGAGAGCCCTTCGAGAGTATTTTGAAATGGATCCTTAACTCACTCGTAACTTGCTACCAAATTGTCGTCAGTAAGAAAATACTTTTTAAAATTCTTTGGTAACATGGCTAGATGATTATCAATGGTTACTAAAACAACTTTCACATGTTGTTCTTCAGCCTTGTATGATTTAACACATTCACCCACATTTGCAAACATTTCTAGGTTTTACCTTACCTTAAATTTCAATTAAATAAAATTTAAATTACAACATACACATTCAGGATAAATCCGATAGCAGTAGAAGGATCAACTCGACTGAGATGGGCTGTAACTGAACGAGGTGCAGCATTTATACACTTTTGGGCAGACTTTCCGAATGTTCGAGTCAACTCGGAACTTCTCGCGAAGCCGCTACCGATATGGTGGACATGACAGAGAGCAATAGAGAGGCATCGATTCTAATTTTGTCAACGCAGCAGATATATGTTGCCAAATATGAATAGATTTCTTCTTGATTTGTAATTAAGGTCATAGTGTAGCTTTGGCATCAAAATACTGAAAATACATTATTATTGCATGCATTGTTATTGTCTGAGAGGGGGGAGGCGCGATGAAAATTATGTTTGAAAATTGGGTCGCAAATACTGAAAGGTTAAGAAAGGCTGCTTTAGACCAACATTGTACTAACCTTACCCACTTTAGATTTGTGTTTTAAAACTGATTTATAACAGTTTTCTATGCTTATTTCCTGCCTCATGTATCATTTCTGGTGGTGTTTCATCTATAATCAGTAAGGAAACCCAAATATGCAAGTGAAAAACTTTAAAATATGCACATAAATATGCAAATAATTTTCTCAAAATATGCAAATACATGTTGTAAATATGCAGTAAAAAAAATCGAAATAGACTTGAAAAATGTAAATTTATTGTTTCACATTACATGATACGAGTACTATACAAATGTAGCAATAAAAAACCCATTTTAAATTTTTAACATACAGGGCGAATGAACTAAATCTAAATATTATACTAATCATAAATATTATACAAAGCAAAAAATAAATATAAATAATAATATATTTTATTACTTTACTTAAAGATGAATATATAATAATAATAATAATATTGTAGGTACATATTATAAAAATGTATATACGTAGTAAACAGCATGATAAAACATACATTTTAAATTTGATACATACAAATTGCGTTATGTTTAAATATTAAACGAAAATGAAATACCCTGTATATTCAATAGGTATTCAAAAATTATACTTACAATTTTAACACATGCAGAACAGTAGATTTTTCCCATATCTATTCTTAGTTCTTTGTATGGTTTAATCCACACTGACACACTACTGGCTTTGGGCATTTCACTGTAGTAAAATATGACTCACAAGATAAAAAGCACAAATCGACATAACACTTTAAAAGCACAACCAAAAATGAAATCTAATAAATTAATAATACAAGTCTGCTCTGATGGCCGTCTGGGGTTAATTGACTGGTTTTTACTGACCATAAAATAATAAAATTTATTTGGGGAAAACCACCCCCGCGCGGCGGCGGCGGCCTAAACATTGACCCTTATTCCGAAAAATGAATGAAAACGCCTGCCAAATACCTACATTATTATAAATTCCTTCAAATATGCACATATATGCTATTTTTAAAGCATTTATGCATACATTTAGAAAAATGCATATAATATGCCAAATATGCAATATATGCGCTTTGCATATTTGGGTGTCCTTAATAATCAGTATGTGTTCATGTTATGTTGTTTAAATTATGCAAATTTTAGAATTTGTCCTTGGAAAATAATCGACTAACTACGTTGGATAAAGAAGTAATTCAAGCATTAGATAATATTACGGATTTAAAATGGATTAAACTACACGATAATCCATGGAATTGTGACTGCAAATCAAATTATCTACAGAAATTTATAAGGGATAATAATAATTTAAAGGTATGAACAATTTCGTTTACATAGTAAATAATATACAGGATAAGTTAGTTTCTTTATATTCCATGTAAATTTTCTTTAATGTTGGTAAGAGTTAAATGTTTATTTTCGAGTTTGATAGAATGTATATCAATATAGTCTGTCCCATAAATAGGTTCAAATTTGTTATTGTGTAGACGCAATAGAAGAGTGAGTTAAGGTTCCCCTACCTTAACTCACCCGAAGAAACTAGTTCGACAAGAAATACATTCAATTGATACGACTCGGGGGTTCCATTCCGTTAATCAACTGTCTGAACGCTTTTTAGTGTTCCGTACGGAACGCTTACTTGGGTGTCTCTCCGTCTGTCACACCCGATTTTCTCTGAACTTATTTGACATATAAAGTTGAAATTTGGTACTAATATAAGAATTGATGGCCCCATCATAGACGTGTAGTTTTCAAAGGTAAATTTTAACTTGAGGGGTTAGTTTTGGAGGGTGAAATCGAAAGTGAAAAAAAAATTTACTAGGTCATCGAGTGGGGTGTCAAATGAAAGCTTGTAAAACACGAGTTCAAAAATATATATACTTGCGCACACTTTTCTTTGTATTATTTTTAAAAAATCGCGAAACTGGTATCTCGAAAAGTACTGATCAAAAAATTTTTAGAAAATTCTGGAATATTCTATACGGGTTATAGATTGAACGAAAATTATCACGAGTCCATTACCTTTAATAATTTATGTGGTATATAAAAAAAATTCGAGGTCATCAGTTTTCAGTAGAGATCGGAAACAAACTTTGTTGAAAACTCATTTGAGATGCATTTTGCGAAGTCACTGAGCATTTTATACCTCCGTAACAAAATTTTTTATTTTAAAAGTAATCAACGTACGAAACACTAAATGCACAAATTCAACTTGCACTTGACCGGTTATTAATATTTACTCATACATTTTGTTCTAGAATTAGGTACGTTTTCACCATGACGTACATAAATTCCGTTATTACAGTCAAACTAATGCAAAACTAAAGCACATCATTTTTATATTACATAGTCGAGTAATTTTCTAAAATTTAGTATTAATTGGATTTTTATTTGACTGATGGAGTCACGCATATAAATATATTTAATAGTTTTGCGAGCCGAAAAAAAAACTTTGTGAAAGAGTGCTAATAAACTTATTAGCGCCTTTCCCGTAGAATACCTCCATTATTCTTTCAATAATAATAATAATATAGATAGCATATTCTATCTTAGGCAACTCTTAAAAATTGTAAAGATAGATAGACAATTTGTAAAATGCGAAATGGGTCTGATTGTTTAAAGGAGTGTTTTCGGATTTTTCATAGTGTTATGTACAGGGTGAGTCAACGATGGAGTAAAGTTCATTATCTCATTTGTTTCGGGAATGACGAAAAAATTTTAAATACAATAGTTTTAGGGAATGTTAAGGTGCACAGTTTAAAATTATTTTTAAGTATACATGGTGCTACAAAAAAGTGTGGCCGATATAACATGTTTTTTTAAATGGAACATCCTATTTTCTAATTTATTTTTAAAATCTCCGTAAAATTGCATAACTTTTTTTTATTAATAATGTTATATACCTAAACCTTGTAGTTTTTCTAATGTTTCATTTTTTTTAAAAAAAATTACTAGTATTCAGTTTTGTAAAAAAAATGCCAGTAGCGCCATTGTTGAAGGTGGGATACTCATAACTGGTATGAGCGTTCTATAGAGAAGAAAAAAAGATATATGTAAAGAAATTCAAAATAAATCGAAAACTTTTAGATAGGTATATGAGATACTTAATTAAAGTTGGAGGGTTTTGTAAAATCTATCAGAAAAAAATAATAATATACAGAGTGTGCCATTTAAAAAATTTGAGATTTTTCAATTTAAAATAGTCGAAATACATAAATTTATTTTGAGCATCCTGTAGCATCTAACTCAAATTTCTTTACAACATATATCGTTTTTTTCATCTCTATAGAACGCTCGTACCAATTATGAGTATTCCAGTTTCAGAAACAATGGCGCTACTGGCAATTTTTTACAAAACTGAAAACTAGTATTTTTTTTTAAAAATTTAAATATTAGAAAAACTACGAGGTTTAGGTATATAACGTTATTAATAAAAACAATTATACAATTTTACGCAGAATTTAAAAATAAATTTAAAAATAAGATATTCCACTTGAAAAAACATATGTTATATCGGCTACACTTTTTAAAGTACCCTGTATACTCAAAAATAATTTTAAACCGTGCACCTTAACATTCCCTAAAACTATTTTATTTAATATTTTTTAGTCATTCTCGAAACAAATGAGATAATAAACTTTACTCTATCGTTGACTCACCCTGTATTGCTGTATTTTCTAGTTTCCTTGTGTTACAAAAACATATTGACTAATAGTTACTTTCGATATCAAAATAATAGTTATATATAGGGAAACAATGAGAATTGGTTATAAAGATGTCTTTACCTTTATATTTTTTTATATTCGAGAGTGGACTGAAAAGCCTGGTGAATCACAAGGTAACTAACATTTTTTTGTAAAAACAAAAATTTACTTCTTAATATAAACCCCATTGAGCTCAGTACATAATGTGCATCATACTTATTTCCAACACAGTTAGCCTCTTCATTCGATGAAAATTTCTTCCCACCCTTCCCTTCTCCCTGGTTAGGAAACAAAAAAGTCACTTGCTACCAAATCTGGGCAAAAGGCGGGTAGGGAACTATTTCGAAACCTACCACTTCTACATTGCAATGGCCGATGTTTGAGTAGGAGCATCGTCCTGATGAAGAGGCACTTTTTGGCGCTCATCTTGGTCGCTTCTACTTCAACTCATTATGCCAACGGTTCAATAGCGTTGCGTAATAATAGCCAGTTCCCACTTTTTTCGAAATAGTCAATCATAATAATACTCTCTGAGCTCCAAGAAATAGTTGTCATCACTTTCCTCGCTTATAAAATAGTTTTCCTTGCAGTGCACTTTTATCTTCGCCAAACCACTGTTTGGACTGCCGTTTTGCCTCCGCGGTGTAACGGTGGATCCATGTTTCGCCTACAGTCTCTAGAATTGCTTCAGATTATGCTGAAACTTTAGAACTTCATGCAGGATAATATGTACCCATTCATAGGAGAGATCTACCATTTCAGCAATCTCTCGAAGCTTAATGCGACAATCTTCCATCACGATATCTCAATCCTTTCTTCAGAAGAAACTTCAATTGGGCGGCCATGTTTAAATTCATTTATTCAGTAATAAATGGTTGAATGCGGGTGCATTCCCATTAACTTCCTTCAGTTCCGTTTCTATCTGCGTAGCAGTCCACTTTAGCACTGCACTATACTAGGCTTTAACCATTTCTACTTCACTTCAGTTCAAAGTTGTTGTTAAAAAGAAACGTCTGAGTTATGATTGCTAGTTGAACTGGAGCGTTATCTTGTTGCAAAAACAAACGCGCAGCTTTTTCCGGCAATTTTTTCTGCATTGCTGGAAAAAAGCTTAGTCCTCACAACATATTCGGAGGATACAGTAGTCACTGTAGTGCCCTTTAAAATAAAATGCATAAGAATTATGCCTTCACTGTCACAAAAAAAGACTACAATTATATTCTTAGCAATGACGGTGAGTCGATGTGTTTCTATTGTGCCGATTGACGTTTCGTTTCAGGATGAAAAAATACCATTAACGCACTCAGCTGATGATGAATTTTGTTATAGGTTACACTACGCAAGGGAAGAAAATATATGTTTGCTGTTTTTGTACACTGAACGTCACCATTTTAAGTATTTTTTCTCTAGCGGTAGCTATACGAATGATGTCACGCATTCACAAAGAGTGGTAGCGTATTCTAAACTCAACCGCATCTTTCCTTCAACTCTCAGACTCCAAAAAAAATATTTGGATACCTCATAACTTGAATGCACCTCTTAAAGTCACAACGGTTAAATTCCAGTAAATATTCTACAAATTATTATAACAATGGAATCTAGTTTCAGGAGTGAATCAATCTTTTGTAATAATTTCATTCATTTTATTGAAAACTTCTCTGTAGTAAGGTATAAAACGATTGTGGAAAGTTGTTTAATTACATTGAGTCCATAAGTACTGAAAAAGTCTGTGGAGAAGAGAACTAAATGCAACGTGTGACAACGAGTGATTACTATTACAGGTATAAAAGACTCTGTTTCCATTGGTTTTTCTGTAGACGTTAAATTCCAATTTATTAGCTGTTTAATTTATCCAAATTAAAAGATCCAGGAAGAGAAGACCAATTTTTGTTTTGCACATCCTTCTTGCAAAACTGTTCTTTTTACAAAAAACATCTTCCTCGGTTTTGGGCCTTGTTTATCAAGTTGTATCCCATTAGTCTTTTGATATCGTCAGACCACCGGGTTTGCGGGCGTCCTCTACTTCTTTTCTCATTCCAGGGCCTCCAGTTGATTACCTTATGGGTGCATCGATTATCAGAGTCTTGCGATATAACCCGCCCATGTCCACTTCAACCTGCTTACCCTCTCATTTTGGACCTTTCTCGAATTTCTTCATTAGTCAGCCTATCCCTCAACGATATTCCCAACATTCTTCTTTCCATCGCACGTTAAACTACTTGTAGGCGATTTATAATATCTTGATTCAAAGCCCATGTTTCCGTTCCGTATGTCAATACTGGTAACACGCATTGATCAAATGTGTTCGCTTTTAGTGTATTTGGGATATTGGAAAGGAAGATGTTCCGCAATCTGCCAAATGCCGACCAAGCCAATGATATTCTCCTTAATAGATCCGCTTTCAAGTTTTCCTTGGATATTACTATTTTTTGTCCCAGATATACGTAAGAATCCGTTCTTGTGATTTTCGTGTTTTCAATATTCAGTTCTACTTCTTTATCACAGTCGTCATTTGTAATGAACATAGTTTTGGCGATGTTTATCTTCAGACCAATCTCTCTGGACTTGTTGTTAAGTTCGTTCAGTATTTCTTCCAGTTCTTTTTTGTTGTTAGATATAAGCACAATATCATCCGCGAATCACAAATCACAAGTTCTCCTCCTATATTTATACCCTCACTTGTCCATGGAAGTTGTTTGAAAATTTCTTCTAGCGCCAACGTAAAAATTTCGACGAGATGGTGTACCCTTGACGTACCCCTTTTTTCATTTTTATTTTATTGGTATTTCCTTTAAATACTATCTGAAATGTTGCATTTTTATATATATATTGAATACTCTGCGAGTATCTGCTGTCACTTCTACAGTTACTTAGACTATTTAATGTTCCCCAGATTTCAAGGGAGTCAAACGCCTTCTCGTAATCCACAAAGGCCACCCAAATCTTAAAATTATACGCGTTTGACTTTTCTATTAAGGTTCTTAATACTTGAAGGTAATCCAGCGTACTAAAGCCTTTTCTAAACCCGGCTTGTTCTCTAGGTTGGCGTCTAATTTCTTTGTGAGTCTCGCAATTTTTATTTTCAAAACTAACTTGTACATTCTAGATAGTAGGCTGATTGGTCTATAGTTGGTTAATTTAGACTTATATCCTTTTTTGAAGAGCAAGACTACCACAGCAGTATCCCAGTCTCGAGGTACATCGCACATACCAAGACACTTATGCAATATAACTAGCATTCATCATATGGGCTCTCCGTCCTGTTGCAATATTTCGACAAGTATGCCGTCTTCACCTGTTGCTCTTCTTCTTGCCATTTTATTTAAAGAATCTTGTATTTCGTATTTGGTGACGTCGGGAATATCTTCGGATCCTTCATTCATTACTCGTATTTGAATTGAGTCGCTTTTGTCTGGTGATGGTTCAGGTTACTCCCATAAAGGTCCTTGTAGAATCTCTCTATATTCATTCGTAGTTCATGCGTTTCAGTTATTATTTGGTTGTTCTCATCTACTGATTTTGTTATTTGTAGTTGTCCTTCATTTAATGATATTTGTAAAAGTTTCATACTCGTCTTGTTCGCCAGAGTTTCTTTAATTTTCTCAATGTTATAGTTTCTTACATCTCTTCTAATACATTTTCTTATATCGTTATCCAAATTTTTTACCTTATTTTCACATACCACCGTATCTTGTTTCATAGATTTGCGTTTTTGTATTAGTTTGTTTCTTTGGAGAGCTTTTCCTCTTCGATATTTCTCGTGAGAACTACTTCTTTCGCAGATTCTACTATACGGTGAACGATTTTTCTATTAATTTTGTTGAGGGATGAAGTATCTTCTTTGATTTTATGTTCTTCGAGTTTATGTATACACTCATTTTTCTTGTGTTAATTTGTATTCTATCTATCATTTTCACCTTTTTCTTCGTTCCCTGTCGTTGCCCAAACCATTTGGTGATCACTTCCCATTCTGGCTCTATTGATAACCTGTTTATCTAATATTATGTTCCTCTTGTTAGTATTA
>CM032455.1:47150635-47245635 GCA_019049505.1 Pachyrhynchus sulphureomaculatus | reverse complement strand
AGGAGCTTTAGTTCCAGCAGGATGACGCAACATATCACACCGCCGTAAAACACTCGATTTTTTACGCACTAAGTTCGGTAATCGTGTAATCGGCCGTTTTGGAGATCTGCCATGACCACCGCGTAATAAGAACAAACAAGGACTAATCAAAATACATTTCGGTCAATATTAGAGTCAAATTACCCAGTGGTATAATGACATAAAAAAGATTATCTTTTTTTTTTAGTTGGACCCATCGAAAATTATTTGCAACAATACGAACGAGAAATTGCTACATGCAGAAATCTGTCAACCTACAACAAGTTACATGAAATTAGCACTACCAGTAGGACTAACAACATTTTTGGCAATTATCTCGATTCTGCTGGCTCTTTACTTTAAATACAATACAAATATAAAAATTTTCTTGTATTCCAAGAATCTATGCTTATGGTTTGTAGCAGAAGAAGAAATAGACAAAGAGAAAACTTACGACATATTTCTTAGTTATTCTCACAAGGATGAACATTTTGTACAAACAGAACTTTTACCGGGTAAGTTTACGGAGGTATTGGGTACATATAAATATAACAATTAATTTAAAATTTAAATTAAATTAGTGGATTTTTCTTATGTTTTGCAAGTCTCCCACAGGTCTTACCATAATACCCCCAGAAAAACATTATAGTACTCGTATATAAATAAGATACAATTGAAACTGAGTTGGTTTGATATGATTGATGAGATAAAAGTCAACAATTGTGCAAAAGTGGACTTTGTTCAATTTTAGTAGTTTATATTGATTTTTATGTACCCTGTAAGGCGCTGCCAAGCGGTAATTGTTAGCAACTTAGTGAACAATTCCTCTATCGGTCTACGTCCTTAAACAGTTCCTGATAGAGGGCAGGCACGCCTTCAAAATTAAGCTTACATTAGCCAGACGTGCAAATTATTCATATCTTACTTATTCTTTACGAAGTAGTTTCTCTCTATATATATATATATATATATATATATATATATATATATATATATATATATATATATATATATATATATATATATATATATATATATATATATATATGGTCTGTCAAGTAATAATGTAACCGCTCGTGTTCTTAAAAAAAAATGTGTTTCGAGAATATTTTTTGCCATCAATGTATTCTTTGGTGTGCGAAATTACCTTAGGAAGTTGTCTAATAGCCTCCACCATCAATAATCGCCTGGATTTTCTACATACTCCACAAATTTTTTGAATCTCGAGAGACAATTGAGTCAAGGTCCTCAGACTCTTCCCTCTGAGCTTTCTCTTTACAAGGGACGAAACGTTTTAAATAGAGTTGGCGTCCGGCGATTGTGAGGCCCACTCTAGTATCTTATCGTGGGCCCAAGCGAGCCGCTTCGCGACGTGATTTTCGCCCAGTAAAGGTTTCTTCAACGTGTTTCGGAATTTGACAGCATGAGCACGAAGATGTTGTCGAATGGTCTCATGCCGCTTATGGACGTAGCGTCAATTTCTGGTCCCGTGAAAACAAAGACACGATTCGTTTTTCAACTTTCTGTGTAGCTTTGCTTACCGAGCCACGTTTTGGCAAACCGTCGACATTTTTCATCTCGTTAACATGATCTACTCTTCACAAACGATACCGACTTTTTAATATATTTAGCGGCCACGGAATTTGTCATTTTAGGCCTCTCTGGATGGCAATAAAGAAAACAAGTGACGTATTTTGGATTTTACGTGTTTTCGACAAAAGTTCGGAATCGACTGATACTTTTACTAAAATGCGTCGAAGACGAGACAGTCAGTCCAAGTACTCTCCATACACCTGCTTTCTATACTATTTTTCTGTTATGTTTAACTAATTAATTGGAACTATGAGAAAACATGTTCAAATTAATATTTGAAACTTAACCAACGAGGATTAGTATTAAAAACAACTATGGAACATTTTATTTAGAAGTTACATCATTGTTATAAAAATGTAAACAAAATTAATGTCAAAAAAGTCTCCATACACTTAACAATTAACAATAATAGTTTAACGTAGTCTAACGGAAAATAACAACTTCGTTTAGACTAATATAGTGGGAACGCCGTTGGTCTTGATAATTCCTGTAACCTTTTTGTCAAGCTTGCAACCAGCTTTCTAGTAACTTCTGCTGGCACGTTCTCCCATTTGTCCGATATTCTATTTTTTAATTCTTCTCTATTTGAAACATTATCTTTGCGAACGCGCCGTTTAAGTTCCTCCCATAGATACTCGATGGGGTTAACATCGGGTGATTGCGGAGGTGTATGAAGTTGCTGTCGCACATTATGGATCCTCCATTCTCGCAGTTTAACGTAGTCTAACGGAAAATAACAACTTCGTTTAGACTAATATCTAGTGGGAACGCCGTTGGTCTTGATAATTTCCTGTAACCTTTTTGTCATGCTTGCAACCAGCTTTCTAGTAACTTCTGCTGGCACGTTCTCCCATTTGTCCGATATTCTATTTTTTAATTCTTCTCTATTTGAAACATTATCTTTGCGAACGCGCCGTTTAAGTTCCTCCCATAGATACTCGATGGGGTTAACATCGGGTGATTGCGGAGGTGTATGAAGTTGCTGTCGCACATTATGGATCCTCCATTCTCGCACCAAGTTTGCGGTATGTTTCGGATCATTGTCCTGTTGGAAAATGTATCTTTTTTCGAGTGCTAATTTTTAAACACTTTCTTTTAAATTGTCGCTCAAAATGCAAATTTCTAACCCCTTCGGCAGACATGCATCCCAAAGTCGAACACTGCCACCCCCTTGTCTCAAGTGGAACAAAAGTTTTTAATATCGAATGCGGTATTCTTCTTTCTCCGAACTTTAGTTCTGTCATCAGACCCAAAAGGGTTAATTTTAGTTTCATCACTAAAGATTACGGATTCCCAAAATTCAGGAAGTTTAGTAACGTATTCCCTAGCAAAAGCTAACGGCTTTTTGCGATTAGCTTCCAAAATTAACGGCTTCTTCCTAGCTGCACACTCCTTATAGTCTGTCCTGTGTAAACAATTTCTCACTGTTTGTGAACAAACATTTTTCGAAAATAGTTCCCGAACTTCTTCTTTTAATTTTGGTGCACTTTTCTTGGGATCTATAATTATTTGTCTAACAATACTGGTTTCTTCACGTGGAGTCAGTTTCTTGGAACGACCGGAGCGTGGTCGAATTTTATAAGAACCCGTTGATTTATACTGGTTTATAATATACCGAAGAGTAGCAGGCAACTTTTTAACAATTTTTCCTGTATTTTTGTACGATTTTCCATCTTTCCACAAATCAGTTATGATATTTCGAACCTAAAATGAAATTTCAAAATTTCTCTTGCTCATTTTTAGTGTTCCATACGGAACACTTACAAGATCACTTCGGTGTCTGTCTATCTGTCTTCTGTCTGTCTGTCTGTCTGACTGTCTGTCACACCCGATTTTCTCCGAAACTATTTGACATAGAAAGTTGAAATTTGGTACTAATATAGGAATTAATGGCCTCATCAGAACCGTGTAGTTTTGAAAGTTAAATTTTCACTTAAGAGGTTAGTTTTGGGGGGTGAAATCGGAAGTGAAAAACAAATTTTTTTACTAGGTCATCGAATGTGGTGTCAGATGAAAGCTTGGGAGAACTCGAGTAAAAAATATATATATAATGTAATACTTGCGCCCACTTTTCTTTGTATTATTTTTTAAAAAATCGCGAAAAATCGCTGTCCTCCAAAAATTACTTATCAAAAAATTTTGAAAAAATTCTGGAATATTCTCCACGGGGTGTAGATTGAACGAAAATTTTCACGAGTGCATTGCCTTTAATAATTTATCTGGTATATAAAAGAAAACAAAAATTTCAAGGTCATCAGTTTTCATTAAAGATTGGAAACAATCTTTGTTGAAAATTCATTTAGGGTGTGTTTTGTGAAGTCACTGATCATTTTATACCTCCGTAACCGGTTTTTTAATAGTGCTTTGAAAATCCACTGCAAAATTACTAGCAACAAATGATAGATTATAAAGTATGGCCGAAAATTATTCATTTGTTTTCATTTTAGTGAGCAATGTGTAGCTTGATAAATGCGGGTGATTATAACGTGTTTTTTCAATGCCGTTCTTGAGTGTATGGAGACTTTTTTGACATTAATTTTGTTTACATTTTTATAACAATGATGTAACTTCTAAATAAAATGTCCTTTAGTTGTTTTTAATACTAATCCTCGTTGGTTAAGTTCCAAATATTAATTTAAATATGTTTTCTCATTGTTCCAATTAATTAGTTAAACATAACAAAAATATAGTACAGAAAACACGTAATATATGGGGACTTTTTGAACTGACTATATATATATATATATATATATATATATATATATATATATATATATATATATATATATATGCACAACGTAATTAAATTAAATAATAAGCCGACTTAAGTTTGCGATTTTCCTTCTCATTTTAAATGTTAACCACAGGCGTGATTTAATTTTATTGTTGTCGTTATTAATTTGAATGTAATTAATAGCGACTCTAGAAGTAACTAATATCTACTAGAATTGAGCAAAGTTCATATTCCAATTGAGGCACCGGATTGCAGAACTGCCTCTACGCGTTAGCCTAATAGGCAATCAGTTTATAACGCAATAATCTACTCGTCGTTTTTCTGTTAATAATTAACGAATCAAGTTGATTTTTCCGTAGAAACATTCTTTAGGCGTGTGCGCTTCTTATGGATATACTCGTTTGATAAAATTATTTGTTTAATTTGTTATTAACAATGAATAAACTTTACGCTGAAAAATTTCAATATTAATTAACAAATTGACCAAAATGAACAATGTCGGGTTATTGCGGCATTTGCGAGTATTATATCAAAAATTCAGGTCAGAATGTTAATTTTTGCAGCAATGATATGAATAAATAAACAAATGCGCGCGAGCTCTTGGCGCACGCACGCGTTTTCATGCAGCTAATCGTAGTGAAAATTTATATTTGAATGCTTCCAGCTGTCAAAAAGACATTTCGTTTTGTTACTTGGTTATTATTTTTGAAAATTATTAAATAAATTAATGTTAATTTGGTAATTTGCCGTAGTAAAATCAAATAAGAAAACTACATGATCTAGATATAAATTTTTAAAGTAAAAATTATTATGAGAAGGTATATGCACGCTTCAAAATCGTTTTTATAATTTTTAAACCCAAAATTCAAAAACCAGTTGATTTTACAATTTGGTTTCTTCGTTTGGTTAAACTATTAAGAAAACCAAATTCGAGAACCGAATAGTTAATAGACACTATTTCACTGAGTTCCCACAACGTTTATAATAATGGTTACCATTTTTATATGTATCAAATTTTTTCTATAAAACTTTCTTCAATATTCTATTTCATCTGTGCTCAATGGAAAAAAGTTTGGAACGAAACTTTTTCTGTATAGAGCAAAAAGTTTGGATTCAAGACTAATTTAACGCAAAAAAAATTTTGATTTAAATTTTTTTTTCTCTTTTTAGAAAAAAAAAATCTATTCTGAAATATTTTCTCTTGAGTCAAAACTTTTTTTTCTGAGTGTACAAAAGAATTTTTAAAACACATTCTAAATTTGTGTGTAGGCACTTGTTTTTAAAACATACAATAATAATTTATCGTTACTCCTCTAAAAACCAAACTGTAAAACCAAATGGTTTTTGAATTTCGGAATGAAATATTGTTACAACGATTTGAAAGCGTGCATATATCTTTTTATAATTTTTACTTGAAAATTTTTATATCTACATACCCTTACATAAAAACACCCAAAAAAACACTCCAAAAAACACTTAACTAATTGAGCACATTCTGAGTTGAGTGTTTTTCCTTACGAAAAACACTCAACTTCAGTGTTATATTATCAAAAAATAAACAATAAAGATTTTTTTATTAGAATTACCAAATAAGAAAGTAATATTTTTTTTGGCAACTGAAATCTATCGAAGAACAAATTTTCCCTGCGATTAGCTGCACGAAAATGCACGGGTGCGCTAAGAGCTGTGCGCGTTTGTTTATTTATTCATATCATTGCTGCAAAAATTAGCATACTGACCTAAATTTTTAATATGATAATCGCAAATGTATAAAAAATAAGCCGACATTGGTCCTTTTGGCCAACTATTTAATTAATATTGAAATTTTTCAGCGTAAAGTTTATTCATTGTTAATAACAAATTAAACCAAGAATTTTATCAAACCACTATATCTATAAGAAGCGCGCAAGCGTAAAGAGTGTTTCTACGCAAAAGTCAAATTGATTCGTTAACAGCAAAAAACGACGAGTTGATTATTGCGTTGTAAATTGATTTTTCCCGTCGATCTACGCGTTCTCAGCGTCCTGCCTACTAGGGAAACAGGGGTCACGCGTAGAGGCAGTTCTACAATCCGGTGCCTCAATTAATTATTGCTATTGATCCCTTTGCTATTAAGTTAAAATTAGATGTATATGCAATTTGTTGCATCTTGTGACTAAATGTTTTCACAAAAATTTGATAAAGCGATTTATTCGGTACGTTTCTCGCAAACACGATGTTGATTTTTTTTTTCACTTTGATTTGCTTGAATTCTTCTACAGAATAATAACATAATTCGAATAATTTAACTCTATATTTTAAATGATTAGCTTGAAATCAAACAGTAACAAGCCGAATCTAACTAACAACGAATCTAACTCGTGACTTGCAATCCGCAATAACAAAAGTTAATGTATGGGCTAGCAACAATGAACTTTCCTTCTCCCCTCCCAAATCCGTCAGCATACATTTCTGCAAAATTCGAAGTTGCCCAAAAATAAACGTATTCACACTAAATAACCTTCCTATTCCCCCAATGAACTCAGTCAAACTTCTTGGACTTATATTTGATAGCAAGCTTAATTGGGCTCCACACTTTAAGAATCTAAAAATCCGAACCATTCAGGACCTAAACCTATTGAAAACATTGTGTAGTACCAAATGGGGCTCGGATCTTCCCACACTTATTAGATTATACAAATCATTAATTTTACCCAAACTAAGATATGGGGATTTTCTATATAATTCGGCACCTCAAGGAGTAAAGAGATCTCTAAACCCTATTCGAAATCAGGCCCTGAGACTGGCTACAGGAGCATTCCGAACATCACCCATAGCAAGTTTACAATGTATAACATCAACTCCTCCACTCTACCTAGACAGGCAATTCTCCTTGATGAAATTTTACACATCTTCACTCCAGAAATCCTATACAAAAAATACAATTAACTTCTCAAATTCTCATCGCCCCAACATGATAGCACCCAAAGATTCAATCCACTACAGAATAAACAAATTCATGTTACTGCATAACCTCTCTCCACCAAAATTTGATTACCCTCTCTGGAAAAACTTCCCACCTTGGATCTCCCCAACCCCAAAGGTAGACCTTCATCTCCATTCCAACAATATAAAAGATAATAACCCAACAGAAACTAAGTCAGCATTTCTTGAAAGAATCCATTCTAAATACCCTGATCATTCTATAATATTCACCGATGGCTCTAAATCAGATCAGGGAGTGGGTGCAGCTTACGTCCATGACAGAATAATCAAACGCCTTCAACCACATCCATACAACTCCATCTTCACAGCAGAATTAATTGCCATCAAGGAAGCTTTCAAGTCTTCAATTTCCTTAACCCAAGGGACAAAAAAATTTCTCATAGCTTCTGATTCCTTGAGTTCGCTGAAATACATTATCTCCAACAAAGACAACAGTACTTACTTAAGTCAGATCAGCGATCTCTTATATATGGCTAAATCCAGAGGAATTAAAATTTCATTCATGTGGATCCCTGGTCACATGAACATTAAAGGTAATGACAAAGCAGACAGAGAGGCTAAACGAGCGGTAACAAACGGAACGCCCTTTATGGGAGGAAAACAACAGTCACGATTATATTAAAATGCTAAGCTCAATAAAAAGAGACTTATTCCAGCTGGAGTGGGACCTGGAGCATAATGAAAATAAACTATGGTCAATAAAACCTCAAGTATTCCCGTTTCTTCATAACTCAAATGATAAAAGATCAGAAAATGTTTTGCTGAGAAGATTGGCCATAGGCCATACTTACCACACTCACTCATATCTCCTAAAAAAAGAAACAGCTCCGAAGTGTGTGGTATGCAATTCCTCCTTGACGGTCAAACACACCTTTGAGGGAGGCAAATCACTCCTCTCACCCGAGAAATAAACACAACATCCCACACTCCCTCAAACAGAATATTGATCAATTCTCATCAATGGAGGAAAAAATCAACAAAAACCTAAAGATCAAAAAATATCTATATAACATTTACGATGCGCTCTGGCCAACAAAAACAAACAAACAAACAAGTAACAAGCCGAAATTTTGTTATTATTAAAGCAATGTATTATTTGATATTAAATTTTATTAATTTATGAATTTCCATTATCTATTTTTTTTTTATTTTGGAAGTAGATTCCCATAACCTGTGTTGGAAATTTGATCTTAGTTGGGTATTCCCTTAAATGTGGTTATTCATTCAGTTTGCTTAAAACCGCAATCCTTTAGTTCAAATACTTAATAGTTATTGATGAAAGAAGTATTAAAATTAAGTTATCAATGGTTTTACTCACTTGAAAACATTTATTAGTCAGCATTCTCAGATTTTTTTTAGGATATTTCTATATACAAGATTTCCAGTTCATTTGCCAATACTAAAAATTTCATTTTAAAAAGCATTTCTATAATAATACTTGCGAACCTGCATCTGCAAGGTCAGCGTGTGTGACATAGTCTTAAACCTTGATATTAATTTACCTAATACACCAAAAACCAATTAATATTATAAACGTCATTTCGATGAACAAAGTAATATTGTTCATTTTAACTACTTAAATAGCAAAGATGTATGTGTACCACGGATTGGACCCACTATAAATGTTATAACAAATTTTATTAGTTACTAAATTGTTATTAAATGACGATTTCAAACCTCTAACTTCTACAATTATTCGTTACAAATATGCTGGGAAAGAGGTTTATAAGTCTTATTATTTTTAGTTCAAGATATTTGAGTTTTGTTAAATAATAACCGCCCATTCTTTTTCATTTCTTTATACTTTACAACGGAGGGACCATCAATGTATTGAAAAGAGTCCCTTCGAGATACGTACCTTAACGCATTTTATTTAATATCTAGGTCAGCTAGCCCTAGAGAATGAAAAGTGAGATTTCAAAATCAGTGACATCTCAATAAGTAATAATGATTATGCGGACTGGGCCGCAATTTTAGTTAACAATTTCGAAGCCCTTTGGTGAATTTAGCCCAGTCGTTAGGAGTTTTGAGCTCTCATTAAATATAACAGGCTGCCTTTTAGCACACAGATAGTTTTTTGGACGTAGAATACGATACAAAAAGTTTGCTAAAGTTTTTTGTACGCTAAGCCGACAAAATCAAAAATTCTCTTTTTCGGTAATATCTCGAAAAACTAATAGTATCACGTGAAAGAGCGGGATATATTAAAAAAAAACACAGTATATAGATTTTTTTATTAGCGTGAGACTTTTTTTAAAAATTCGGATAGGTGACTCAAAAAGTGTAGCACGCCAAACAGGTTAATTTGGAAGTCTACGCGCACCGCTCAAAGGTATATATATATATAATATATATATATATATATATATATATATATATATATACATATATATATATATATATATATATATATATATATATATATATATATATATATGTATGTATGTATGTATGTATGTATGTATGTATGTATGTATGTATGTATGTATGTATGTATATATGTATAATGTAAAAAAAACCTTAAAGATAGCGTTTTGAAGAGGAGACTTTCAGCTTTCCGATGATACCTATGAAACGAATAGTTTTTATTTTTGTTGCTTTATAATCTGTAAAACTTAGTTTGCATGATTTTAATATGCATATAGTAAATTACAAATATTTAATAAAATATAGTATTGAAAAAAAGTCCTTGTGCATATATCCTTATTATACCTTAAGTTTCAATGTAAGAATAATTAAAAATACCCACAATGTCTGTGTTATTGAAAAATTGAGTTTTAAAATATGAAAATTTCCCTGCTGTAGTGCGCCACCGGCAATTTTACGTTCAAAGTGGTACGAAATGGTTAAAAAGGGAGAACAAATTTTTAGTTACAGTTAGTTGGTATTAGAAAATCGTTAAAAACTTAAAAGAACTTTCTTTTTTTTAGTAAATTTGGTCTTAAAAAAGTTTTGTTATTAATCATATAACTTAACCTTAAAATAAAAAATATTTAAAGATGGGAAATGAAAAATAAAGGTTTAAGCCTTAAGTATAAAGTATTTATATTTCATTTAAATATCCAGGTGCAAAGAAAACATTGAAAATACAAAAATTCTAAATTACTCGAAGAAATGAAATGAATTACGTACTCTCCGGTCGTCATATTGGATTCGACATTTCGAATTTTTCAAATCTGTCATCGGATTCCTAATCAGCACCCCGAGAAACCTCCTAATAGCCAATATCAAAATATTTAATAGTATACAAAAACGTTAATTTAATCATAAATGAGGTTGGAAGCATGATTCCTACTAGAAATGAAGGGATTAAACCAATCATTTTATGCTAAATAATTTTTTTAAATTACGGTAAAACTAAAAAAAATAATATATATACTATATTTTTTGCAAAATTTCCCGTTCTTTCATGTGTTTCTATTAGTTTTTCGATATTTTTTTTATTATTCGAGATATTTGCGAAAAAAACGCATTTTTATTTTATTTTGGATTTTGTGGGCTTAGCATACATCAAAGTTTAGTAAACTTTTGTTTTATCATATTCTACGTCCAAAAAACCACCTGTCCAAAATTCAGCCTGTTAATGTTTAATGAGAGCTTTTCGTCAAAATTTGGCTCTGACGACTAAGCTAATTTTAAATGGGCCTTATGATTTTAGTCACCTATATATATATATATATATATGTATATATATATATATATATATATATATATATATATATATATATATATATATATATATATATATATATATATATATATATATATATATATATATATATATATATATATATATATATATATATATATATATATATATATATATATATATATATATATATATATATATATATATATATATATATAATATATATATATATATATATATATATATATATATATATATGTATATATATATATATATATATATATATATATATATATATATATATATATATATATATATATGTATATATATATATATATATATATATATATATATATATATATATATATATATATATATATATATGTATATATATATATATATATATATATATATATATATATATATATATATATATATGTATATGTATATATATATATATATATATATATATATATACATATATATATATATATATATATATATATATATATATATATATATATATATATATATATGACAAGTTTCTTTTTGGATCGCAGGTGATTAATTAATTTTGATTTTTCAGCATCCAAGGTTTCTAATGGCATCCTTGATGTAAATGCCATATTTTTAAATTAATGTGTTAGTGAATAGTAGCTGTTTTATTTCAGTGTTGGTCTTTGTTATGACAATTGTTATTTATGGTCATTCTTGTTAGATTAATTCGCACACTGCATTTTGTGCCCTGATGAAGGTCCCAACCTAGGACCGAAATTTTGGCCAAATGAATATAGTGTGAACATCTGTTGTTGCCCATTTGCCAAGTTCCCCAACTATTTTCATATCTTAGGATTTTGTTAGATGCGGCAATGTAATCATAAAATTAATTTAACAAAGTCAATCATCAAGAAGATTTCTAAGTTACTAATACATTATCTATTAAATTATTTCGTTTTGTATTTTTTAAGGAATCCCAACAAATATAAAAGAATACGTTAGTTAGAAAAAGATTTGTGATAATCTCCAATTTATTTTATTTAAGGATTAATTTCTTTAAAATGACAGTTAGATGACAAATGACTTTCCAAATACACGTGTTTTGACACTAGTTCACAAGTTAAACGATTTTAATTACCATTGAAGTTTGTTTTAATAAAAAAATATTCTTGAATGTTTTTTGCTCTTCTAGGCCTAAACAGTTCTGAATCATCCTTCAAGATTTGTCTACATTATAGAGATTGGAAGGTTGGAGAATTTATAAGCAAGCAAATTATAGACACAGTGTTAGATTCACGAAGAACCTTGGTAGTCTTATCAAATAATTTTATGGAAAGTGTTTGGGGTAAAATGGAATTTAGAACCGCCCATATGCAAGCATTAAAGGAAGGAAGAGCGAGGGTAAGAATCCCAGTAAACAATGATTTAATTATTCTATTAAAAGTACAGTAGCACCAAAAAGAGTTTAGTTCATTTTTGATTTATGTTAATTGCAAGAAATATCTCCTCTCTATTAATCTAGGGAATGGTCTTTTTGCGTCCGCAAATTCTTTTCATTGTTGTCTATTATTTGTAATTTCCTTTCAGTTAAGTCTCACTGTAAGCATCAACCTACATGTATGACCTCCATACGAATAATAAAAACCCATGTATCATGTAAGCGTGAGAAGCGAAAAGATCATACATATAAAAAACCCCACGAAACTATTTCACATCTCTGATAGTGTTAGTAAATATGCACGACTCGTGCGCAAAATCCTTTATTTTAAGGGGGTAGACCTATGTAAAAAATTTTTTGGACGACTCTTTTTAGATAAAAAGTTAGTTTAACATCTGACGAATGCCCTCACCAAGCTTTAAATCGAAATTTAAACTCTAAATGCACCTATCGTGTCATAAAAGAAACCGTCTCTGATCTGTACCGAAAGCAGACATATAAGCGAGCGCGTGAATACTTTACCTGTAGGTTTTAAGACTATATAAAATACCTGTTTCACTATTTTGGTAATGGGTGCTATTACTGAAAAGAAGAAAGCCATATTTTTTCGTTTGGATAGCATCCCCAAGGTAGCGCCAACAGGTGAAAAGCTGAGAGTATTCCGCTTTTTTTTTCTCAAAACGTAAAACTTCGCACGCCGCACAGTGGGCGAGGAATCTGATTTTTCGTTCAAAATTCTCTAGAGCCCTCAATTATTGACATAATCAGACATTTTTTTTAAATACTCATAAGCGGATTCTGGAAAAACGTAACGAAGTCGATTTGCATAATATAATCTCAAAATTTTTTAAAATTGCAAAAAGCAGCACGGCACCGGGAGGTGAAATTTCGAAGTTGATGTGATTTAAAGTTTACACGTTCAAAACTGGTTCATCGGGGGTTTCTAAGGTAGCTGAATCTATTTTTGATCATATGCACCATTTTAAGGATTGAAAATGGGGTTGAAGGGGAAGAAATTACGATATTCACCTGAATTAGAGTTTCGCGTTCAAAACTGGTTCCTCGGGGGTCTCTTGAGTCGCTGAATCTATTTTCAGGGCCATTTTGATCATATATATCGTTTTGAGTAGTAAAAATGGGGGTTGGAGGGGGAGAAATTACGATATTTTCCTGAATTAGAATTTTGGGTTCAAAACTGGTTACTCGGGGGTTTCTGGGGTCGCTGTATCTATTTTTCAACACCCATTTTCATCCCTCAAAAGGGTGCATATGATCAAAATGACTCCGAAAATAGATTCAGCGACCCCAGAAACTCCACAAGCACCAGCTTTGAACGCGAAACACTATTTCAGGTGAATATCGTAATTTCTCCCCGTCCAACCCCCATTTTCACGCTTCAAAAGGGTGCATATAATAAAAATGCAGTGACCCTAGAAACCCCCGATAAGCTAGTTGTGAACTCGTAAACTTGAAATCACGTAAACTTCGAAATTTCACCTCCCGGTTCCGTGTTGCTATTTGCGATTTTAAAAAATTTTGAGGTTATATTTTGCTAATCGGCTTCCTTATGTTAAACCGGAATTCGGTTACGAGAATTTAAAAAAAATTGTTTGATTTCGTAAATAATTGAGGGCTCTAGACAATTCTGAAAGAAAAATTAGATTCCTGGCCCACAGTGCGACGTGCAATGTAGCTCAAAAAGTAATTCACGGATTGAAATTTTATACAGATATTTATTTACCTATTGACCATTAAATGAATGTCCAAAAATGATAAAAAGTTAATTATAAATATTATTTTTTGACAACTGTTTATAAAATAACCGGTCAAGTGCAAGTTGAACTTGCGCAATCAGTGTTCCGTACATTGATTGCTTTTACAATAAAAAAAATTTTTACGAAGGTATAAAATGATTGGTGACTTCACAAAACACACCCCAAATGAGTTTTCAACAAAGTTTGTTTTCAATCTTTACTGAAAACTGATGACCTTAAAATTTTTTTTATATACCAGATAAATTATTAGAGGTAATGCACTTGTGAAAATTTTCGTTCAATCTGCACCCCGTGGACAATATTCCAGAATTTTTTCAAAATTTTTTAATCAGTACTTAACAAGATAAGGTGGGGGGACAGCAATTTTTCCTGATTTGATAAAAATAATACAAGGAAAAGTGTGCGCAATTATTACATTGTATATATATATATATATATATATATATATATATATATATATATATATATATATATATATATATATATATATATATATATATATATATATATATATATATATATATATATATATATATATATATATATATATAATTATATATATATATATATATATATATATATATATATATATATATATATATATATATTTATTTATTTATATCCATATTTTACTCGTGTTTTCACAAGGTTTCATTTGACAACACACTCAATGATCTAGTAAAAAAAATTTTTTTCCTCTTCCAATTTCACCCCCAAAACTAACCCCTTAAATCAAAATTTAACTCTCAAAACTACATGGCTCTGATGAGGCCATCAATTCCTATATTAGTACCAAATTTCAACTCTCTATGACAATTAGTTTCGGAGAAAATCGGGTGTGACAGACAAACAGACACCGAAGTGATCTTACGAGGCTGGTTTGAAAAGTCCGTGCAAAGTCCGAGAGATGGCACCACCGGCGCGTATCGAGGTCATGTTTAGTTAGTAGCATCTCTTGAATGAACGCACACCAAGTTTCAGCCATATTGGTCTATTTCTTTGTGTTTGGCATTCGTGTAAATCAAGGAAGTCGAGTGATTTTCAAGAAATGGACGAAAAACAATTTCGTGTGGTGGTTTAAACATTACTTTATGAAAGGCAGAACGCCTCAGGAGACTAAAGAGAAGCTTGATAAACATTATGGTGACTCTGCACCTTCGATTAGAACAGTTTATAAGTGGTTTCAAAATTTTCGGACTGGCTATATGGGCACAAGTGACGCTGAACGTTTTGGACGGCCTGTGGAGGTTACGACTCCAGAAATCATTGATCAAATCCATGATATGGTGATGGATGACAGAAGAGTTAAGGTGCGTGAGATTGCTAGTGCTGTGGGCATCTCGACTGAACGGGTACATAATATTTTGCATAAACATTTGGACATGATTGCCGCGATTGCTCACGCTTGACCAAAAACGGAATCGTGTAAAGTGTTGCAAGGATGGTTTGCAGCTGTTCCAGAAGAATCCGGAGGACTTTTAAGCGTCGTTTCGTCACTGTGGATGAAACGTGGATACATTACTATACTCCTGAGACCAAACAACAATCTAAACAATGGGTTACCAAGTGCACCAAAAAAGGCGAAGACCGTTCCTTCGGCCGGAAAGGTTATGGCGACTGTCTTTTGGGATTCGCAAGGGATAATCCTCATCGACTATCTGGAAAAAGGTAAAACTATTACAGGTGAATATTATTCATCGTTATTGGACCGTTTGAAAACCGAGCTGCAAGAAAAACGCCCGCGATTGGCCCACAAGAAAGTCCTTTTCCATCACGACAACGCACCAGCACACACCTTAGCAGTTGTGGTCGCAAAATTAATGGAAATAGGATTCCAACTCGTTTCACATCCCCCCTATTCTCCAGACTTGGCTCCCTCGGACTACTATTTGTTCCCCAATTTGAAGAAATGGCTGGCGGGACAAAGATTTTATTCAAACAAGGAGGTGATTGCAGACACTAATGGATATTTTGCAGACTTGGACAAATCCTATTATTCGGAAGGGATCAACAAACTAGAACATCGTTGGACGAAGTGTATAAGCCTAAAAGGAGATTATGTCGAAAAATAAAAAAGGTTTACCCCAAAACACATAAGTAGTTTTTATTTTTGCACGGACTTTTCAAACCAGCCTCGTATAAGTATTTCGTACGAAACACTAAAACAGGTTAATTTTTTCAAAGTGGTTCCAAATTCACATTTTTTTTTTTTGTAAATTTAGAATCATGCAAAGCATATAATCATACTCTAATGATTTTTTTTGTGCACTGTAGCGACCTGTGCGTTGCACGGTGCAAATTGAAGGAGTCAACTTTGAGCTGCTGCTGCTCCGCCATTCTGAATTTTTTTAAAAATTTGAGACTCTATTTTTGAAGCCAAAAAGTTGTTCTTTTTTTATGTACTTTTTCTATTTTGTATAAATATTATAGCTTCTCAATAAATGATTCACAAAAAAACGGTCGCGTACACAGGCCTTCCCTCTTAAGATAAACATATTCTAGTCTTTAGCCCGATACTGAATTTTAACTAGTTGAATGACTCATTAGAACTAGTTATTGGTTCAAAGAACACGGAAATTTTGGATTGTTTGAATTAAGCGAGAAACGTAATATAATTTTACCATTTGGCGCGCTACTAAATAAATTGATTCGTTTCGCCTACATGTGTAGGTACGATGTTGTTTCAGGATATTGTAGCTGTAGTAAAAGCAGCTTTGCAAATCTCAAATTTTTCAAAAATTGTTACCCTCTTTATCCTGCCATGATCGTTTTTTTTCGAAATTTACACTATTCAAATTCTCCTTTGAGTAATTAAGATATCGCTGACTTGGACTATTTTAAATAAAGGTTTTGTTTTTCTCAGTGTTTCATTAACAAGTTAATAACTAGAGACCGGATAATATGCATTTGCATATTTTCATATGTATTTGCATATTTAGACCATTCTCACCGATTATTGCATATTTTCCCTATATTTACAATATTTCTCGGTATTACTAGGCAATTGAATTGCTCAGGGTATTGTTAATGCCGCCGTCTGGAACCGATCTTATCGCCGGGACATTACCTGCAATAGTCTAAACATCAATTAGGTTATAGTGCCAAGGGAATACCCAAAATTACGACGGTATTTTATTCCTTTGTTTCTTGGTCGGGATATTAAGTGATAAGTAGTTAGTTTCTAAGAATATTTGTTTGAGCGTGGATTAAATAAACAATTTTCTTGAAGACGAATTTTTATTTTTAAAACAAGATATCGGTTTTAACATTATTGTTGACGCGCTTGCATCAATGTAGTCTTTTTGCAATTTTTAACGTGTTGTGTTAAAGTTTAACGTGTACCATGCCACCCGCAAAAAAAAGTGTCTCTTCGTGGGTAGCTGATTATCCTGGAACATTTACATACGATGGAAATGTTTTATATTGTCGAGTTTGCGAGAAAAAACATTTCGTGCACAAAAAAGTTTCAAATTGACCAGCATGTCAAGACAAGTCTTCATATCGCAGGATTGCAAAAAAAGGCCCACGACAACAACTTATAACAGCAGCAAGTAGCAGTGATTCCACTTCTATAGGCAAACAAAAAAAACCACTTTAGCATGGATTTATGTGAAGCATTGCTTGCAAGTAATATTCCTCTCCACAAACTTACAAATCCTACATTCAAAGATTTTCTGCGAAAATATTGCTTGAATCAAAAAATACCAGACGAATCAACACTGCATAAAAATTACATACCAACAATTTACCAACATGTTCTGGAAGAAATACGTAATAAACTTAAGGGTGAAACTACCGACAGTTGTGGTCGCTATATTGTGAATTTAATTGTGGGTGCATTAAGATTAGAGCCTTCTTCTTCATATTTGGTGGCCTGCAAAGAACTTGACAAGACAAATCATTCTACGATCGCCAGATTTATGAATGAGGGTATTAAAAAAATATTTCCTGAATCTTCTGCAGATGAAAGAGTGTTTATATGCTCGCAATAACGCCTATAAAGAAAAACTGCCAAATGTGCCTTTACCTCCCGAACCAGTGGTAACTCGATGGGGAACATGGATTGAAGCTGTACTATTTTACAATGAACATTTCGAGGCCATCAAAGGTTTAGTAAATGACTTCGATATTGTAGAGGCTATGGAAGCATTTAACGATTCTGATATTTAAAAAAACATAGCTTTGATTAGCACTCACTTTTCCCACATACCTGCAGGTATTAAAAAGCTTGAAACTCAAGGTTTGACGTTGACCGAATCAATTCAGTTAATGAATAAAATCCGTCAAATAAACTCCACATTGCCAGATGTATTCCCGCGTAGAGTTAAAGAAAAGTTTGAAAACATTTTCTGCAATAACCCAGGCTTTGAACCTTTGTGTCAAATTGATAGTTTTATTAATGGGGCGGGTGAACTTTTGCCAGAAACAATAAGTGCTAACATAGCACCCAAATTCAAATACTGCCCAGTTACCTCAGTGGATGTGGAACGGTCTTTTTCCACTTATAAAAATATTTTAAGTGATCGAAGACACAATCTTACTACCCAACATTTGGAACAATACCTTATTGTTTACGTGTACAAGAATACAAATGTTAAATAATTTTAAAAAATGTTAAATAATTGTTAATTAAATTTAAACATCGTTGATAACTTGTTAATTTTATGCTGATTTTGAAATAAAAAACTAAAAATTACTACTTTTATCATTATTTAATATTGCATATTTTGATCCTTTTCATGCATATTTTAAGCATTTTCATGCATATTTCAAGATTTTTATGTTGCATATAATCCGGTCTCTATTAATAACCATTGTCCTTAAATTTATGTTATTAGCGTGGACAAAGTTAGAGTTGCCTAAAGTGCAAAAATAACTATATTATTTTTAGGTTATTGTTGTTATTTACGAAGACTTAGACGAAACCAAATTAGATAATGAAATGAAGGCTTACCTCAACACAAACACATATGTCAAATGGGGAGATCCATGGTTTTGGAGTAAGCTCAAATATGCGTTGCCACACTCAAAGCACCGTTGTAAAAATTTACCAATCGAAATGGAATCCTTCCATTTAAGACGTGAACCCTAAATTAGAAATATTTAAATGTAACATTTCTCCAGTACCTGATCACAGAAAATGTCACCTTGTAAACATGTATCCTTTTAGTTAGTAGTAATTATGCTTTTTTTATAAGACTTGCCACTTTGTAAATAGTATTAGTAGAATAACAGAATGAATTTCGATAAAAATATGATGTTAGTTATAATCTGGTAACAAGAGGGTAATTTTTCCACAATTTTCAAACGCATTCATCAGTCTATAGATTTTATAATTGTACATTGCGCAGATTATGGTAAATACATAAAAAATCAAAAGAAAATATGGGTGAAAATTTGTGAAACGGAACACCTCCGACCCCCAAATTGTTATAAACAATACAAGTTAGGGATAGCAATCCAGCAGTGTTTTCAATCCCGCGGAGTGATTGCTGTATTGGTGCTAATCCCACGGTATCCCGCGTAGGTTTTACATTTTATGAAATTCAATAAATAAAACGTTTTATTTTATCTGTAATCAAACCAAGTTTAATAAAAAGTAAAAAAAAAAAACAATTGGTAGTACTGTAGTTAACAAAATTATTTTGGAGTTTGGCTTCTTATTATTTAACTGCACAAACAACACATCACATACCTATATAATGACTATGACTTTATTAGCTTTTTGAATGCTAGTAACTTTGGGCGCATTAACTTATCTATTTTTTTATATATCTAATAACCGGTCAAGTGCAAGTTGAACTTGCGCAATTAGTGTTCCGTACGTTGATTGTTTTTAAAATAATCTTTACTGAAATCTTTGATGACCTGATGACCTTGAAATTTTTGTTTTTTTTTATATATCAGATAAATTATTAAATGTAATGCACTCGTGATAATTTTCGTTCAATCTACACCCCGTGGAAAATATTCCAGAATTTTTTCAAAATTTTTTGATAAGTTCTTTTCGAGAAAGGCGGGGGGACAGCGATTTTTCGCCATTTTTTAAAAATAATACATAGAAAACTTCGCGCAAGTATTACATTACATATATATTTTTTACTCGTGTTTTCACAAGCTTTCATTTGAGTAAGCTCAAATATGCGATGATCTAGTAAATTTTTTTTTTTCACTTCCGATTCCACCCCCCCCAAAACTAACCCCTTAAGTCAAAATTTCACTTTCAAAACTACATGTCTGTGATGAGGCCATCAATTCCTATATTATTACCAAATTTCAACTTTCTATGTCAAATAGTTTCGGAGAAAATCGGGTGTGACAGACAGACAGACAGACACCGAAGTCATCTTATAAGTGTTCCCTACGGAACACTAATATTATCAAGCTAGTCTATAACTTGTCTACCCGAGGTAATTATAATATAATCAATCCTAATAGTTACTAGAGTACATCACAATTATCAGATTAATTTGTATGTAAGTTGGAGGGCATCGTCCATCTGGGCCCAACGAAGCAGGTAGTCTGCATAAAAATAGCCCATTTCGGCCCGAACTTAAAACTTACCCGGTTTTGGAATGTACCATCTCGGCCCGGACTGTGATTAATTTTTGATTTGCCAAATTAATGAGCCAAAAAGAGGGAAGCAAGTTTTTCACAGAGAACAAATGATAAATAATAGTAAAAATATTAAAGAAATTTAAACTTACATTTTATTAAAACGGTAAATAATACTGTACAAAAATTACCGAACTAAATTTAATTAATACAAAATCCTATTACCTATTTGTCTGAATGATAATGGGAAATAATTTTTACATATGTTAATTTTGATATCTCCTTACTTTTATATCTTCTTATTTTTATCCTCAATAAACACTTATTTTTTCTTATTAGTTAAATTTTTAGACTTGTTACACCAATAGTATTGCACTTAATATACGTTTTCTACTTGTACATTTAAAACTTCTTTAATAAAAATAAATATAGAGGGATGTGTCTGATACATTGAATGATTAAAATGTGCATGAAATGATTCACAAGCGTTCGTGGTATTATTTAGTTCTGCAGATGCACTTGCCCAAACGTGTGGTGGAAATTTGGACTCGTTAGTTAAATAAGTATCCACAAGATAATCAGAAAATTTCTCTAAATTAACATTTTGTGGCTTTAATCCGAAAAAATAAAAATCTTCAACGTCTTTAGGTTCTAAGAAGAAAAGCCCAAAACAATAATGCAACCATTTTCGTATTTCTGATTGGCCATCTTTGTAATATTGAGTCAGACCTTGCTTTTGTATTTTACGATACCACACTTGGATTAAATGCTGCCAGTTATTTTGATACCATTCCACACTTGAGCCACCGCGTTATGAATTGACATTTCAGAATCTAGTACTATTTCTCCTAGTGAAAATGCTAAATTAATATTGTTACATAATTCTAGTATCTTAAACGAGCAAGTCCTATAAGTTTCTTCGGATTTATCTTTTAATAAACAGAAAACTAAAGGAATAAATAGTCCGTTAAAAAATCCATGTAAGGTGAAAAACTGTTTAAAAAATCTTTTACAGTAAGAAAAAGTTCCATCCATATAAAAGTTTCCGACTTACACAAATTTGCACGAAAACATCACTAAATTAATAGTTTCATCGTTAACTAATAAGAAGTCTTCACCTTTATTTGTTTTAGATCCCTTGCTTCCAAGGCTCTATGTACTTCCATAATCGACTTTGGTATTGCTGGTAGTGTTTTTAACCGAGCATAGTAGATATTTTTCCTCACACATTCCAAGTCCCTTACGGTGAGAGCACTGATACGGGTTTCTTCCGTCAATGTTTTTCGCATTATTCTTGCTGGTTTTTCTGTCAGATCACTTTTTGCCTTCTTTTTGGCAGATGTAGTTATTATATGTCTTTGCCAGATATTTTCTGACTCCTGTTCGTACGTTTTGATTTAAAGAAGATAGAACTCGATCTCATGCATTGCCGATGGTTTTCAAATAAGTATTACACCCGTCTTTAATGCACTCCCAGTTCGTTCCTCCAGAAGATAATCTCCAATTTTGCTCTTTCAATTTAAATTTAATACTAGTAGTATTTTACCTCTTTGGCTAGTAATTTCACATAATTCCGCAGAACAAGTCGAAGCTATTTTTTTTGGGATATAATGCACGTTAAAGGATCACTGCTTAGTTGTTATAATATAACTAAATTTCTTAAATAATACGCAAACAAATACCCAATTGCTAATCATTACCTACAAATCATTTTATTACTTAATTTCTTCATTATTTTATTACTTGAGGGCGAGATGGGCACTTTGCACGATGCCCAAGTTGGATTTGGATAACTAAGCAGTCTTTTCAATCTCCATATTCTCCATATTATAGTATTAAGTAATTTAACATCAAATTTTAAAATAAATTATGCAAATAATTAAGTCACTTCTCTTTTTGGAAAAATGATCTTAAAAAACAAATAGCATCAATTGTGTTATTTCCCAATCTACAGCGGCCGAAAACGCTCTCTCTGCCTCTACACTTATTGGTTTGAGCGTCAATAAATAGTCTTGCATCAAAGTCAAGTATTTTCCTTTTACTCCATCAGTTTGGTATGACGTCATTTCTTTTTTAATTCTTTTTCAAAATCTTTCTCTTTTCTAGTTCCTGCCTGTTTAGTCTTCATTGTCTTGGTTTATCTGCATTTCTAGTTCCTCTTGTAACATCAAATTATTTTGCGAAGAGTTTTGGCTGTCATTTGTAGCCGCTACAACTTCTACAAGTTCTATATTTTCGACGTCATCATTAATAACTCTGCATAAAACATTTTTCATTTCTTGACGTATCTTATTCTTTTTCGGCACGTCGCGCTAAGCGATTGAAAGAGCGGTAGATTTGACGGAATTCACGCGATTCGTCAAGTTCAGGACCTTGCGGATCCGCAAGCTAGTGCGCGGTCCCCCAAGCCTACAAATGATGCTGGATCTCCTGGGATTGTAGGATCCCACTTTGCTGGATTGCAGTACCTAATACAAATTTTAGGTCAATTTTTTTTCAAAAATTCATAGCTTGGAAACTGATTTTTTAGCCAGAAACATTATAAATTTAAAAAAAAATATATTGCAAGATGAAAAAAATTTTTTAATGACAAAAAAAGCACTTTATTATAAACAAATTGGAATTTAATAAGGTACTTAACCACTTATCGACAACAGGTTTGATTTCGTAGATGTGAAAATGTTTTATGCAGAAAATGAAAAAAAAATCTTTCGGTCCTCATTTGATCTTCAAATGGCAGTAGTTTTTATGAGCCAAGGTGTGGCGCAGTGCAAAGCGGGGTAGCGCAACGTAGTGTTATTGAAGGGTGTCCCAAAATTCACGCAAGATTTGAATTTGGCGCCATTTGTATGGTAAAGTATTGCCAACAAAACAAAAAACACAGCGTGACAGCTGACAGTTCAGGGGTATTAAAAATGGAGCGCTACACCAAAGAACAACGTGTTTTCATTGTTAAGCAATATTTTAAAAATAATGAAAGTTTGGCAGCTACAGTTCGGAATTTTCGTACAAAATATGGTCGGAATAATGATTTAACCCCATCAACTGTGAAGAGATTAATTGAAAAATTCAGGGAGACTGGATCAATTAATTTATGCATGTTAAGAGTTAACAGACACAGTAATTCTTTGATTAGAAATCGTTTAATTTTCATGGAAAATATACTTTTTAGGAGACCTTCAACAAAAAAAAACCTATAGCAATTGAGAAATCTTGTCCTAATGTTAAATTAATGGGTTACATCATAACTAACAAATCTATCATCTTTCAAATAAATTTTACAACACAATGTCTTTGCATTAATTGGCACAGAACAGTGGAATTGACGTATGTTTGGAATTGATTGTGCTCGCTTAAAACAAGTGTTTAGGAATTTCGCTTGAGTTTCATATTGTACAATAATCAAAGTTTATATTCTTAAAAAACTTTCGATCCCAAATATACAGATCTTCGGCATTGAGAATTTTCGCACCATCAATGGGAAGTAAATTTGCAAAATATGCTTGGCATTTGACGGTACCACCTACATCGTCACACGCACCTTTACCGTGCAAAGTAGCAAAAAAATGCTCGCTACTACATTAACATCTAACTTATGCTTTAACAAATTAGAAAAATTGAATTTATTTTTGTATTGGGCACCAGATTCATCCGAAAAGTAAAATATTTTTTTACACTTTGAGAGCCGTGATTTTTTTTTATATACGTGACTAATCTCTTGTTAAATAAATTTACAATTACAGAATCATGTTTGTTGGGCTCCGAAATAATAAAAAACTTCTCATGTTTAATTTTACCATTAACACTGTGATAAATGACGAGTGAACGGTTACTTGTGTGCAAACGAAATAATGTGATTGAATTGACTTTGCAAGTATAATTCTCAGAGAAATCGAGACTAATATCGAATTCGCCTTCGAGTTCTATAAAGTAATCGGCTTGCGATGTTGTAAGAAAAGTATGCTTGAGTAAGATTACCCGATCTTCAGCGAAATGACGTACAAAATCATCAGACTTGTCGATTTCAGTTTGCAGCTCTTACTTAAACACAAATTAGAAAAGTTTTTCGCAAATTTATTAAAATTAAAGTACTTACTTGGCCGCTTGTGTCCATTGTTAACATTATCGGTAAGAATATGTTTCAGTTCGTCTGATATTGTAGTTGTTAGTGCGCGTTCAGAACATTCTAATAAAGAGCAAAAAGTTGTTGATATGCCGTACACTATATTTTTTAACATATCTCTACAAGATTGCGTAAAATTTATGCCCTTCTCCTGCGATGCTTTTTTGATTCTAACAATTTTAATTCAGAATTTTCGTGAATACGTAAATATTATGAGTACCACTGGAGCCTATTAATATACACTCTGGCGGCTTCAACTTTGAAAATTTTGAAATGGATATTTTTAAATCTGGGTATTTCGTCTTAAACTGCTGATGTAAATCTTTTAGAGTGTGCAACAATAATCTTTTTTGAACGTCTTGACCAAATCCTTCACTCCAGGCGTTGTTCGACTTGACTGGTCCAATAAATAGAAATCCCTCACTTTTTCAATAGTGGAATCTGCTAAACGTCGACCTTTTTTTCTGCGTTCTAGAACTATATCCACACGACGAACGTAATTTTTTTGCTTTTACAATCGTTCGATGAGAAACCCCAAATTTATGACAAATTTTGCGTGCACTGAATTCTGTCGGCAATGTCGTAACATTTGCATTTGTTCGAATTTATCTTCAAAATTCGCTAATGCCACATTTATACTGCTTATTGTTGATTCAATTTGAGAATAAACATTTTGTTGAGCAATGCTAAAAGAAATACTAATCGTTTCCAAAGAATCTTGCACTTTCTCTTTGTCCGTAGCAGATAATTTCTTTCGTTTAATATCAATGGGCGATTCTCTCATTTACGTAATATATTATTCACTTTTTTTGTCTTCAAATCATTGTCAATTTTCTTACACTTATACGATGGATCAAAATCACTGACAGTATCTGAGATTTCATCGTCCCTGCTGCTTTCCAATCCTGTGTTCCTACACACCTGCGTAACGAATGGATCTGTAAAAAATGCAAATTTCTGTTAATAAAATATATCTTCATTTCAATCAAAAAACTAATTGATTATTATTGATTTTTAAAAGTACAAAATACGATGAACGAGATAATTTTAAAAAACAGTGCGTAATGATTCTGATAAAAAAATCAATCGACGCCACTTGATAATTATTATATTGATTAAATTGCGGTTTTGATTACAAAAAAATCAACTATATAGCAGTGGGCTCAAAATTTTAAATATAAATAAGAAATTGATCCAGTATAGCGTATAAAATAATAATTATTATAATTAATGTACGAAAGTTATTCAAAAGTGTGCACTTACCGGACAACATTCGGAACGTTTTCTTTATTCATTGTGCGTTCGCAAGAATTGCATATGAATTCACCAATATATGAGGTGAATTTGTAATTCCATTTTTCAGTAATGAGACGAACGTTTTTATACACACTTTTGTGTTTTATTTTATTCATTAGATTGCAGCAAAGTTTGGATGTACCACAGCGCGGCATTATGGCGTTTTCAAACTGAATACAAACTGCTACAATCGGAAGCCACAATTAAGACAATCATCTCAATACATGTTGCTCAGAAGCTGAACGAAATATAACTAACAAAAATGTAAATTCCGTATTTTGACTCGTTTCCCAAGCGGCGTCTTTGATGCACTACGCCACACCACCCTCAAAGCGGCACCTTTGCTCGTAGAAACTAACACCTTTTGAAGGTCAAGTGAGGACCGAAAGATTTTTTCCCCATTTTCTGCAGAAAACACTAGTGCATCTATGAAATCAAACCTTTTGTCGATAAGTGATTAAGAACCTCATTAAATTTTAATTTGTTTAGAATAAAGTAATTTTTAGTCATTAAAAAAAAAATTTTCAGTGGGCATTTTCATTTGAAAATTCATAATGTTTCTGCCCAATTTTATTTCAACTAGAATTTTCATAAAAAAATTAGTTTCCTAGTTATGAATTTTTTAAAAAAATATTGACCTAACATTTGTATTGTTTACAACAATTATAATAATCAACTGAAAATATTTCAGGGTTTGTTAACTACCTATACGAGTAGGTGGTATTAAAATAAATCATTGTTTTCGGATTTCCAAAGAGTTGAGTCGGAGGTGTTCCGTTTCACGAATCTTCACCCATATGTTTCTTCTTTCGGTAACCCTTTAATTTATATATCACCCTTCAGATATATACTATAAAAGTAATCTCCAGTTACCTTAAAAAATTTTTATTATTCTCTATATTAAGTTTTTGTGTGATTTTATGTTATACGAAGGGGAGTAAAAACAAGTTATGAGCGGAGTTGAGAATGTGGTACAAATGTATGCCACATTAACAATGCAGCTAATTTAAAATGTAGTCAATTCTGTGTCGCAAATATAGTAAGTAAGTCACATAATTGGACTGAATTATTAAGTTTATCGTTAAATCGGAAATATTTGATGTAAAATTTACGCAATAATTTTTCATTATGGTGATATTTTAATCAGCAGTTTGTTATAAATTAGAGCAAGTACCTTACGTAATTATTACTACATTAACTAATTTCTCAATCCATTTAATACTTGACTCGTAATCCGGAAACTCAATAATTAGCTAAAATCCCAAACATTCACAATAGTATAGTAAAAAAATCATTTGAAATTACACAGCCTCGATACAGCAATATTATGATTTTATCATCTCCGGGGTATCACCAGGAGAATTGTTCTGAGTTTTTTGGACCTCGAGAAAATTGTGCTCTTTTGTTTATAAACAATTTAACTCCGGTTATGTAAGTCGGATCGAGACAAAAAAAACCAAAGTCTTCGAAATGAAATTTTCAACAAATCCTTGTTGGTTTTTTTTAAGTTGTTCAAGTGCGTACATAACCTACAAAAATGAAAAAACCGGCAAAAAACTGTCTTTTTTTTTTATTTAATTTTTATTATATATATATATATATATATATATATATATATATATATATATATATATATATATATATATATAATATATATATATATATATATATATACATATATATATATATACATACAATATATAATATTTGCCTGTTATTATAATAAAAATAGCCTGAAATTTGTTCCAAAATATTGAATTCAGTGGGCACAATTGAATTTGTTATTTAAAATTTGAATTGTCCGCCATTTATGCCATTTATGCCATTTGGTCCAAAATAGATCTTTTTTTTTCAAAATTTAGGTCTCGACGCCAGCTTTCCGATGCCATTTAAAAGAAAAATTAAAGTCATTTTGACCGTTTTTTTTACATCTGTTTTGTTCAAATAACAACAAATGTGTTTCTTTGGTCATTTTGAAAAAAAAATGAAAAATTTGGTAGAGAATCGCGAAACCTTTTTTTTAAAAAAAAATCAATTTCGTTAACAATTTTTTCTTTTTCAAAATGACCGGAAAAACGCACTTGTTGTTATTTGATTAATAAATAAACGTAAAAAACCGGTTATGATGTCTCCAAAAAAGATTTTTTTAAAGGCATCGGAAAACTGACGAAGAGACCAACATTTTGAAAAAAGGTCCATTTGGGACCAAATAGTTTTTTTACCTGTTGTTCCAATTTTGTAGGTTATGTACGCACTTAAGCGATTAAAACCAACGAGAATTTGTTGAAAATTTTATTATGAAGAGTTCAGTTTCTTCTTGTCTCGATCCGACTTATATAACGGGAGTTATTCACATTTTAAGCACAAAAAAAAACGCATTTTGTCTATAAATAATAGAGCATAAGTTTTTCGAGGTGCAAAACTCAGAACAAATCTCCTAGTAATACCCCAGAGAGGATAAAATCCTATGAGTAATATTGCTGTATATCAACTACGCCTATCTCATCATAATTTTGACCTTTTCTTACTGCACTATAACATAATGTCCTTAGTATGTTAGATGTAGTAGAATCTTAAAATATATTGAAGTATTTTAAAGATTAATTATGTTGTAAGTAAAAACTATTAACTCGCAATTATTAGTAACACCAAATACGGCCTTAGGAGCCAGCAATTAAACTTAGAAAGCGAGTAAAGGGTACCCGAAAATTGCACGCATCTTCCAATTACAGTACAATAGCAACCCAATAATCGTCTTTTTGCTCTACTACACAAGGATAATCAGATTTTATTTTTATCAAGATTTAAACACTTTTTGTCAACAACACTCATTCGTAGCTTCATTCTTGTTTCTTTGAGCACTCCCATTTGTAACTAAAGTTGAAAAATAATCGCCAAGAATTACCGGGTAGTTCGTCATCCCGTCCTTTACAGTAGAATGAAACAAACGAACGGTATTAAATGGTTTTTCCTATTTTCTGTTTGTCATGTATTTAGTATTCATCATACCGAACTTACAGTTCAACGTGGACTCAATATCTCGAAAGACCTAGAAAGGCCTACAGTATAGGCTTACTATTTCTATTAAATGTTGCACGAAAATAATTTGTTTTTTTGTCTTCTTTTCAGCTCACTTTATTAATAATGATATGTATAGACTATTATAATATGATATTATGTTAAGCATTTTGTATATATAATATTTTTGCTGTTCAGATTTTGTTTTATTTTTAAATAAGTATATATTAATAGGAAATATTTACTTGTATTTACATAAAGTGAGGTCTTGTGTGGATTTTTGATTATTATTTTGATTGATGCATATGTAAATGAATGTACCAAGTGGAGTTTTCAATCACAGTGTGTGCAACCAGTCTACCAACTCACAATATCAAAAATTCACTAAAGAAATTTGAACAGAAAAGCTCGTTTAGAAAATAACCACAATGTGTCCTAGTCGGAAAACTGACTTAAGAGAGCATTACACTTTCTCGGTCGAAAATTTTAATAATTTTTATGGGACTGATAAATTAATAAAAAAAAAAAAACATTTTTTTATTCCGTAATTTTTCTGACACGTATATTTTAAGTCTTTAAACACAAGAAAAAAAATTTACATAATTTTTTAAATGATTATTTATTTATAGAAGTTTTTTGCAGCCATTTTGAAAATTTTGATCTCCTGGCGTGCACTATTGCGGCTCACTGGAACGTTTCAAAAAATATATATCCTTAGAAAAAGTATGACTATGGCCCCAGTATAGACTACGATTATTTTGTTTGAGCACAAATTCACAAAATGGTAGACCTTCAGAGTTGATGGTCTCAAAACTAGCATTTTTTTCGTAAAAAGACATTAAAAATTGAGGAAAAAATTAACCAATCTTTTTTATTCTAGTTTATACTGGGGCTATTGTTGTATAGCGGCTGCATGTTCCATTGTCGTTTCCACGACCTCCATAATTTTTAATACTGCGGTGAAACCTTCATTAAAATACAAGCAGATGTGTATAGTAAATCCCAAGATATAAGATCCTGCCTTTTTGCTTTTTCCAATGGGGCAATAAACGACCCTATTAAGAATTAGTGCATAGTTGCCAGGCATTACGATAAACGTATTTTTATTTTACCTGCTTTGTATACCGCCCTCACTTGCACCTGCAATCATATTGGATCTATTTTTATCTATATACTTACTACCTGGCAACCCGGTTTGGAACCCTTTAAGTATTTGATAATATAGGCCTAATGGCCACAGGTCCGCATTAAGATTCGAAAGATACTTTTTATTATTTTTATTTTTAGTTTTACTTACAACTTCTACGGTTATATTTTAATTATGTGGGAACATTGCAACATTAGTTATCGCAAGAGAAAACATTTATCACTTGACGTTAAACAAATAGTGAAAAATGTTTACGACAGTTTGGTAAAAAGAAATTTGAATAAACAGAGTGCTTTGCAAGAAACCAGTGAACTAACAAAAACCCTAATTTCTACAGTTAAGAGTATTGTAGGAAAACCATCACTCAGGAACAGGAAAAAACGGGAAGATTTTGAAATGCATCATGTCGACGATTGTGAAAAACACGTCATCAGGAGAAAAATATATTCTATGTATGAAGAGCAGTTGGTGCCGACACTAGATAAAATAAAATTAAGACTGGCGCAGGACGGGACCTATATACATTGTGGCCGATCGACCCTTCACAGAATTCTCTTAAGAATGGAATTCATGTTCCCAAAAATCAACAAAAGGCAAGTAGTGATGGAGTCACAAAAATTACGAATGTTGCGACATACTTATTTACAAGAAATTAAAAAGTATCGATCAGAGAATTGGCCAGTAATTTACCTTGACGAAACATGGTTCGATACCCATGACACTGTGCAAAAAGACTGGGTTGACAGCAGTACAAAATGTCAGACGAACGTACCTTCAAATAAAGGTAATAATAGGGTTTCCTAATGCAGCCAACACCAAATTGGAAATACAGGAATATATATCAGAAAATGACATTTATTTTGACTTTAGTTACAAAAAAAGTGATCTTTTGGAAGTTTTGAAAGACTGTTTTGCGGCTTCTTCCGTATTCTTGTGTGTTTAATAACATATTTGGCCTCAAGTTAAATCAAAAATAAGGGCACAAAATATTTCTCCTACTTTAAGCGTGTGAGTGGTTGAATTAGTAAAAAAAGTTATAAACGTTTTGAAAGCTGGAAGAATTTCATTCAGCACATTGTTAAAGTTGAAGATTCATATATTTACATAAATAATATAAAACCACTGATAATTACTTCAGCTGATGACAGTGATAGTTCAACCGAATTAGCCTTAAGTTAAATATATTTTTATTTATACAATATGGCCCCTCTTGTAAACCCCATTCATTCAAACTGTATATTTGTACTTCTTATCCATTTGTTTTTACATGCATCTATAAATAAACATCTCCAAAAACACTTATAATTTTATTTATTTGCATTAATGAATAAAATTCTTAAGTCCATCTCTGCAACCTATTATAAACAAAAGGGCAGAATTTTTATATTGTCCACTTAAAACGGCAAAAATCAAGATCTTATATTTTGGGACAGGCTATAAGTAGCAATCTCAATTATCTTTTTGCCCCAATAAATATGTTTTGGGGTTCAGTGCCAAACACAGGAATTGAATGATTCATTGTTATTTTGTGTGTTATTCCCGAAACAGCGCTTCAAAAGATCATCTGCCGTCAAATCTTCATAAATAGATTTACCGGGTGTACAAGTATGAAATGCGGATTTCAGACAACAGATAGTGCACCAGTGTAGTTTGTGCTATAAAGATTTGCCACTGCGCCATTTTGTTGTGTCATCAACAAGTGGCAGACGCGCACCAGTGATAAATTGGAAAAGTGTGTGCATAGAGTTGTGTTATGTTTAATATGTCGAAATTTATACCGAACAAGAGCATTCGCGGACAGCATTAATTTTTTGTTTTCATTTGAAGAAAACTGCTGTCGAATCATACCGATTACTTCGAGAAGCTTATGGTGAACATGCTCCATCGCAAAATAAGTGTGAATGATGGTTTCGATGTTTCAAAAAATGGTGACTTCGATGTTGCAGACAAGGAACTTGGAAAACCGCCAAAAAAATACGAAGATATGGAATTGCAATGTTGGACGAAGATGATTCGCAAACACAAAAACAACTCGCCGAGCAATTGGGCGTTAGTCAACAAGCTGTTTTCCAATTGGCTACGAGAGATGGAAAAGATTCAGAAGACCGGTAGATGGGTACCACATGAGTTGAACGACAGGCAAATGGAAAAGCGCAAAAACACGTGTTACATTTTGCTCGCTCGGTACAAAAGGAAGTCGTTTTTGCGTCGTATAGTTGCAAGGGATGAAAAGTGGATTTATTTTGAGAATCCCGAGCGCAAAAAATCATGGGTAGACCCAGGGGCACCATCCACATCGACCGTAAGACCGAATCGCTTTGAAGAAAGACGATGCTCTGTGTTTGGTGGGACCGGAGGGGCGTGGTCTATTATGAGCTGTTAAAAGCTGGGGAAACGGTTAATACTAAACGTTACCAACAACAATTGACCAATTTGAACCGTTCGCTGCTTGAAAAAAAGCCAGAATACCGAAAGAGGCAACACAAAGTAATTTTTCTTCATGACAATGCTCCATCACATACGGCAAAACCAGTTCGCGATACGTTGGAAGCACTCAACTGGGAAGTTCTACCCCATGCGGCTTACTCACTAGACTTGGCTCCTTCCGATTACCACTTGTTTACATCGATGGGTCACGCACTTGCTGAGCAGCGCTTTAGTTCGTACGAAGATGTGAAAAAATGGCTCGATGAATGGTTCGCAGCAATAGGGAAGATTTTTTCACTGGCGTGGTATTCACAAATTGCCCGAAAGATGGGAAAAATGTATAACAAGCGATGGAGCATACTTTGAATAAAGTACTTTTTATCATTCTTCCGAATTTAACATGTTTTTTTTTAGAAAAAAAATCTGCATTTCATACCTGTACACCTGATAAAAACTTCTTGAATATCATCATCCAGAGGAGGTAGTTGTTTAATATCACTCAAAGTACACGCAGCTTCGTGCTTTTGCCACTTGCAACACGATTCAGCTCCAGGAGGGCAATACGTATGTTGTGGCCTTTCGCCGGTTGAAATCTTATGGTAAAGTGTGGACCAAATTTCTTTTTTCATTTGTTCCACTGAATCTGGGTGACGTCAAATAGCTAAGCCACAGTAAAGTGATAAATCCTGTATTCATTTATTAGTTAGCTGAATTTTTTAAGTCCAGATCTCCTTTTTTTCGGCGTTGGATTTTCTTTTTTGCTTGCCTCCTTGTTGGCATTCTTTTTTTTTATAACCAAATCATCTCCATAAGGCTGCACATCTAAAATTAAAGTTAAGGTTTTTGTGTTCCCGTCACCGATGTAATACTTGTACTTTGCGTCGTGCAAGTTTTCCGATCGCTGAAACATCATGAAAACCCCGCGACATCCATCTTTCCGGCGCTTTCTTTATGATTTGCTGAACAATACTCTTCATGCTCTTCCCAAAATGCCTCAAATTCTACAGTATTTTCTTTTTCTTTCCATTTTCGACAAGCGTGACAAAAACTTGATTTTACAATAACGCCTAACATTTTATTACTATATTTACCATAAGAGACACGATACCCAAAAGAGATGTAAAGCCACGTTTTGCCCATGATCCGTCACCCGATACCAATAATTCATTTTCTTTATTACCAGCTGCTTTGTTTTTAACTTTCACTTCATTGGGGGCTTTATTTATCACAACTCTGAATACAGCCTCAACGGCGATTTTAATATTTTCGATGATTTTATAACAAATTATTTCATAAAAGCTTGTCCCTAAATCCATCAGGCCACAAAAGTTGTTCACTTCAGCGATTCCACAGCCTAGTAATCTGATTACAAAAATGAACGTCTATTAATTTTATATGATTTCCTAATTTTCAGGCTAGAGTCAATGAATGTGTAGCCGGATTTACACACAACACAAAGCTTAAAACCTATTTCACTTTCGTCTCGCTTGGAAAATTTCACGTCTCCATCACAAACTTTGAACTTGCAACTTTTGTTGTAAAAATTAAAAATTGTACTGAACAATAACTAATCAGTAGTTTTTACAGTTTCTTGTGCAGATGTAGTGGCTAAATTAGATTTACTTTAATCTGTAAATCGATTACCATAAAACTATCTTTTTCGTGATCTGCACATGCGCTTCGAACTATACTTCTCGTATTTTTTAGCCATTTTGCACAATATTAGCTTAGATGTTTACTGAGTGATGTTAGCCCTGCGTGCGATATTTTCGAACTGAGCAGGCCAACCTACCGTTTGCTTTGGAACTACAGTTTTGCCTCAAACTGAAAAAATATTATAGCCATTATAGTAAGCTCTCCTTTTACCTGCTTCTAGCTTTCTTAGAATCATAAAAGTAGCAGCAGACGTTCGACGCAAGTAGAGCAAAACCTTTGTAAACGACCCAAAAGGAAACTGGCACGCCACGCGGTCGATTTGGCCTGCCTTACACTTCGAAAGTATTTGAAATTTTCAGAGAATATTAGTGAAATATAATACTTTCCAATAGGATACTTTCCAAAAAGTCGATTTTTCTGACCCGAAAAAGTGTAATGTTCCCTTAAAAAGTACTACGTAGTTAATATTTTTCTGGCATATATTTTTCGCGTTACAAAAAAATCGATAAAGAGGCCTAAAATATTTACCATATTTAAAATGGACTTTTATCCAGTAAAAATAGACGAACATAACCGGTCAAGTGCAAGTTGAACTTGCGTAATTAGTGTTCCATACATTGATTGCTTTTAAAATAAAAAATTTTGTTACGGAGGTATAAAATGATCAGTGACTTCACAAAGCACACCCCAAATGAGTTTTCAACAAAGTTTGTTTCCAATTTTTACTGAAAACTGATGACCTTGAAATTTTTATTTTTTTTTATATACCAGATAAGTTATTACAGATAATGCATTCGTGATAATTTTCGTTCAATCTACACCCTGTGAAGAATATTTCAGAATATTTTCAAAATTTGTTGATAATTTTTGAGATAAGGGGGGGGGGCAAAGAAAAGTGTGCGAAAGTAATACATTATATATATTTTTTGCTCGTATTTTCACAAGCTTTCATTTGACACCACACTCGATGACCTAGTAAAAAATGTTTTTTCACTTCTAATTTCACCCCTCAAAACTATCCCCTTAAGTAAAAATTTAACTTTCAAAACTACACTGCTCTGATGAGGCCTTCAATTCAGACAGACGGACGGACAGACACTAAAGTCATCTTATAAGTGTTCCGTACGGAATACTAAAAATTGGTAACTTCGCAATAATTCGCATAGAGCTGAAAATTGGTATAGGTCCTTAATACACAATTACAATTAAAATACCAAAAGTCCCCACCGATTCTACGTATGCTAAAAATTATCCAAGGTCAAAGGTTAAAAATATTGGCTTTTCGCACTTTTCTCCTAAACAGTAAGTGCTATCGTAAAAATAGGTCAGACGAAAGTTGTAGATCATTCAATTCTCTACAAAACTTATTCTTACACTTTTTTTCCTAGAAAATACCATTCTTGAAATATCCCGATTTAAAACATCGAAAATACTAATATGTACTCTTACGCGGCCTGTATACGTCATTGGACCTTCAATATAAGTAAAAATATGGAAATATTAGTTTGTGTGACTCACACACTAAAATACGTACAAATTATGTGAATCAGAATGAATATACATTCGGTCCCTAATTCCGTTCGCCCGTATAACCTTGAGCAACATCCGTCAGCTACTCCATTGTTCGAGTGGTGACGGTCGTATACCTGCCCTTTTTTGAAGGACTACTTTTAATAATGAACGTATCTTTGTACTGAGCAGACGTGCTTATTGATAATATTTTTGATTTCAATTTGTGCCGTTAAATAATTTCTAAAAAATGTTGCCCTTTTGCTTTATTTGTAATAATGGGAAAATTCGAATACAAACAAAAATATATTCATCGGAAAGATTATCTGCTTATCCAAAATATCAAGCTCATATTTTATTTTTACATGCAATAACTGGCAGCGTTACTACATCAGCAATTTTCAAAAATAGTAAAACAACAGTATTATCAATCAGACTAAAATTTTCCCGAAATCTACAATAATCCATTCCACTTTAATCATTACCAATAGTACCATTTTTTCAATTAATAAGATACTGTCTAATAAAACTTGATCACAATAGATCGTGGATTATGCCTACTTAAGAAAACACGTTAAAAAAAATGCGCCAAGTAGACTACCTCATAGGTGGAAATTTTTGCATATTATGTACAATACGACTTCTCCAACATTTGGAATGGTGATTTGTAGGAAAAAAGTATAAGAACAATTTTTGTAAAGAATTGCATGATCTACAACACTTTTGTCTGACCTATTTTTACGATAACACTTACCGGTTACGAGAAAAATGCGATATTTTTGACCTTTGATCTTGAATAAAATTTTTAGCAGACGTAGGATAGGTGGGAACTTTCGATATTTTATTTCTAATAGTGTATTTAAGACCCTCACCAATTTTCAGCTCTATGCAAATTTTTGCAAAGTTAAATGTCTATTTTGACTGGATAACTTCAGAGATATTTACAACTGATATCTGACATCTTCCTCTTCATAGTCAGATAAAAAAGAAAATAATTTTCAAATGGCATTATTAGAGGAAACCTGAAAATGACATATGGCACGGTATATTCAAAATAACTTTTTCTAGACCATCCCCCTTCTTTAAACCCCTATATAGTCACTCAGTCGTCGCTCCTGATGATGCTTACGTGGTTAGCGATACGCGCAGCGAGTGTAGAAATAAAGTATTTGATGTAATCGTGATAACTTTTATGTAATGTCATTATGTCAAAGATTTCAAAGTTCCAAAGTAGTCCTATATATTTGACTGACTAAAAAAGAATATTTATAATACTACATAACATTTTTTTACACTTCAACTTATTCAATCTCTTTCCTTGAAGCGATATCTCTTAAAAACTTTCAGTTCTTTTTCTACTTCAAATATACCAACCTATGCTGACTGTTAAATCTTATTTCTCTCTTACTCAACAGGCAGTCAGACCAGAAGAAATTTGAAACCATTTTTTTTTTTTTTGTAAAAAACCGGCTATGCCAATAGATATACAAATTCCGAATTTAGATTCGGCTGCGATATTGTATTACATATGAATTGAATAAAAAAAAATAGTGCGCGATTGGCCTTTAATTATAGCAGGTTTACTACATGTAACAAGAAATCCACTCTACAGCTTTCAGATGTTATTGTACCAAGTACTTTAATGAACAACATGGTCTTATATATAAATATATAATTTTAATTTTGCTTAATTTTTTTTTAAGTTAATTTTCAGCCTTTTACATTTACTAACACTATTGCTGACTAGTTCTAGATGCGTTAGAATATATCCTTTTTATTTAGCAAATCTTTTTAAAAAATTGGTAAAGTTATTAACTTAATATTTCCATTGCAAAGACAACAGTCAATATAATTACATCCTTTTACATATTATTTTTAATAAGATTGGAAATAATGAAAAAATAATATAATTTCCCGATTCCTCGACTTCAAGAGCATTGAGAAGGACGTAACGAAGAAGATATATTCCAAGCAGCTCCTGTAGCCTCTCCTCCATCCCCGGTATTTTTGACTTTAATAATATTGCTTAAAATTTGTTGATTATTGCAACCAAAAAAAAAAGAGAAAAAATTCATTATAAAATTTATTCACAAAAAAATGCATCAAACTCGATCCATCTTTCCTTAAATAATATGTTTCATTCATACTTCAGTATTATCTATGCATTCAATTTAAAGTCAATATCTCATTTTGTTCGTGCTAAAATTTTTGAAATAAAATATCATCACCATCAAAAGAAGTAAAAATTAAATTAAACTAATATACCAACTGTTAGTTACTCAATATTAAATGTAAGTTCTATGGTATCGATAGATGATTGTTTAAATTTAAAACTTAAAAATATATTTTTTTTTCTGTTTATAGGTAAAGATCAGCTGTCTATCTACAGTTGCGTCATAATATACGTTGACCTGACAGAAAGGTGGAGGAAAAGTTTCTTAATACTTTGTTACTTTACGTCAGGTCGTTCAATTGACGACATAATTAAAATGGAAAAAAATTGTGACGTAATTGCAGACTGCTATTAGCATAAACATAAATTAGCTTTAGATACGAGTAGGTCAATCAAACCATGAAATATTAATGTATGTAAATTGAAGAAAAAGAATGGTAAAGTGATTTACCCAATAGTTTTGTTGCAGGCACGTAGTCCTAGAATAAGTGCTGATTTGGAATTTTTTAACAATAAAGAATACGTTATTCCAATAACTACAGGTCAATATTTTAAACGCTAGACATGCATGGTAAACCCACAAAAATAGTTAAGCAGAGAAAGGGGCTTCTTCTTCTTCTTCTTACTGTCCCATGTATTCACATATGTCGGGGTCTCTGTACCATTTCTTCAGTTCATATTGAGGTTGTTATTCTCTGCTAGTCGAAAAATGGACCCAGCGTCCAAAACTCCATTCCAGTCCCTGATATTCCGGAGCCAGGAGTGATGCTTTCTACCGAGTCCTCACCGACCCTTCATTTTTCCGTGAAGAATAAGTTTTGGAATCAAGTGGCGGTCACCTCTTAGTATATGTCCCAAATAAGACATCTTTCTTTGTTTTACGATATTAAATAGTTGCGTCTCCACCCCGGTTCTTTGAAGCATTTCTTCATGGGTTAGGTGTTCTGTCCAAGGAATTCGTAGCAAACGTCGCAGTATCCCTAGCTCGAAAGCTTCTATTCGATTCAATGATCTCACTTTTAACGACCATGTCTCTACACCATATAAGACGACCGGCCAAATATTTTATTACTTGTAGACGCAGAGTGAGTGGCAATTCTGTTTGAAGTAGCATATTTTTCAACTTTAGAAAGGTATTCTTTGCCATGTCAATCCGTTAGTTGAACCTCCCCATCATAATCCTATCGTTCATTGACGACAGGGCGAAGGGATTTAGAGATATTTATTACTGAAACCTGACATTTGCCTTCACTTGCTGTTTATGCTAAAATTGAAAATAACGAAAAAATGAACACAAATTTAAGGTTAGATTCCAAGAACTAACTCCCCCTCTCAATAGCGACTTATATCTTTTACCATAAATAAGTAATAATAATGAAAAAAATTACACAATTTTTAGATTCCTTGACTTTAAGAACTCTGAACACGAGAAAAAATACGATATGTACGAAGCAATTCTTCTAACAACTTTACTCATCTCTCTAACTTCTTATGGATTTGACTGTAAATAAGTATATCAAAGATTTATTTATTATTTTAACAAAGAACCAATAAATATATACAACAATTATCATCTCTATCCTTTTCATCTGCTTCACCTGTTACAAGTATAAAACTAATATCTCATTTCACTTGAGAGTTATCGACATCAAAAGGTCAGATTATGTTTTTCATAATCAGATGTAAGAACCTTAAAACGTAAAGAAATGCAACAATCTCGGAGGGTGATTTTTTTACGAATACTAATATTTTGTAAGAATTTTGTAAAATTTTTTTTGATGTTTACAAGTAATTTAAGTTTATTTTTTGACGTCAAATATTTTTTCAGATTTGGGTATAGGTAATAGTCCGAAGGGAGTAAATCAGGGGAATATGGGGAATGATCAATTGAAGGGGTCAGAAGCAAAAAGGTCCAAGTGACATTTTTTAATAAAGTAACTTAGTTGCATATTTCGATACCTACAACTACTATTTTCTTGGTGGCAAAACAAATCAACTGATTTTTGCTGATCTAGCGACATCTTGCGGTAGGTGAAAAAGGCATGTAATTGGAAACCTGTAATTTGTTGGATTTAGAATGGTTTAAGTGCACTTAAACCTGTTTGCCTCCAAAACATTTAGTTATTATGCTACTTAAGGTACATGTGCTTACTGTGATCTCTGTGCGTTGCAGTGATTTTTAACGAATCTACTTAAAAAATTCGGAGACAACTTCGTTCCTAAAGGTATGCTGAAAATCCTTGCACCAGATATCTTCCACAACATCTTAATATTAGCAAAATGTACTTGCTCTGTAGTGAATGGTGTACAGAATGACAAAAACCAAAGGTAAAAGAGTCATATTACCGGCATATTTTCGTCACCGAATTCAACTTGATATTCCATAAACCTCATTCGCATACTTGCCACACTTGTGACAGATTAAATAATACGATAGTCAATAGTCTTGACGATAATATTAAGGAAAGCAGCAAGTTTGAGTTGGCAGTACCAAAGAGGGTTGAAGTAACCAAAGAGTCAAAAATTGAAGATACAAATTACGGCAGAGAAAATCCAGATAAGGTCAAAGTAATTTGCTTTGACTTGCAAAAGACTCTTCCCTCACTAGTGTTAACTACAAATAAGGTCTACTATTTGCGATAGTTATGGACCTATAACTCACATGTTTATCTAGAATGAGACTGTATCATCCAGGAGCTTACAGGAAATCGGATCTTGTCTGTTTAAGGTAAGTTATTAATAAAGTAAACTAAGTAGTACATCTTTATTTTTCCCGTTTATTAGATCACTACCAGAAAACATGAAACATCTTATATGCTACAGTGATCAATGTGCTGGTCAGAACAAAAATAAAAATATAACAAAGCTTTTTATGTTCTTAGTTCAATGCACACATGTGAAACGAATAGATCATAAATTTTTCGAACCTGGCCACTCCTATATGGAATGCGACCACTCATTTGGTCAAATTGAGAAGCAAAAGAAAAAATCTACCAACGTCTTCATTCCTGAACACTGATCGGATGTAATACAAAACACACCGCGAAACTTCAATGTAGTCAATATGACAAAATGTGACTATTTGCACACTTTAATATTGAATCCAAAGAAAGATGCTGACAACAGACTGATTAAATGGCGTGACATTGTATGGTTTTCATATTGAAAGGAAAACTTTTTGTTGTTTTTGTTTAAGTTTTCAAGAAGTTCCCTTTTTTCCTTTTCTCTATCACAAAAATATTCTAAATTGGCATGAAGACCGAATCTCAAAATTACTGATACACGAACAGTTATATCCCACAGGGTTAAAAATTACTTTTTTTTATGGGTCTAGCTCACGTGCTGCAGGGAGGTCCCTAAAGCGCTACAGGAGCTACACGTGTGCGGAAAAAAGGCGACTCACGTTGCTCTTGAATAGCTGTAAGTTGTACTCGGTGAAAAACACAGTCCTGGGCAAATTATTCCAAAGGGATGATGTTCTCCATATAAAAGACTCCTTGAAAAGCCTTGTATGAGATGTAACAAGTTGAACCTCATACGGATGTGAAATATTATCGCGACGTGTATTTCTAACATGCACCGCTCTGGGAGGAATTAAACGGGCCACATCCTCCGAATACTTTCCATGGAAATACTTGTAGAATAGGCTCAAGCCTCCAACCGTTTTTCGATGTTCCAGCGAATCAAGGCCGCCGGTCAGTTCCGGGTCTCCAATCAGACGAACAGCTCTTCTCTGAATAGAAACCAATAAATGCAGTGTATGTTTGGGAGCGGAGCCCCAAACATGGGAGCAGTATTCCATAGTTGGTCGAATTTGAGCTTTGTAAAGAATTAAGAGTTGTTGTGGAGTGTAAAGCTTTCTGGTTCGAAATAATATTATAACTAACTATATTATAATAACTTTTGAGAAGCTCTCCTTACTATGCCTGCAACATGCTCATGCCAGGACATATTTGCTCACAAAATAACGTCCAACAAATTGAGTGACGATGTTAGAGGAATGGAGTGCCCCGTCATAACTATGTCGGGTTCAGCAACGTCAAATTTTTTAGAAAAAACTGCCGCCTGGGTTTTTATAGTGTTAAATTCCACTTGGTTACTGTCACCCCAAGATAGGATTCTTCCAGGTCTTTGTTGAGTTGAACAACTTCCCGCTGTCTGCGGACACTCGCCTGAGCAGCCGATGTCCGAGCGTTCAAGCGTTATGCAAAATGGGAAAATTTGAACCAGTTTTCTACCCTATGTACCTCCCATTCACCATAAGTTTTATAACTCGTTGCCCCATGAAAACAAGAACACCAAAAAAAAAAGTTAATAAAACGCAAGCGGCTGAACAAAGCAACAATGACATAACTCTTACTGTTGAAGCTGACGAATTCAGGACAGAGATAGATTTGGATTAGGATGAATAAATAAAACAGACGTTACGGTTTTCCTAATGATAAGTTTGTACTTTATTATACTTTAATAAAAATAGTTGTGAGTTAAGTGATTTTTTTAGGTTTTCTTTTGGAGGCAATATGGTTCAAACACATTTTTTTCCTTAAGTTAGGACTTAACGAAATGTTATTGAAAACTGATAAAACATTTCTCAGTGTATGCCGAAAACCCTATTTAAAAATTTAGCGTCTAGAGTTTATATTAATAAGAGCGGGAGAGTCTTTCCGCTAAGTTCTCAATTTTGCACTTGAACCCTTTTGCCTCTAACCCCTTTAATTGGTTTAAAGGCCCTAATTTTTTTTTTTGCAAAGTTAACTGCGATTAATGAGCAGGCACATTATCTTGCAATAACACCACCCCTTTAGACTCTTTTTCTCGGTGTTTTTCCATAGTTTTTTGGTGAAATTTTGGTGAAATTAATGAAGAATAATATCTTCCAATCACTGTTTTGCCATGTCCAAGGCAATCTAAAAGAAGTGTCCTATCCTTATCACAAGAAACAGATGCAAGAACTTTCTCTGCTGATTTCTGTAAGCGAAAGCCCTCGAGGTAAGGTGAACCAGCATGTTTCTACTCCTTCCACTATTCGTTTCTCTTTGGATCATAATAATGGGTCCATAGTTACCATTTGATCCAAAAAGATAGATCCTATGCAAGATAATTACGAATTAACTTGAATATTCTGACTCCCAGTCATTTTTGGTCGGCGAACATAGGGATATTTCAGCGTTTTAGGTGACCTTAAATCGATTTCCTAAAACTTGTCCCAGGTAGAAAAAATTTTCTACCTGATAATGTTGAATAGGCATAGAACAATATGCGACCCATTTGACAGCGCGCGCAGGAGTCTCAGTCGTTCTGAGTGTTCGTTTCTCTTCTCGGCATTCGTTAGAAAACAGTTATTTAAAAACGTAATTTTTCTTTTTTGGAGTATATCTTGATGAAAATTGTGTTGGATTTGGATATTACAGGTAAAAGCGTACTGATCATCTTTATGTATTTTTTCTAAAATTATTAGTAATGAAAGTAGAAAATGTTACTCCAAATTGTTGTACGAAAACCCATTTTTCGGTATTTAAAAAGGTATTTGTTATATTTCAGGATGCATCCCAACAGTTTTTATTTTGTTCTAGGATCCGAGGGTACTTTAGACGCTCAAATAGTAACGCGTATACTACTTTCTGACAAAATGCACTAACAAAACTTACCAAATTTTAAAGAAAAATTGATATATCTTGAGGGTTATATTTTATCGCATGATGAATATTGTGATGAGCAAAGAAAGGAAGTGAAGCATAAATTCTCCTATATGAAGTGACAATTCAAGAAAAAGTGGACAGAAGGGCATAAAAAAGCCGAAGTTTTTCTTAAAAAGAGTAACGAATGGTTACAAGAAACATTTGAAATACCTAGGGTAAAACACCGATTTTCTGATCGATTAACAGTCATTTGTAGAATCAGGTGAGAGGAACAAATGTAGAAAAATAGAGGACGTACGCAGTGCTGTAGATAAAGAAATAATAATGCGTGTTACTTAAATATCCTTTCAAAGTTCTGGAGAGAGAATTGCATCCAGTATTCTAAACGACATAACTAACTCTCTCCAGATAGCTCAAGCATACCAGAAAGTATACAAAATGTCAAAGTAGCATGAAAAACAGTCACAACTAAATCCAATATTTGTAGAAGATGACAAGGAGACAGTATAAAATAATAAGGAATAGTAACAAGAAGTATTATCGGAGTTACTCCGTGTTGCAACAAGCAAAAAGGACTTATTATCCGACGAAAGAGGCTTATCCGGTAACTGAAACATGTGCGGAAATTAACTTACGACATTTTTTGAATCACACGGCTAAATGTTTGGCCACCTATTTGACGGATTTACTAAAAGAATTAAATCTGTAAGAGCGGATCACAACAAGCACTATTTAAGCAAAAAGTGCAAGAAGAGGATGCAATTGACAGCAACATTTTTTAAAGTCGGTTTGTTCTACTACAATTCATTTGTGAAACAAACAAGAAAGTTATTTGGCAGAATCCAACTCCCTCTTCGCCACGATACTGTAGGCCAATGAGGATTAGATTTGTTAAAGAAACAATGGTTATTACAAATTATGAAATTACTTACATTGAAAATGCAATAAATGCTTTGGTAAACAGCGAATTTGTATAAGGAGGCATCTTTTTTTCCATGAAACATATAATGACGTTATTGTCGATGAAAAAGTGTGCAATGCGGCTACTTCAACTACTTCTTCCTTCCTCCTCGTTCCTTCTTCCTCCTCCAACAACTTCCTTGAGTTCGCTGAAATACATCATCTTCAACAAAGACAACAGTATTTACTTAAGTCAGATTAGCGATCTCCTATATATGGCTAAATTGAGAGGAATTGAAATTTCATTCATGTGGATCCCTGGTCACATGAACATCAAAGGTAACGACAAAGCAGATAGAGAGGCTAAACGAGCGGTAACTAACGGAACGCCCTTCATGGGAGAAAACAACAGTTATGATTATATTAAAATGCTGAGCTCAATAAAAAGAGACTTATTCCAGCTGGAGTGGGACCTGGAGCATAATGAAAATAAACTATGGTCAATAAAACCTCATGTATTCCCGCATCTTCATAACACAAATGATAAAAGATCGGAAAATGTTTTTATCACACTCACTCACATCTCCTAAAAAAAGAAACAGTACCAAAGTGTGAGGTATGCAATTCCTCCTTAACGGTCAAACACATCGTTGAGGCAAATCACTACTCTCACCTGAGAAATAAACACAACATCCCACACTCTCTCAAACAGAATATTGACCAATTCTCATCAATCAAGGAAAAAATCCTCAAATACCTAAAAGACCAAAAAATATCTATATAACAGTTAAACACATTCAATATGGGGTGCTAAATGACCATAGACGTCGATGCGCTCTGACCAACAAAACAAACAAACAAACAATCAACTACTTCAGCAATAAGATGCTACATTTGTGGTGCTAGTTCGAAGCAGTTTAATGACTTCAATGTAAAAAATAATGTCAACACAGATGCATTGCAGTTTGGCCTGTCTGTATTGCAGCTAATATCCGATTATTCGAAAGTATTCTGCATTTGTTATACAAGCTTTCTGTGTAAAAGTGGCAGCTAGTTACAAAGAAATTGTCAAGCAAAAAAGGCAAAAATACGGGTAGCTGAGACACTTAGGGATCCATTGAGCTTATAATTTTTCGCACCCAAAATCAGAACGGACAATCTGAAAAATACATTCGTATGAACAGTTAAGAGTCTGCTATATGTTTCAGTACAATTTGTCGATTCTTCAAAATTATTTCACGCATATTTTCTCGGATAGACGCAGCAATGGGCCTTCCAGCACTGTGTTCAATAATAACATCGGTTTTTTCTCGCTTAATATCCGTAGCTCAATTTTTACTACTGTTGTAGAAGGATATTGTTCGTACAATGGATTAAACATGTCGTCGTAGATGTCTTTAGCAGAGATATATCAAATATCGATACTTTATCACCAATCCATATTCGATTGTACTAAATTTAGAATTTTTGTCTTTCATATTTCTTTCCAAATCTTATTATAAATAGCAAAATAAAATCTGGATCACCAAAATTTTGTATACATATTTACTATATGCCAAACTACTAGCCATAGCAATCGATTTGTTTTTGACAATAGAAAATGGTCTAGGCTTAGTTATCAATACTCGTAATAGTTTTGTTCTGGTTTAACAGCCTTACTGGCTAATGATTTTCTTTTAAAATTATCTTATTTAATAATTATTCTTATAGTGATCCAGAGGTATATCTGAGATCTCCAGTTCTGGAGCTGTATAATCAAATATTTGGTTAGCAATTTACTGTCGTTGGCCTAAATCTTTTGATCTGAAAACTAAGTTTAAGTTTAAAAGTTTATTTGATAAATGTAAAGTTTTATGTTGTTTAATATAAGAATATCTTACAACAGGTACTGACACTTATCTTCTTAAATAATTGTTATAGCATTTCTTGTAGGCTTTAGTAAAAGAATACATGTTAATAAAATTGTAAGAAGAATTTTGGAGCAACTTAATATCTATTAACAAGTAACAAAAATAATTCATAATTAAAAAATTCTAAAACTAAGGTAGCAGAAAAATTAAAGGAAAAAAACCGGCCAAGTGCAATTCGTGTTCCGTACGTTGATTGCTTTTAAATTAAAAATTTATCCTTAATCCAAGGATTTCAACTAAAAATTTTAAATGAGAAGTACTTTATAGTGAACAGAAAAATAGCGAGCAGAGTAAGAAGGCTGATATTTTGTTTTGTACACGATATCTGTTAATATTGGAAATAAAGAATATTGCGTAAGATTTAGAATCCTCGACTCCAGGAATCTCGTAAAATCATATATTCAAAGCAGCCCCTCATTTGCCTCCGCATCTACCCCCTTAACTGTTATATCTACGAATATGCATAAAATTTGTTCATAATAGGGATCGAAAACCAGGAAAAATCCTATAATTCTATTTAAACTGCATAAAATTTATAGACTCCCATCCCTTTAACCCCCCCTTCAGCAATATCCCAGAATTGTGGCTTACTTCCTTCCTTTTAGTATTATGCATGCGTGAAGTTTGGAATAGATACATATTTCGTTTTGTTTGAAACTTATCGTGCCACGAGACAGGCAGACGTCTAAAAGCTTACGTTTTTCTTGACCTACGAAGACTCAAAGTGAATAACGAAACATAAAACAATATCTAAATGTGATTTTTTTTGTGAATACGATACGTTTCTTAACAAAGAAATTAAAATAACATGTTTACTTAAGATAATTTACCCCTTTAATAATATATCAGATTAGCATTGATTAGTTTGGGCTAGTCTGTAACATTTTAGGATTTCTAATTTATAAAAATTACACTTTTATAATATTCCTCTTCTTCTTTAAGCTAGATAATACGTAGAAAGGAAGAAAAAATAGATAATTACGTAAATGAATTAAAAATAAAATAAAAATGGTTTATGTTTGCACAACAAGATTTTTATTCTTTGACTATGAATAAGTCAAAAAAACCAAGCTCATCAAAATTCCAGATTTTGGTGAAACGAAAATTATCGATTTTTTAAAGCAGAAGATTCTCAGATATAACAATATATACTGGTAATTCCATTAAAAATGAGGGCGACGGCGACTATGTAATAATGGAATAGCAAAAAAAAAAAACCTGGCATAGCCCAGGCCATAATATTTACCAGAGTTGTGTCAGTAAAATTTTTTGCGATATCTAATTTTGTTTTTACGTTGGATAAAAATCTTTTCATTATTAATGTCCGGTTCTAAGGTTTTTACTGCATAAATGTTATGCAAATATTTGATACTTCTTACAACTAATACTTTTTGAGTTGTTCTCATTAAAATGGCGATTTTTTAAATGACCAACGTAGCCACAGTATATTATGCCTTCGCCTTCTGAATCAACAGCACGTCAGCACATGGGGTTATTTAAACTAAAAATCTGGCTAAAAATATTTTTTTAACATTGACCATGTAGTGGATAGCTTAGCGTCAAATATTTCCTATTTACCAATTTTTAGCTATCTCAGGTTAGTACTCAGTAAGTTATAATGTTTGTTACCTGGAATTATAATTGTACGAATTAAATAAAATTAGTTTTATTTATTTAAAAAATTAGAAGTCATGATTGGGAATGGGTGATGATGATTTTACCTATCGATAGACGATCGATATATCAATCGTTATCGTTATATCGATATATTAATTATATATATTAAAAAATTGTTTAAACGGAGGTTAGCGATATTTTGATAGCTATCAATATATCGATAATTATCGACATTTCGATAACTATCGATACGTCGATAACTAATAATTACTATTGATAACTATCAACAACTATCCGATACATTAACATTTATCAATATATCGATCGATCTATATATATAATATATATATATATATATATATATATATATATATATATATATATATATATATATACATATATATATATATATAATATATATATATATATATATATATATATATGTATATATATATATATATATATATATATATATATATATATATATAGATATATATATATATATATATATATATATATATATAATATATATATATATATATATATAGATATATATATATATATATATATATATATATATATATATATATATATATATATATATATAGATATCGCAATAACTATCAATATATCGGTCCATCGATAATTTACGATATATCGATAATTATTGATAACCTATCGATATGTCCATAATTCTCGATATATCGATAATTAGTGATATATCGATAACTATTGATTACTACACATAACTATCGATAACTGACGATAACTATCGATATATCAATATCTATCAATAACTGTCGATATATCGGTAGTTTATAGATCTATTGCTATCTATTGACATATTGATAACTTTTAAATTCACCTATCATTCCTTAATATATCGGTAACTAACGACATATCGAAAAAAGAAATCATCCCCAATCATAATCCTCATCTAAAGTTCCATCACAATCGCGGTCGGAAGCTTCATCACTAGAATCATTTCTGTCGTTTCCGACTGTATTGTTTCAGTTGGTAAAAGAATGTCCACATCTTAACAGAAACATATTTTGTCTGTCTTAGGGTCTCAGGTGAATTATAATCTATTTCTTACATTCATATTTTACGATAACTAGCAGGTCGTGCTAGTTTATTTCAGGCCATGTATCTGTTACATGATACGATTATCATTTTGGACAACATTCAGTTTAAGCTTTCTGCTGCAAGGAACTAGCAACGGTAGGATTTTATGCATGTATTTGGAAAACGTTGCGTTAACTTCCATTACGTTCGGTCTTCCAGAAAATTTAGTTAATTCTTTTAAAACTACAGTAATTTTGCTTGTACTAGACGTCAAATTTATTGTAGAAAACCACAACTCTGAATTAGATACTGTTTTCTTAATTGGTGTATTTTTCGCCAATTAGTCTTTTTCTCAAAATGTTTGTAAATTATCTCTGATGGTAACTTTGTAGAACTGAAGGGCTATTTTGATAAATCAATCTTCTTTGGTTAATTGTAGTCATTTATTTTTAGTTGCACTACAATATATCAAATTGCGTTTAAAGGTTTCACTTGGTGGATTTATATCAACATGTTTTTCATACATTCCATTTTTATATCACCAACTATTCCACACCAAGGATGCCCGATATTGTTTTCAAAAAGCATATCATAAAACGTGTTTTAATGAAGTTAGACACCAAAAAAACTACTCATGTTTTGTAGATTTATGAGGTTGTTTTTTAATCTAATGTTGGTTGAGTGTTCAGCTTCAAAGATGTGCTTAATGGATTGGGGGGAATTACAAACTGGGCAGACCGGAGAGGGTTCGCCTTTTAGCAGATACGAATGAGTGTGAAATGAATGTCCTGCTGCTAATCTTCTCAAGGTGACGTTTTCAAATGTGGTTAAATCCTGATAGTGAAGTGGGGGATATACAATTGATTTGATTTCCCAGAGTTTGTTTCTATCGTGTTCTAAATTCCACTCCAGCTGGAATAGTTCTCTGCTTATGTTAGTTAGAACCTTTTGGAAATCTTTGAGATGGTTTTCTTCAGTTGTTGGAGAGCCATTTGTTGTGGCTTTTTTAGCTTCTTGGTCAGCCTTGTCATTGCCCTATATGCTGCTATGTCCTGGAATGTCATGTATGCTATTTTTTTATTTCTTATTTTGGCTATGTGCTAAAGATCCAAGAGCTCTCTTAGGAATGATTGATTGGAGTTATTAGTGGATAGGGACTTTAATGCACTTAATGAGTCGGACACTATCAAGAATTTGCTTCCTTTGCTGTTTGTTATGGCAGCTCCAACTCCATTTTCAGTTTTAGAGCCATCAGTATAAATTATTGTAAAGTTGGGGTACTGAGAGTGTAATCTTTCCACAAAAATTTGTTTTATTTCAGTGTGACTGACTGTTTTTTATATCTGGGATGTGAAGAGAGAAATCAACTGTTGGGATTGGAGAGAGTCATGGGGGGAAAGAGCGCTAAGACGGGTAGTTGAAAATGAGAGGTGAGAGATTGTGTAATGTGAGGTATTTATTGATTCGGTCAGAGATGGACTTGGGTGAGAAGGTTAGATTGGATTTATTGATTTGAATTGATGATTGATTTTTTAACTCTTACAGAAATGGACTATTTTCTTCAGCTGAAAATGCGCTTCAGTTCAGCCGATACCCTAAAAAGGCAAGAAGACGTTGCCAAACAACTACCGACCAGACACACTGCTTTCAATAATATCTCTCTTTATCTTCTAAAGTTTCTTAAAGGATTGAATATTATTAACAACCATCAATATGGCTTTTGTAAGCAAAGTTCAACAAGAGTACTTTTAACTTATGTAACACGTATTTGGAACAACGTAACTGAACACTTTGCAGAAACTTGAGCAGTTGCACTTTATATATCCAAGGCATTCGACCATGTTTAGCAAAACGGATTGTTGGCTAAGCTACGCTTCTTGCATCATCATTTTAACACTTTCTCGAGTGCAGAATTAAGTAAAATTTTACCGTAGATTTTTGAAACAATTTCTTGATAACTTTTATACAGCCTATATTACTCAGTATATTCGAGGCTGGTTTGAAAAGTCCGTGCAAAAATAAAAACTACTTATGTGTTTGGGGTAAACCTTTTTTATTTTTCGACATAGTCTCCTTTTAAGCTTATACACTTCGTCCAACGATGTTCTAGTTTTTTGATCCCTTCCGAATAATAGGATTTGTCCAAGTCTGCAAAATATCCATTAGTGTCTGCAATCACCTCCTCGTTTGAATAAAATCTTTGTCCCGCCAGCCATTTCTTTAAATTGGAGAACAAATAGTAGTCCGAGGGAGCCAAGTCTGGAGAATAGGGGGGATGTGAAACGAGTTGGAATCCTATTTCCATTAATTTTGCGACCACAACTGCTGAGGTGTGTGCTGGTGCGTTGTCGTGATGGAAAAGGACTTTCTTGTGAGACAATCCGCGGGCCTTTTTCTTGCAGCTCGGTTTTCAAACGGTCCAATAACGATGAATAATATTCACCTGTAATAGTTTTTACCCTTTTCCAGATAGTCAATGAGGATTATCCCTTGCGAATCCCAAAAGACAGTCGCCATAACCTTTCCGGCCGAAGGAACGGTCTTCGCCTTTTTTGGTGCAGATTTCCCCTTGGTAACCCATTGTTTAGATTGTTGTTTGGTCTCAGGAGTATAGTAATGTATCTACGTTTCATCCACAGTGACGAAACGACGATTAAAGTCCTCCGGATTCTTCTGGAACAGCTGCAAACCATCCTTGCAACACTTCACACGATTCGTTTTTGGTCAAGCGTGAGCAATCGCGGCACCCATCTTGCGGATAGCTTTCTCATGTCCAAATGTTTATGCAAAATATTATGTACCCATTCAGTCGAGATGCCCACAGCACTAGCAATCTCACGCACCTTAACTCTTCTGTCATCCATCACCATATGATGGATTTGATCAATGATTTCTGGAGTATTAACCTCCACAGGCCGTCCAGAACGTTCAGCGTCACTTGTGTCCATATGGCCAGTCCGAAAATTTTGAAACCACTTATAAACTGTTCTAATCGAAGGTGCAGAGTCACCATAATGTTTATAAAGCTTCTCTTTAGTCTCCTGAGGCGTTTTGCCTTTCATAAAGTAATGTTTAATCACCACATGGGAAAAACGAAATTCTTTTTCGTCCATTTCTTGAAAATCACTCGACTTCCTTGATTCACATGAATGCCAAACACAAAGAAATAGACCAATATGGCTGAAACTTGGTGTGCGTTCATTCAGGAGATGCTACTAACTAAACATGACCTCGATACGCGCCGGTGGTGCCATCTCTCGGACTTTGCACGGACTTTTCAAACCAGCCTCGTATCACCATTACACCAATCACTTTATTTTTGCACTCGACGCGCCATGTCAGCTTCATCAGAAGCGATGATTGACTGATTAAATTTCTTGCAAGAATTTAAAAACCAAATATCTGCACCTACTAATCTAATCTTACTACTATTCTTACGATAAAGGTTTAATTCCGTCGACCGTGAAGCCATCTCAACTAAGTTGGGAATGTGGGAATCTTAGGCACAATGACACTACTCAGTATACCAGATGTACAAGTATGAAATGCGAATTTCAGACAACAGATGGTGCACCAGTGCAGTTTGTGCTATAAAGACTTAACATTGCGCCATTTTGTTGTGTCATCAACAAGTTTTAGACGCGCAAGAGGGATAAATTGGAAAATTGTGCATATTGTTGTGTTCAATATGTCGAAATTTATACCGAACAAAGAGCATACGCAGACAGCATTAATTTTTTGTTTTCATTTGAAGGAAACTGCTGTTGAATCATACCGATTACTTCGAGAAGCTTATGGTGAACATGCTCCATCGCAAGATACGTGTGAACGATGGTTTCGGCGTTTCAAAAGTGGTGACTTCGATGTTGCAGACAAGGAACGTGGAAAACCGCCAAAAAAATACGAAGATGTGGAATTACAAGCATTGTTGGACAAAGATGATTCGCAAACACAAAAACAACTCGCCGAGCAATTGGGCGTTAGTCAACAAGTTGTTTCCAATCGGCTACGAGAGATGGGAAAGATTCAGAAGCCGGTAGATGAGTACCACATGAGTTGAACGACACGGCAGATGGAAAAGCGCAAAAACACGTGTTACATTTTGCTCGCTCGGTACAAAAGGAAGTCGTTTTTTCATCGTATAGTTACAGGGGATGAAAAGTGGATTCATTTTGAGAATCCCAATCTCAAAAAATCATGGGTAGATCCAGGCGCACCATCCACATCAACCGCAAGACCGAATCGCTTTGGCAAAAAGACGATGCTCTGTGTTTGGTGGGACCAGAAGGGAGTGGTCTATTATGAGCTTTTAAAACCTGGGGAAGCGGTTAATACTAAACGTTACTAACAACAATTGACCGATTTGAACCGTTCGCTGTTTGAAAAAAGGCCAGAAAACCGAAAGAGGCAACACAAAGTCATTTTTCTTCATGACAATGCTCCATCACATACGGCAAAACCAGTGCGCGACACGTTGGAAGCACTCAGCTGGGAAGTTCTACCCTATGCAGCTTACTTACCAGACTTGGCTCCTTTCGATTACCACTTATTTGCATCGATGCACTTGCTGAGCAGCGCTTTGGTTCGTACGAAGATGTGAAAAAAATGGCTCGATGAATGATTTGCAGTAAAAGGAAAAAATTTTTACTGGCGTAATATTCACAAATTGCCCGAAAGATGGGAAATATGTATAACAAGCGATGGAACTTACTTTGAATAAAGCACTTTTTATCATTCTTCCGAATTTAACATGTTTTTTTAGGAAAAAAATCCGCATTTCATACTTGTACACCTGGTATATCACCACTACACCAAACACTTTATTTTTGCACTCAACACGTGTTTCGCGACTTGTCAATCATCGGTCTTCATGAACCTAACATCATTAGTGAAACGCGCGTCGAGTGCAAAAATAAAGTGTTTGGTATAGTGGTGATATATACTGAGTAGTGTCATTGTGCCAAAGATTCCACGTTCCAATTTAGTACAGCCTATATGTTATCAAATGGGTGAAAATTCGTGAAACGGAAAACCTCCGACCCGACTTTTCCGAAATCCTAAAACCATTATTTATTTCAATACTACATATAGGCAGTGAACAAGCTCTTATATATTATCAGTTGATGTTGATTATTATAATTATTATAAACAATACAAGTTTTAGGTTAATTTTTTTTCAAAAATTCATAACTCAAAAACTGTTTTTTTTTATGAAAATTATAAACAAATTGGAATTTAATAAGGTTCTTAACCACTTATCGACAATAGGTTTAATTCCGTAAATGCGGCATTGTTTTCTGCAGAAAATGAAAAAAAAAAAAATTTGGGCCCTCATTTGACCTTCAAATGGCGTTAGTTTTAATGAGCGAAGGCACCGCGTTGAGTGTGGGGTGGCGCAGTGCGCAGTTTGTTTATAATAAAATGATTTTTTTTTCATTAAAAATTTTTTTTTCAATATGCAATATATTTTTTTTTTCTTAAAATTCATAATGTTTCTGGCTATTTTTGTCTCAACTAGAATTTTCATAAAAAAATTAGTTTCCGATTAAGAATTTTTGAAAAAAAAAAATTTACCTAATACTGCTAATGTATATTACAATTATGATAATAAACATCAACTGACAATATTTCAGTGCTTGTTCATATGTGATATTAAAATAAATCATTGTTTTTGGGTTGCCCGAATAGTCGGGTCGGAGGTGTTCCCTTTCACCCAAATGATAGGTTAGTAAGTATTGTATACAATTTGCCGAAGTAAAAACTTCAATTTGAAAACCTCATTAAAAATTTTCACTATTTTTATTGTTTTTCAATAGAAACTACTTCACCAGAAGAGTGGTTTCATGCCTCTTTTATGTTTTTTTCTAAAATATGATCAGATGGAAAAGGGAGTTTGGATCTTTGCTGCAATGACCACAATCCGTTCATCAGTGTTCTCCAACCGTAGGACCTCAGCAAGATACTATACAGACGAAGAAGGAAGGAAACCGGAAAGACTCCGTATATACACTCTCACCACATTTTGTAGTGTCAGTGGTAAAGTGTAATACACAAAAGATTGTGTATTACACTCTTGATTTTAGACAAAACCAGATTCTCTCTATCTTGCATTAAATCGGAATCAATTGAATGAAACCACTATATTCACTTATGGGGTTGTATGCAATGTAGGAATTATGATTTTCTAGCAGTGTCGGCGGCTCCGCTCGCGTGGTCTTGATTCACTACTATCGTCACTGCTTATTCTTTATGTTACCTAACGTAATAAAATATCTGCCATGATTTACCCTTATCTCCCATTGTTTCTCCTTATCTCCCATTATCTCTACATAATTTTCATTTTCTAGGGTTATCTCTGCTCATCACCCATTATTTTTCCTGATCTCCCATTATTTCCCCTTATCTCCCATTATCTCACCTTATCTCCCATTATCTAGGCTTATCTCGACTTATCTCGCAATATTTCTCCTTATCTCCCATTATTTGGTAACCTTTTTTCCGACTTGATTCGCTATTATCGTCACTTATTCGTTATGTTACCTAACGCAATAAAATATATCCTATAACCTGGCCAGAGAACATATGTATGTTTAAAAAAAAAGCACGTAACGCACTAATGGACAGATAGACAGACAGAGAGACGTTGCATTTTATATATATTATATAGATAAATAACCTGGCCAGAGAACATATGTACGTTTTAAAAAAAAAAGCACGTATATCGGATAAGTGGTTCACCAGTGATAAGCACACTAACGGACAGACATTTTGTATATTATAGATATTCTTTGCAACATCATATTGTTCCATAGTTAATGGTTTAGCATGTTTAAAAAGAAAGCACATAAATAGGATAAGTGGTTCTCCAGTGATAAGCACACTAACGGACAGGCAGACAGACAGACAGACAGAGAGAGAAACGTTGCATTTTATATATATTATAGATAGATTATTATTATTATATAACCTGGCCAAAGAATATAAGTATGAATTTAAAAAAAGACACGTAAATCGGATAAGTGGTTCTCGCGTGATAAACGCACTAATGGACAGAGAGACAGACGGAGAGAAATTGCATTTTATATATATTATAGATTATAGATACTCTGTGCTACATAATATTGTTCCATATTTAATGGTTTAGGCTGTGTATTGCAAGAGAATGCGCTAGCGACAAACTTTTTTCCGACTTCATTTACTATTATCGTCACTGCTCATTCCTTATGCTACCTATCGTAATAAAACATAGCCTATAACCTGGCAGAGAACATATGTATGTTTAAAAAAAAAAAGTACGTAAATTGGACTAGTCATTCTCCAGTGATAAGCACACTAACTGACAGACAGACAGAGATACGTTGCATTTTATATAAATTATAGTTGTAATAAAATATATATGTATAACCTGGTCAGAGAACATATATATGAATTTAAAAAATCACGTAAATCAGATAAGTGGTTCTCGAGGGATAAGCGCACTAACGGACAGACAGACAGAGAGACGTTACATTTTATATGTATTATATATTATTATTATTATTATTATATAACCTTGCCAAAGAATATATGTATGAATTTAAAAAAAAAAAACACACGTAAGTCGGATAAGTAGTTCTCGCGTGATAAACGCACTAATGGCTAGACAGACAGACAGAGAGACATTGCATTATATATATATATATATATAATATATATATATATATATATATATATATATATATATATATATATATATATATATTATAGATTATAGATATTCTCTGCTACATAATATTGTTCTATATTTAATGGTTTAGGCTGTGTATTGCAAGGGAACGAGCTAGCAGCAAACATTTTTTCCGACTTCATTCACTATTATCGTCATTGCTCATTCCTTATGATACCTATCGTAATAAAATATAGCCTATAATCTGGCCAGAGAACATATGAATGTTTTTAAAAAAAAGCACGTAAATCGAAGAAGTGGTTCTCCAGTGATAAGCGCACTAACGAACAGACAGGGAGATGTTGCATTTTATATATATTATATATGAAAACTGAGCCTTACAGATTTTTCAGAATAAAAGAAGAATAAATAAAGACGAAAAATAATGTTCATTTAAAGAATATTTATTTAAAATAGCTCACTTATATCATTAGACTGATAACAATAATCTTCTCTTTGGCAAATATATGGAATTAATGCGTTACATCTCATGTCATTCCAACCAGTAGGTTCGGGACTGTAAGTAGGCATTCCCCATTGGATGCAATGTTCTCCTTCAAAAAAATTGGTATCTAGGTGGGCATCATCTGGTTGGTCTGGCAACCAATGTGTATATATAACTTTTGTTCCCGTAGTTATCCAGTAAAACTGACCATTTCCTTCTTTAGTTCCCGCTAGCCAGTAGCCTTCTACAATTAAAAATGAGATTGCGTTACCAATTAAGATCGCAAGTAATTTTGCGTCTATTTGAAATAAAATAGTTTCTACATCATTAGCTTTCAACGTCAGTACGATTAACATACAGCATAAATAAAAATCTCAGGAAATACAAACATATATTAAAATATCTTACGGTATATCGTTCTTTTCACGACATTCTCACCATGCTTATCCCATCTCATATGGCAATCAAACGCAATGGCTATATCGTCCGCATATGACATCACAGACTGCTTTTCCAAAATTTGAAGCATGTCATTTATGTATAAAATAAATAATAGTGGTCCAAGGATTATTTTATACATAAATGATACGCTTCAAATTTTGGAAAAGCAGTCTGTGATGTCATATGCGGACGATACAGCCATTATAAGCACTGAAAAAACATGGGATAAAACCCAAAATAAAATGAATGATCTTTTAAAAACAGTAAGCACATGGTTAGCATTAAATCAGTTATCTTCAAATATTTCAAAAACAGTCTTCATGACTTTTGGTGTGTATCGTGATAGCATTCCGAATAATGTAACTATTAATATAAATCATAGTAGAGTAAAAAGGATTGAATTCTGTAAATATTTGGGCATTGTGTTTGATTGCCATATGAGATGGGATAAGCATGTTGAGAATGTAGTGAAAAGGACGAAATATCTGCTATTTACATTTGCTAAATTATCAAGAATTATGTCGACGGGGACTTTATTAACGATTTATTATACTCTTTTCCATAGCATTTGCTCTTATGGAGTGATTGCGTGGGGTGGAGCATATGATAATGTTTGGATTCTGTTGAAGAATTTGCAAAATAGGTTCTTAAAGATAATCTTGAAAAAACAAACTCATTATTCTGTTCTATTAAATATCTCACAGATGTTTACATTGGAGTCATTGTTGCTTTATTATGCAGATAGTCGAAAGGAACACGCAGAATCTCATAGTAAAACTAGAAACAAAAACCTTTTATTGACAAAGATAAATAAAAGAATAAAATTTAAGAGCAGTAAGATTATTGCTATGAAGGCGTTTAACAAACTGCCCGGAGAACTGAAAAATTTAGAATTAAGAGGTGGGACTCTAAAAAAAAGTTTAAAGGTTGGATTGGATCATCGAATATAAGTGTGGCCACAATATAATTAATGGAAAGTACGTTTTTTTTTCTTTTTGTTTTTATTTTTTGTGTTCTGAGTTTTTCTGTATCTACTGCCACTGTTGAGCAACCAACTTTTCATTTTTTATTTTTTTTGTTAAATTTAAGTTTGTGTATTTTAGTATAGTTTAGTATAATTGTGTATAGTTCTTAAGGATTATTTGTCCACCAGTCATATTGTGCAGATAACTTGTGATATCATTATAGGTATTGCATATTTTATATTGAATTCTAATAAGTCTGGTTCAAAATAAATAAATAAATATAAAAAAGCAGACACGTACTCGAAGTTTTTAATAGAATAAAACATAGTTCTTTTTCTTAGTAGAAAATTTTATCTTTCGGCGACTATTTTTCCAAAGTTTTAGCAGTAAGTGATAAAAAATAAATTTCCTTTCGTTGTGCCCTTAATGAAATTAAAAATTTTTTTAATGGAAAATGTAAATTACAAGAAAAATCAGCTTTTCAGAAAAAATTACTTTTAAGCTGAAAAGCAACATTGTATATATATATATATATATATATATATATATATATATATATATATATATATATATATATATATATATATATATATATACATATATTCAGTGAAATTCTCCTTCGCTCTCTTCCTCTTACACTGACACCTCCCTTGAACGGACAGTTTCTGATGGTCCCGACCGACTGTCATATAATTGGCGTTGTGTTAACTCGCTCTTAGACGGACATTCTCTTGAACGGACGTGGACACAAAAAATGTTCTTTTTCTTAGTAGAAAATTTTATCCTTCGGCTACTATTTTTCCAAAGTTTTAGCAGTAAGTGATAAAAAATAAATTTCCTTTCGTTGTGCCCTTAATGAAATTAAAATTTTTTTTAATGGAAAATGTAAATTACAAGAAAAATCAGCTTTTCAGAAAAAATTACTTTTAAGCTGAAAAGCAACATTGTATATATATATATATATATATATATATATATATATATATATATATACATATATATATATATATATATATATATATATATACAGTGAAATTCTCCTTCGCTCTCTTCCTATTACACTGACACCTCCCTTGAACGGACAGTTTCTGATGGTCCCGACCGACTGTCATATAATTGGCGTTGTGTTAACTCGCTCTTAGACGGACATTCTCTTGAACGGACGTGGACACAAAAAATGTTCTCTTAACCGGACAAAATACAATAAAAAATAAACGCCTTGTCTCATTTTTCTATGGCGAGTATCGCTGTTGCGTTTCCCAATCGCGCCGCGCGCCAACGTCGCGGCCTGCCTTCACTGAGAGACTTTCCCGAGTAAATCGGGGATTTACCGATCTCAATTTTTCGGTAAACGCGGGGATTTAATATTAGTCTGACGCCTATGCGAAAAAGAGACATAGTAGGCGACACATTCATTGTAGAAATGGCTCCAAATAGAAAAATTCTCACGCTTAAACAAAAAATTGAGATTGTTAAAGTTCACAATAAGGAAAAGTTAAGTGTAAAGGACTTATCCAAGCGTATTAATATCGAAAAAACACAAGCTGCTGATATAATTAAACATAAAGAAATCCTTCTAAACAAGTGGATATCGAACAGCAACTTGAATGAAAAAAAGAAGCTTTTAGACTGGTGATGGTACCAAAATTGACAAGTTGTGTTATAATTGGTTTATAGCAGCTCGCTATAAGGAGATTCCTTTGACATGTATGCACATGAATTATTTTTTTCAGATAAGGTTTTCTGGAATTAGTGCGTTGATTTTCTTTTCATATCAATTCAAAGAATGGATAAAAGGGGTGAGAGTATCAGTAGGCTTGTGACAAGAAAGCAAAAAACTTATTGGTAATGGTTTTTTCAGGTCCTCTAATTCGATGCGAAGCAAAAGAAATAGCCGAGTCTCTGGGACATACCACATTCAGTACTTCTTCTGGTTGACTTAACATATTTAGAATCCGCCACAACATAAGTTTTAAAGCGATTTCAGGGAAGGCAGGTTCGGTTATTGCTGAAGATGTTTTATCATTCTGAGAAAAGTCCCTTCTTTAATATTCACTGAGAGACATCTATAATGCCGATGAGACAGGCCTGTATTTTAGGGTTCTACGCTAACATTAAAAAAAGAAAAATGTGTTGGTGGTAAATATCCCAAAGAGAGGTTTAAAATTTTGCATTGTGCAAATATGGGGGTAGAAAAACTCTTAGTCATTGGTAAGGCATAAACAACCTGCCTCAAAATTGGAAATGTAATTAGAAAGCTTGGACGACAGGAGAAATTATGCCGAGGGGATGTTTAGTCTTGTCCGACCAGTTAAACAACATCTTTTTTTTCTTATTTTAAAGAGAAGAAAAAAAAGATGCTGGCCTTAAAAACAAGAATGTAAAATATATAAAAATGTTTTAAATAAAATCGCCTTAAAAGCACACAGGTGTTCGTGTCATATATAACAAAATAGAGTAAACTATTTCTATATTCTTTAAAAGTATTTTTGTCGAAATTTTCTCATGTTTTCTTAATAAATACTAACGATAATGTGGATTTTTGTTGATAGAAATTATCCTAAAAAGCACCACCTAGCAGTCAGTAGTTTTTATGTTAATAAATTGGATTGCTTTCTGTTGTAAACCTTAGAATACTGATAGTCTACTGTATTTGTAACCCTGAAGAAGAAAATAAAATATAATTGAAAGCTTGGCGCGGCTAAAAAGGTGTTAAAAACCTTTTAGCCTTATTCTCATGACCGCTTACCCCAAGAATATATATATATATATATATATATATATATATATATATATATATATATATATATATATATGTATATATATATATATATATATATATATATATATATATATATTTATATATATATATATATATATATATATATATATATATATATATATATATATATATATATATATATACATATATATATATATATATATATATATATATATATATATATATATATATATATATATATATATATATATATATATATATATATATATATATATATATATATATATATATTTATATATATATATATATATATATATATATATATATATATATATATATACATATGTATATATACGAGTATATATACATATATATATATATATATATATATATATATATATATATATATATATATATATATATATATATATATATATATTTATATATATATATATATATATATATATATATATATATATATATATATTTATATATATATATATATATATATATATATATATATATATATATATATATATATATATATATATATATATATATATATGTATATAGGTTTTTTTATTTTAAACAATTTTTTTATTTGACGTTTCGCCCTTGAATTTGGACGTTTTCAAAAATTTTTCCTCGGTGTAATTTTCATTTTATTTATTTTTTTTATATTCTTCGCCTCTCGAAAATAAGCGAACCTGACCACTACATTATACCAAGGAAAAATTTTTGAAAATGTCCAAATTCAGGGGCGAAACGTCAAATAAAAAAATTGTTTAAAACAAAAAAAAAACAAGTGTGTTAATTAAAGGAACCTACCCCCAAGATTAAAATTAAAATATTTATGTACATTAGGTTCAATATATATATATATATATATATATATATATATATATATATATATATATATATATATATATATATATATATGAAGCTAGACACCAAAAAGGCTTCTGGCACTGACGGAATACCTGCCATAGTTCTCAAAAACTGTGCAAGGGAACTAACACCGGTTTTCTGTAGACTTTTCAACCTATCCTACAAAAAGGGAATATTTCCATCCTGCTGGAAATGTGCCACGGTTCAGCCGATACCTAAAAAAGGCAAGAAGGCCTTGCCAAATAACTACCGACCAGTCGCACTGCTTTCAATAATATCGAAAGTCATGGAAAAGGTTATCAATCAGCATCTTCTAAAATATCTTGAACGATTCAATATTATTAGCGATCACCAATATAGCCTTCGTAAACATAGATTAACAGGAGATCTTCTGACTTCTGTAACACATGTTTGGAACAACGCAATTGAACACTTTGGAGAATCTCGAGCGGTTGCTCTTGACATATCCAAGGTATTCGACCGTGCTTGGCACGATAGACTGTTGGCTAAGCTACGCTCTTATGGCATGTCTGAAAAGTTCTGTTTGTGGCTCTCATGTTTCCTCAGAGAGCGTTCTTTACGAGTGGCAGACGACGGATTTCTTTCTAACACCTTCACAATCAACGCCGGTGTGCCCCAAGGCTCCATACTGTCTCCTACTCTCTTTCTCATTTACATTAACGATCTGCTGGAAAAGACCGTGAATCCAATCTACAGCTTCGCAGACGACAGTACGCTTATCTCTTCATTCACTTTGAACGCTCGGACATCGGCTGCTCAGGCGAATATCCGCAGACAGCAGGAGGTCGTTCCACTTAACAAAGACCTGGAATAAGTTCTATCTTGGGGTGACAGTAACCAAGTGGAATTTAACGATACAAAAACCCAAGCGGCAGTTTTTTCTAAAAAAGTTAACGTTGCTGAACCCGACATAGTTATGTCGGAGCACTCCGTTCCCCTAGCATCGTCGCTCAATTTGTTGGGCGTTAGTTTGGGAGCAAATATGTCCTGGCATGAACATGTTGCAAGCATAGCAAGGAGAGCTTCTCAAAACTTAGGAATATTATTTCGAACCAGAAAGCTTTACACTCCACAACAACTGTTAATTCTTTACAAAGCTCAAATTCGACCAACTATGGAATACTGCTTCCATGTTTGGGGCTCCGCTTCCAAACATACACCGCGTTTGTTGGATTCTGTTCAGAGAAGAGCTGTGTCTAATTGGAGACCCGGAACTGACCGGCGGCCTTGATTCGCTGGAACATCGAAGAACGGTTGGCGACTTGAGTCTATTCTACAAGTATTTTCATGGAAAGTGTTCGAAGGATGTAGCCCGCTTAATTCCTTCCAAAGCGGTGCATGTTAGAAATACACGTCGCGCTGGTGCTTCACATCCGTATGAGGTTCAGCTTGTTACTCCGCGTACAACGCTTTTCAAGCAGTCTTTTATATGGAGAACATCATCCCTTTGGAATAATTTGCCCAGCGCTGTTTCCCGCCGAGTACAATTTACAGCGATTCAAGAACAACGTGGATCGCTATTTTTTTCCGCACACATGCCGCTCCTGGAGTGCTTTACGGACTTCCCTGCAGCACGTGTGTTCGACCTATAAAATATATATATATATATATATATATATATATATATATATATATATATATATATATATATATAGATATATATATATATATATATATATATATATATATATATATATATATATAGATATATATATATATATATATATATATATATATATATATATATATATATATATATATATATATATATATATATATATATATAGATAGATAGATATATATATATATATATATATATATATATATATATATATATATATATATACCATATATAAACACACATATATATATATATATATATATATATATTGGCGACGCCATGGGTTCGTCTTTGTCAGCAGCCATAGCTGACCTCTTTATGACCTACCTTGAATGAAAGTCAAGCGCTGAAATCAAAACTTTAGGTTCGGTACTTCGATAACATATTCATCATATGGTGCTAGGAAAAACATAATCCCCAAAAATTCTTGGATTACTCAAACTATCAAGATTTAATATTTATTTTCAAAACGTAACAATAATTATAATGAAAAACTGTTTAAAAACCGGTATTTATTGAACAGGAATCATACAGAGCTGGACAAAACTTCAATTTCGTTATTACTATTATAAAACGACTACATAGTTGTCACTATTGACAAATTTTGTTATGTCTATTATCTAAGGTTCACTTAAATCGGAAGTAGAGTTTAATAATTTTTTTAAATACTTATAACAGATGATTGGTACGTCCTAACAATAATCTGATCACAAATTCAAGTGTTCCCTTACTGGGAATTTGGCTTAATCGATACATTAATATCGTCATGATATAGTCCTTAAGAGAAATCAAATTAATGTTAAACAATTCCTAAAAACTAGTTTTTCATAAGACGTTTGGCACAAGTTTAGATGTTCCATTTATTACAGATTATGGCATGCACGTTTCACTACTAACGTGAAAATACGGTTCCTAAAACAATTTATCTTATTTAAAGACCAAAAGTGATTTGAAACTTTTGACACACATCTAGATGTTCCTTTTATTAGAAATTTGGGCACACACATTTCATTATCAACATCGGTCATCAGTTCTTATTTTTAAGTATTACATAAGATATTTGTTAAAATTTTAATAAAACACTTCCACATGTTACCTAGCTTTTAGGTTTAATTCTCCCGGATTCCTCCTGTACCGATTGAATGAATTATGCTGACGTTTCGCGATAACCCTGCCGCTTGTGTCGAGAACTAACTTCTTCGAAATGTAACATAAAACTCATTTAATTCCGCTCAAACGTGCCATTTTATTATTTCGAATCAACTTAAATTTTCAAAAAGGTTAACAAATGAACCACAAACATATTAAAAACCAGAATATCTAGCAGCTAAAGTCCTCAAGTTGAACCCAAATTTGATCATCTTAAAAGCGGATAAAGGCAATTCTACCGTTGTTAAGATTCAGCTAAATATCATCTTAAAATTGAAGAAATTATATCTGAGGACTCATATCGACATGTAAAGAACGAGCTAAAACCTTCAAAAGAATGTTCAAACAAACCAGTAACTAAGAATCGATCACCCGTAGAAGTCACTAAAATAAGCTTTACATCTCAAGACCCCAAGATTCCGAAAATTGACAAACCAAATAACACTCTGTATAATTTTCATTGGCTCTTCTACATATTCTCTTGCCAAGTACCTGTCTTCTGTTTTAAAACTTTTGACCGGTAAAAGACACTTTTGTCTTAAATTATTCTCATCTCGTACAAAAAATCAAGAAAGTCAAACTCGACCCCAACAATATTTTAGTCAGCTTCGATGTGAAATTTCTTTTCAATAAAATTCCCATTCCCGATACGCTAATTATTATACGAGAAATTCTCCATGCCCAAAGCCTGTCCTCAGCTTTCCTTCCTCTAATTGAGAAATGCCCGTTCAGGACATATTTCCTATACAATGGCGAAACATATGAAGAAATAGCTGACACAGCAATGGGTTCTCCTCTTACTATAGTTATTGCAAACATATTTGTACATTTTGAAAAACAAACCATCGACACTTTTCATCTTAAACCAAAACTCTCGAAACTTTACATCGATGACACTTGCGTAATTTAGTCTTCTTCCCTCCAAAGTTTGTACATTATTAGCTTCTTATGTCCAAATATTTACTCCACTCTCTCTTTCGTACATATTCCTATTAATCAATAGTCAAATATGACTTTGCCTCACTCAGTAAACAGAAATCCTACTCACATAGAGAGATATTTAACTTTCTCGCATCACTATTCCTCCTAAAAGACTCCCTTGTTCCTAGAACTGCATCACTTTTTTAGTCATAATCTCCCCAATCAGATATAAAACACCTTTCTTCCGCTCTTCAACCAAATAATTTCCAGTACCGAGATATAAAGCGCTCCAGATAAAAACATACATCTGTCCAGGTGTCTCTGAAGACAAGAAGTCATGCCGGTAAGTCTATTGGGATTGTAATCTTTCCTTATATTAAGAATTACACCGAAAGGCATTTCGAAAATTCTAGAAAAACATCTATTTATGGGTCTAGCACACGTGCTGCAGGGAAGTGCCTAAAGCGCTACAGGAGCGACATGTGTACGAAAAAAGCGATTCACGTTGTTCCTGAATTGCTGTAAATTGTACTCGGTGGGAAACACAGTCCTGGGCAAATTTTTCCAAAGGGATGATGTTCTTCATATAAAAGACTGCTTGAAAAGCATTGTACGAGGAGTAACAAGCTGAACCTCATAAGGATGTGAAGTATTAGTGCGACGTGTATTTCTAACATGCACCGCTCTAGGAGGAATTAAGCGAGCTACTACATCCTTCGAACACTTTCCATGAAAATACTTGTAGAATAGGCTCAAGTCGCCAACCGTTGTTCGATGTTCCAGCGAATCAAGGCCGCCGGTCAGTTCCGAGTCTCCAGTCAGACGAACAGCTCTTCTCTGAATAGAATCCAACAAATGCAGTGTATGTTTGGGAGCGGAGCCCCAAACATGGGAGCAGTCTTCCATAGTTGATCGGATTTGAGCTTTGTAAAGAATTAACAGTTGTTGTGGAATGTAAAGCTTTCTGGTTCGAAATATTATTCCCAATTTCTGAGAAGCTCTCCTTGCTATGCCTGCAACATGAACGTGCCAGGACATATTTACTCCCAAATTGAGTGACGATGTTAGAGGAATGGAGTGCCCCGACATAACTATGCCGGGTTCAACAACGTAAACTTTTTTTAAAAAAACTGCCGCCTGGGTTTTTGTAGCGTTAAATTCCACTTGGTTACTGTCACCCCAAGATAGAATTTCTTCCAGGTCTTTGTTAAGTTGAATGACTTCCTGCTGTCTGCGGATATTCGTCTGAGTAGCCGATGTCCGAGCATTCAAAGTGAATGAAGAGATAAGCGTACTGTCACCTGCAAAGCTGTAGATTGGATTCCCGGTCTTTTCCAGCAGATGTTTAATGTAAATGAGAAAGAGAGCAGAAGACAGTATGGAGCCTTGGAGCACATCGGCGTTGATAGTGAAGGTGTTAGAAAGAAATCCGTCGACTGCCACTCGTAAAAAACGCTCTCTGAGGAAACATGAGAGCCACAAACAGAACTTTCCAGACATACCAGAAGAGTGTAGCTTACCCAACAGTCCATCATGACAAACACGGTCGAATACTTTGGACAGGTCAAGGGCAACCGCTTGAGATTCTCCAAAGTGTTCAGTTGCGTTATTCCAAACATGTGTTACATAAGTCAGACGATCTCCTGTTGATCTATGTTTACGAAATCCATATTGGTGATCGTTAATAATGTTGTGTAATGTATAATGTAACATAAAATAGTAACACGCAGCATCTCAAATCTGTCAAAGATAAAATTTCCCTTGAAAATTCAGGGGTCTACCGTATCCCACGTAGCTGTGGTAAATCTTCTATCGGTGAAACTCGCAAAAAAATATATACTGGACTTAAAGAATATCAAATGGCAGTACGTTGTCGTAACATTTCCACTTGCAGAAGACTAACATGAAACACGACATCAGATTATCTTTAAACAACTAAACATAGTTGCAACAAATTCCTTTTTCTTCCCCTCTCAACTATCTGAACATCTCAACAACTTTTTCATGACAAGGTCATGACTTCAAAGTCTATCAATCTGGGAATAGATCAGCCATGAAGCCCCGCTCCCTACCTCAGTCCGCTAATGTAAAAGGCTTGCGGAGTTGAGTCAGTTTTGTGCTAGATTCTCGGAACAAACTCTGAAGATGTTGCATCATCACTTATTCTATCCGCACAGAAGAATTCCAGAAGAATTATACCTTAAATATTTAATACAAGTATAAATATTCCTCTTGTTATAAATTATAACATGTGACACAGTTCTTTAAATGAATCAAATTATTTATTTCAAGGACAAGTATGATATGTTTGTTATATTATTATATATATTATATTATATGTTATATAACATATTTAACACTAGTTGAAATTAAGTTGAGACTGTGGAATCTTTGGCACAATGACACTACTCAGTATATATCACCACAACACCGAACCCTTCATTTTTGCACTCGACGCCCGTTTGGCTAACCATGTTAGCTTCATCAGGAGCGATGATTGACTATCACGCTACTGATGAAGCTAACAGGGTTAGCGAAACGCGCGTCGAGTGCAAAAATAAAGTGTTTGGTGTAGGGTAATATATACTGAGTAGGGACTAGTTTAAATGTTTTTCTTAGTACGACACAATTTCTTAAAAAATTGGGTATTTTAATTAACAAATATTTCTTATGATATTCTATTATTAACAATTTTGGTATAACTTAGTATATATCACCACTACACCAAACATTTTATTTTTGCACTCGACGCGCGTTATCCTAACCATGTTAGCTTCATCATGAGCGATGATTGACCTGATAAAGCTAACATGGTTAGCGAAACGCGCGTCGAGAGCAAAAATAAAGTATTTGGTGTAGTGGTGAGATATACTAAGTAGTGTCATTGTGCCAAAGATTCCACATTCCCAACTTAATTTTGGTATACATCAATAACATAAAACGATAGTTTTACAATTATTATAAGTACAGCATAATAAATTTGGCACAAGTTTAAGCGTTATTCTTATTAGAAATAATTGCAAATAACACAGGCCAACGATGAAAAAACTTTTTAATAATTTTACTTGATTCCTATGTTTTTTGGTGTGCTGAGTCCGTAACTAATAATAAAGTATCATCCACCAATTTCTCACATTTTAATATTCAAAATGTAAAAAGTTTATTTTTTATCATTTGAATGTTATTGGGTTGGCAATAAAATCAGAATTTTATAAGGTTGACATAAAATCAAATGCTATTAGGTTGGCAGTTCCGATAAATGTCAAAGCTGTTTGTTTTCTTTCAGTTAATATAACCTCGCATTGCAGTGTTTAACCCATGTGCTTTAATTCACACTCAAAGTATGGCTAATCGTGGTTGTAAAAACTCTCCCAACACTTTTTTTTATATATGTCGTGAGTTTATAGTTAAAAAACATCAAAGAAACATTACTGACTTTGTAAAAAAGCATACTTTGCATATGTTGGTATAGAAATAGGTAATCAAGAAAAATGTTGGGCTCTTCACAAAGTATGTTATGTTTCTGTCGAGGATCTTAGAAACTGGTATAAGAAAGAAAAGAAAGCTTTTAGATTTGCAGTACCCATGGTATGGAGAGAACAAGAAAATCATTCAAATGATTGTTATTTTTGCAGCGTTGATGTTTCTGGATATAACTCCAAAAATAAGAAAGTAATTGCCTATCCTAACTTTACTTTAGCTATTCGGCTAGTAGGACATGGACCGGGACTACCTGTCCCTGAGCCACCTCAGTCTATTGATGACGTTTTACAGTCCAGTCTCGAATTTAATGAAAGTAGACCGGATGATGATGAGTATCAATGTTGTTTACACAAGCTGAGTTAAATCATTTAGTGAGAGATTTGGGTTTGACTAAGGAAAAAGCAGAACTGCTTGGTTCTAGGCTAAAAGAAAAACATTTATTGGAATCTGGAACATCTATTTACCATTATAGTACAAGAGATCAACAGTTTGCTAAGTTTTTCAAGCAGAAAGAGGATTTTTTTTCTCTATTTTGAAATTTAATCGATGTCATATTGTGAGAGAACTGTGGGTAATACAAAAAAACTGATACCAGATACGGTTTTTTCACCCAAAAATACATAACACTTAGATGTATTGGTTTAAAAAAATTTTACAAATATTTTTTTGTTGGCCTGTGTAATTAATAACATCGAGATACAATTGTTTAACAAAAATAAAAATATTTTTATTTCAGTGTTTCCCTCATTAGAAATTCTGGTTTATATACTTACTTAGGAAAATCAAAATAATTTTATTTTCAGGATATGTATTATATAAGACATTTTACAAGTTCGGCTGTTCTTGTTAATAAGAATTATGGCATATATACAGTCTGTCATGTAAGAACGTGTCCGCAATAATTCATTTTTGGTAGATACGATTCTAGCGATTCAACAAAAGATCGGTAGAGGAAACCTTTATCTACCACGCATTTTAGTAAAAGTAACGGTCAATTCCGAGTTTTCGTCGAAATCACGTAAAATTCAAAATGAGTCATTTGTTTGCGCGTGGGTTCGGGGCATTCTTTCTATGTTCCCATCCAAAGGGGCCTAAAATGACACGTTCCGCGGCCGCTAAATATATCAAAAAGTGATTAAATCGTTTTAACGAGACGACAAATGTCGACGCCTTGCTAAAACGTGGCATGGTAGGCATAGTCACTCCGAAAGTCGAAAAAAGGATCGTGTTTTTGTTTTCACAGGACCCGTAATTTACACTGCGTCAAGAAGCGGCAAAATAAAGAAAATCGGGTTTGAATGTGTCCGATTCGATAACATCTTCGTGCTAATGATGTCAAATTCCGGAGCACATTAAAGAAACCTTTGCTGGACGAAAATCACGTCTACGAGAAGATACTAGAGTGGCCCTCACACTCACCGGACGCCAGTTCTATTGAAAACATTTGGTCCCTTGTAAAGAGAAAGCTCAGAGGAAAGACTCTGAGGACTTTGACGTAGTTGTCTCGTGAGATTCGAAAAATTTGTAGAATATACAGAAAATCTCGTCGACAGCATGCCTCGAAGATGCCAGGCGATTATTGATGCAGGAAGCGACTGGACAACTTAATAAGGCAATTGCGCCGTTGTTAGCACACCAAAGAATACACTGATGGTAAAAATTTTCTGGAAACACATTTTTTCAAGAACGGTCACGTTCTTCTTGACAGTCTGTAAGTCATTGATAGCGTCAAGAAACAATTCAATCAAAATATTTTTGTTCGAAGGACAAGTATTTGATAAGACATTTGACATAAATTCAGATATTCCTCTCAATAAGAATTATGACATACACATTCTCTAATACTATCTGGAAGGAGTTATTTTTAAAAAAAATTATATTGACACAACAGACTTTTGAAATCTATTCACATAAAAAGTCGAAATATTTTAAAGTTCCTAAGTTATTTTAGGAAATTGGTAGGAAGCCCTGTTTAAATTTCTAGTATGTGTATAAATACTAACGTTATAAAGAAATATTAAGAGAAAACTTGTATTTTCTGCTACATTAGAAGGTAGAATATTTTTAATATCGCATTCAATTCTAATCCTAATATTCAAATTTGATTTATGATTGTAACAATAAAAAAAATAACCGGTCAAGTGCAAGTTGAACTTGCACATTTAGGGTTCCGTACGTTAATTGCTTTTAAAATAAAAAATTTTATTACGGTGGTATAAAATGATCAGTGACTTCACAAAACACACCCTAAATTAATTTTCAACAAAGTTTGTTTCCAATCTTTACTGAAAACTGGTGACCTTGATATTTTTGTTTTTTTTTTATATACCAGATAAATTATTAAAGGTAATGCACTCGTGATAATTTTCGTTCATTCTGTACCCCGTGGAGAATATTCCAGAATTTTTTTCAAAATTTTTTGATCAGTACTTTTCGAGATAAGGTAGGGGACAGCGATTTTTCGCGATTTTTTAAAAATAATACAGAGAAAAGTGTGCGCAAGTATTACATTATATATATATATATATATATATATATATATATATATATATATATATATATATATTTATATTTTTTACTCGCGTTTTCACAAGCTTTCATTTGACACCACACTCGATGACCTAGTATAAAATTTTTTTTTCACTTCCGATTTTACCCCTCAAAACTAATCCCTTAAGTCAAAGTTTAACTTTCAAAACTACACGGTTCTGATGAGGCCATCAATTACTATATTAGTACCAAATTTCAACTTTTTACGTCAAATAGTTTCGGAGAAAATCGGGTGTGACAGACAGACAGACAGCCAGAGACCGAAGTGTTCTTATAAGTGTTCCGTACGGAACATTAATAATCGCTACACAATTGGTTTGGGCATTATCACTTATTATCACAATATATTACATAATGGTAAGTCACATTATATTTAGTGCGGCAACAATTTAAAAGTAGAAATTTTCAAATTATATAATTACTTTTGTATCCTTTTAAAATTAGATATAAAAAAACAATATCCTTTAATAAATGAATACAAAATCCAATAACTCTGCTGCTAGATACATAAGAAAAAAAATTTTAATATAAAGTTTTGATATACAGCGTTCAATATTTTACATATTATGACGCATGTGACCGAACCTTGCAACTCAAATTATTTTTTCTATTGATCACTCAGTATATTTCTAGTAATAATTTAATATTTATTTCTTCCCAGAATATTAAAAACCCTATTCAGTTTAAAACTACTAGCATTATTGCAGTGAATAACTAAATGTCTTTGACAGGTATGAAAAAAAAAAAAAATTGTGCGATCTTTCGTTGATTATAATCGGCCACCCCCTCTCAGGCTATAACGGCTTCGTCTACCTCTGATCACAATAACTCACTAAAACAATACTCGTATCCTTGACAAATATAAGGAAGTACGGCTTTACATCCAAGATCATTCCAACCCACCGGATTAGGAGTATAAGTAGGCATTCCCCATTGGATACAGTCTTCTCCTTCGTTAAAATTATAGTCCATTTTTGCATCATCAGGCTGCCCCAATAACCAATTGGTGTAAACCACTTTGGTTCCTGTAGTTGCCCAGTAGTATTGACCGTTGCCTTGTTTGGTTCCTGCTAGCCAGTAACCCTCTGTAATAAAAGCTCTAATTTATCGTTAATTTTATGTAATTTACGGTGTAAGTTTACAGAAGTCACACATGTGAAACCTCGGGTATAATTTGATTTGAAAACTGTGAATAGTAATATTACAAAAATATTAAACTTCGTACAACGGTAGTGAATTGATTAATACAATGAACCATAAGTTATGCATAAAAAAATTAATATTTACTTTACAATATATTAAAAGCTAATCTAATTTAATCATCTACTAATCTCTAGGACGAGTGGGCAGAGTCAAATCCTAATTCTCAAAATCTAATAACAGACTCTACAACCTAACATGCAGGATTTGACTTGCCAAGAAGATTATGGTCTTCACTAAATCAAATTCGTACTAAACATGGTAGGTGCACATATTGAAGAATTTCTGAAAAACCCAATTGCGATTGCGGTTACCCTGTCCAAACGAGCAAACATGTTTTATTCGACTGCCCGTTAGGAAAATTCAACAGCACTATCCCGAATTTGCACAAATCCTATCAAAACGCGATTATATAGCTGACAAATCTCGATATTCAATTATAGCACTAATGCAATTATAACTAACTTGTATGTAAGGGCCTACGCCAGTGTGATAATTTCAAAAAAATCGATTTTTTTTTATTTTAATATTTCGATGCTTCTATAACATATGTATAGAATAAGAGGTCGAAGTATTAAATACATCTGTCGCCAGGCACAGCTGTTCGGGGGGCCATAAACTCGTTTTTGGAAGCGTAACGCGAACCAGAGCATGTATTAAAATTTCAGTGCCGTAACGTTATCACGTAAGTGAAAGTTCACACCAACATCACCTTAAGTGAACTCAAAATAGTCACAAAGGTAGGTACGTGACAAGAGATCATTAATTATGTGTTACACGTTAGTGATTCTTTAAACGCGTTTTTCTTAAAACTGCATCTTTTAAATTTGCTGCCGATGTAACTCAAAAACAACTTATTGTATCGAGTTTTTTTTGCATGATAAGGACATGTTCATGTATCATGAACCATGGATTTTTTGACTGGACCAAAAATGTCAATTTGGCATGCAAAAAACGGAGACTTTTTTAGCGAAAATTTTATACTTTTTCTTCTAAACACCGCTATTCTTTTTCAATATTTTTTAAAATCCGTGGTTGATGGTACGGAAAATCATATCTATTTTAATGATCATTTTTTTTTTTATTCCAGGCAAGTGGAGCTACGTCCCGTAAATTTCAATATTTTGGTCGGAAAAAATGTGTGTGTATTTGTAAACAAATAATAAATAGGTATCCAACATTTTAAAACATTTAATGCAGTAACTTTCTTTAAAAAAATTCTAGAAAAATATTCTTATATGGTATAGCCCCTTAATGACTATTAGCGTTTGTGACTGGGTTTTTTCGGGATATATATATATATACGAATCGCGATTATCTGAAAAGGCAGATTGTATTCGAATTAAACGAAAAAATCCTCATTATTCGAAACAGACGATGAGTGGTTTCCTTAACGCGTCGGTGACACCCGACGTCTAGAATTTCACGGCTGACTACTATTTAGTTAGCCGACGATTGTTATAAGTCACTCATTACGTCTATTATTATCGCAGAGGTAATAGTTTCGTTTTAATAGATATTTTACAAAAAGGAGCGTCATAATAATACGCGTAAACGTGTTGTTATTACCTTTGAAGAAGAACTTGAAGCAATTCAACGTTTAGATAATGGTGAACTCCTTAAAAATATAGCGAAGGATTTAGGTGTAGCCGTGAGTATTGTTTCAGAGTGGAGAAAAAATCTCGAAAAACTTGAAAAACGGTGTAGTGTTTTGTCATCGACCACACAGGCACGAGAAAGTATGAAGAGCGGTGAATACCAAAAAGTGAAAGATTCTTTATTTTTATGGTTTACACAGAATCGAGAACGTGGAATACCAATTTCAGGAACAATTTTAGAACATAAGACAGTGAGTTTAAGCGAAGAGTTGACGGTTATTGAAGCGCCTGTAAATTTTTCTGCAAGTGATGAATGGCTAGACAGGTGGAAAAAAGACATGGTGTACGTCAACTACATGTTTGTGGAGAAAGATTGTCGGCTGATGTATCTACTGCAAAAAAATTTGCAGAGAATTTTGAGCAGCTTATGAAACAACATGGTTTACAACCAGACCAAATCTATAATTGTGATGAAACAGGCTTGAACTACAAAATGTTGCCGTCAAATACCTTAGCTTCAAAAACGAAAGCTGGAGCACCTGGTTACAAACGTAGCGAAGGACATATTACTGTTCTTGCATGCAGTAATGCTTCTGGAAGACACAAACTCCCATTATTATGTATTGGTAAGTCAGCACATCCACGAACCTTTAAGAATATTCGTAGCAATGCTTTTCCTGTTTTGTATAAAAATTAAAACAATGCCTGGATAAACGCGACTCTATTTAAAGACTGTTTTTTTGGAGATTTTGTTCCCAAAGTGGAACTGTTTTTAAAAGAACATGGATATCCTAGAAAATGTATTCTGTTATTAGATAACGCCCCCACTTACCCAAGTGCGGAGCAACTTGAAACTGGGAAAATAAAAGCAATGTTTTTGCCTCCTGCTGCAACTTCTCTCATTCAGCCTATGGATCAGGGGTGTACTTACAATCTTACTGATTGTCTAAAAAAGATGAATTTGAAAAATGCCTGGAATCAAGTAAAGAGTAGTACTCTAGAATAATCTTGGTCAAAATTGATTTCACAAGAGGAGAGACATTACTCAGAGGCAGAAACAGAAGATAATGAAAGTTTACATCAAATTATTACAAGAATATCAAGATGTGAAAGTGTTACGGAAACCGATGTTTGTGAATGGTTAAACAGTGATAGTGTGAAAGATGAAATGACTGATCAAGATTTAATTAAAAGTGTATGCAAAAAATGCTAATAAAATAGACAGTGATGACGATGATGATAACAAAGTAGAAGCCACTGACAATATTCCAGTAAAAATATCACATTCAGAAGGACTAGAGGCCCTAGAAAAAGCGTTAACTTATGCAGAACAACAAGAAAATGCAACCGCCGCGGGCGTCTTGCTTATCAAACGTTGGAGAGACATTGCAGCCAAAAACAGAACTAACGCAAAACGAGTGCAGTTAAAAATTACCTCATTTTTAAGATATTAAAGTTAAGAATGAAACTGTCTTATTTTAGATTTTCCGTACATATACATAAAATAAGTAAACTAATTGTTCCATTTTTTGTTTTAATAAATACCTATGTACGTAATAGCATATCGTATAGATGCTTTTAAGTCAATCTGCAATGTTGTATTCATTCTAAATTCCTATTTTATAAAAATATTTGGATTAACCGAAATTTCGATTATCTGAAATCATTTTGGTCCATATTATTTCGGATAATCGAGATTCTACTGTATATATATATACATATATATATATATATATATATATATATATATATATATATATATATATATATATATATATATATATATAATACATATATATATACATATATATATATATATATATATATATATATATATATATATATATATATATATATATATAATACATTTCAATCCGTTCGTCAAACAAAGAATTTGCAAGACGTTTCGCTAAAATCTCATTTGGCATTTTCAAGTAGTCCCGCTGCTGCTGCTACTCGATACTGTGATCTTGCTGCTGTTGCCACTCAAAGCTAACTTCGAGCGGCAGCAGCAGCAGCAAGATCACAGTATCGAGTAGCAGCAGCGGGAGCACGTGAAAATGCCAAATCATATTTTGGCGAAACGACGTGCAAATTCATTGTTAGACGAACGGATTTACACACCGAATTTTAATGTATTACATTCCACCATCCGTGAAAACCTCTATTATATATATATATATATATATATATATATATATAATATATATACGTATATATATATATATATATATATATATATATATATATATATATATATATATATATATATTTATATATTTATATATATATATATTTTATATTTTTATATATATATATATATATATATATATATATATATATATATATATATATACTTATATATGGTATATATATATATATATATATATATATATATATATATATATATATATATATATATATATATATATATATATATATATTCTTCATTTTTTCCTAGATTTTAAGATCATGTAATGTTACTGTTGGCCTTATAATTTACATTTTCTTCATTTTTGTATCGAGCAGTGTTTTCTAATTTTAAGCAGTGTAGTTCACTCGGATTTCTAAGCCGCTTATATTACAGTGTGCATTGCGGGTTTCCGACCGAATTTATTCAATTCGTGGTACGCGTCGATTGGTCAGATATTTGTTTCCGGAAAGTAGCCATCTTGGAGACGTAATTCTTACGGAATATTTAAGGGTCCGGAGAACGCGGATCGAGGCTTTTTTCAACATGTAGCGGCAGAAGGCTTCTTCCAACCAGTAGCCGTACTAGGCTTTTTTTTATCGTAGAGCCAAGTCGAGTACGAGGCTTTTCTTTTTTTAACGTGAAACCGTAGTGGGCTTTGTTTTTTTTTACATGGAGTAGCCGTCGTAGGCTCTCCTCATCATGTAGCCGTACTGATAGATTAGTGATGGAGTGTGTGGAATCGGTTTTAGTACTCAATTCAAGGCCTAGAAGCCCGTAGGAAAACCGTAAGTCACCAGAATATACATCAGTAGACCTATTTCCCGCAGATAAGTGATTTAACATCGTATTGAACTGATAACTCGTGAAGTGAACCTCACGAATCTTCAATATCGGGTGTAGCAAAGTTTTAAAAATAAAATGCCTGATTTAAGAACTTTATCTAGTAATAACTACCTATTAGGCTAAATTTTTTTGTAATAACAGAACTGCCAAAGTTAGAACTTTTAAGTTAATCATTAAAAAATCTTTTTTTTTGTTGTTTAAGGCTAGTGTTTCACTGTACACCTATCTTACTTTCCAGGACAAAAGGGTTGTACCATATAAAAATTTTCCTTAACAACTACATAATCCTTCAGTGTTTTTTTTTCATTTTTTTTAGCTGAAGTTAGATCCTTTTAATTTAAAATGAATGGTCCCCAAAATTTGTACAACCAAAAATTTTAAACAACAATAGAGACTATTTCCAAAAAGACGCACAAAAATTATCTCTTACCCATATTACTCTACCAAGAAAAACTGAGCAATGTATGTTTAATTTCTCTAGGTCTTTTAAAATTAGTATTCACTCAATCTATTATCAGAAATTAAAAAGGGGCTGCAAAATTGCGCCTCAAGGTGCTGGCGAAGTGAAAATTTACACCCCACAAAATGACGCTGTAAATGCGGGGCTAAATTTGACACATTACAAATTTACGCCCAAACGAGAGGCATTCCATTTTCACACAGTACAATATATATATGTAACACATAGGCTGAAAAGTTTTTGGTCTGACACATACATGTCGCCCTTTTTAAAAAAATTCATATGATTTTTAGATAGTATCAACTTTCAAACAATACGTGTTAAAATTTCATGACATTTCGACTATTAGTTTACAAGTTACAGTAGTTTTAGTGACGCTACTTTTGATATTTTCCAAACAATGGAAAAAATCGATTTTCGTGTATTGATTAAACACCATTTTTTGATGGGCAAAAATACCGTTCAAGCAAAGCGGTAGCTTGATAAATTTTACGGGGACTCTGCCCCTAGAAAATCACTCATCATTTGCTGGTGTGCTGAATTTAAACGCGGTCGTATAGACACAAATGTTGCTGAACGCTCTGGACGCCCAAATGAGGTGGTTACACCGGAAAACATCAAGAAGATCCACAAAATTGTTTTGGATGACCGTAAAGTAAAATTGCGTTAGATAGCTGATACCCTAAAGATATCAAAAAAATGTGTTGGTCATATTTTGCATGAAGATTTGGGCATGAAAAAGCTCGGTTCGAAATGGATATAGCGCTTGCTCACAGTTGACCAACAACAACATGTTGATGTTTCTGAGCGCTGTTTGGTACCGTTTAAGCGCAATTAAAAGGATTTTTCATGCGATATGTAACAATAGATGAAACTTTTCCTCTACTACACACTGGAATCAAATAGACAGTCAGCTGAGTAGATAGTAGCAACAAAAAAAAGTGCTCTTTCATTACGACAATGCACTTGGTTACGATGGCAAAATTGCGGGAATTGAAGTTCCAATTGCTTCCCCATCCATCGTATTCTTCAGATTTGGCCCCCAGCGACTATTATCTATTCGCAGACCTCACAAGAATACTCGCGGGAAAGAGATTTGGCTCAAATGAAGAAGTTATTCCCGAAACTGAGGCCTATTTTAAAGGCAAAGACAAATCTTTCTACAAAAAAGGTATAGAAATGTTAGAAAAGCTTTGGACTGATTATATTGCTCTTGAAGGAGACTATGTTGAAGAATAAAATCGAATTTTACAAAAAAATGTGTTTTAAGTAACTAGACCAAAAACTTTTCAGCCTACGTTTTATATCAAGAGCTATATGTGTACCAAGTTTAAAATCGATATCGTATAGACTCAACGAAAATGAGAAACTATATTTTTTGTGATCTACGGACTTTGAAATATCAAGAAATGCAAAAATTCAGAAGCGTGTTTTTTTCACGAATACAATATTTTCCTCTAGCAAGGAAATTAAAAATGAGATTGACTGAAAAGATAAATTTTTAATATGGAATAATATGTAATACCTAGAGACTTTTGACAGGCTTAACAGGCTGGGGGCTTCCTAAAGATTTAACTTTAACTTGGAATAAGACTTTTTCCACTTTCGTTTTTCATTTTAATTAATTAATTAATTAATTGATTAATTACGTCTGTCAAACGAAAATAGATATCTTCTTTCTTTTTTTTAATGAATTGATTAGTTAATTAACTAGGCCTTCCTTAAAAGACGTAACATCGGCAAACATTGAATTTTTAAAGATCTTAAAATTAAATAGTCTTATTGTCATTGCTTTCTTTAAATTAACAAAAATTCTTATACACGATTTCTTAGGATATTTGTCTCCTTATTACATAATATTGAGCATAACACATTGAACATTTATTTCTCATATGCCGCTTGTCAGTAAAGTATATATATATATATATATATATATATATATATATATATATATATATATATATATATATATATATATATGTATATGTATGTATATATATACGAGGCTGGTTTGAAAAGTCCGTGCAAAGTCCGAGAGATGGCACCACCGGCGCGTATCGAGGTCATGTTTAGTTAGTAGCATCTCTTGAATGAACGCACACCAAGTTTCAGCCATATTGGTATATTTCTTTGTGTTTGGCATTCGTGTGAATCAAGGAAGTCGAGTGATTTTCAAGAAATGGACGAAAAAGAATTTCGTGTGGTGATTAAACATTACTTTATGAAAGGCAAAATGCCTCAGGAGACTAAAGAGAAGCTTGATAAACATTATGGTGACTCTGCACCTTCGATTAGAACAGTTTATAAGTGGTTTCAAAATTTTCGGACTGGCCATATGGGCACAAGTGACGCTGAACCTTCTGGACGGCCTGTGGAGGTTACGACTCCAGAAATCATTGATCAAATCCATGATATGGTGATGGATGACAGAAGAGTTAAGGTGCGTGAGATTGCTAGTGCTGTGGGTATCCCGACTGAACGGGTACATAATATTTTGCATAAACATTTGGACATGAGAAGGCTATCCGCAAGATGGGTGCCGCGATTGCTCACGCTTGACCAAAAACGGAATCGTGTGAAGTGTTACAAGGATGGTTTGCAGCTGTTCCAGAAGAATCCGGAGGACTTTAAGCGTCGTTTCGTCACTGTGGATGAAACATGGATACATTTACTATACTCCTGAGACCAAACAACAATCTAAACAATGGATTACCAAGGGGGAATCTGCACCAAAAAAGGCGAAGACCGTTCCTTCGGCCGGAAAGGTTATGGCGACTGTCTTTTGGGATTCGCAAGGGATAATTCTCATCGACTATCTGGAAAAGGGTAAAACTATTACAGGTGAATATTATTCATCGTTATTGGACCGTTTGAAAACCGAGCTGCAAGAAAAACGCCCGCGATTGGCCCACAAGAAAGTCCTTTTCCATCATGACAACGCACCAGCACACACCTCAGCAGTTGTGGTCGCAAAATTAATGGAAATAGGATTCCAACTCGTTTCACATCCCCCCTATTCTCCAGACTTGGCTCCCTCGGACTACTATTTGTTCCCCAATTTGAAGAAATGGCTCGCGGGACAAAGATTTTATTCAAACGAGGAGGTGATTGCAGACACTAATGGATATTTTGCAGACTTGGGCAAATCCTATTATTCGGAAGGGATCAACAAACTAGAACATCGTTGGACGAAGTGTATAAGCCTAAAAGGAGACTATGTCGAAAAATAAAAAAGGCTTACCCCAAACACATAAGTAGTTTTCATTTTTGCACGGACTTTTCAAACCAGCCTGGTATATATATATATATATATATATATATATATATATATATATATATATATATATATATATATATATATGTATATATATATATATATATATATATATATATATATATAATATATATATATATATATATATATATATATATATATATTATATATATATATATATATATATATATTATATATATATTTATATATATATATATATATATATATATATATATATATATATATATATATATATATATATATATATATATAATTAACTACTTTTGTTTAATATAAAGTTTTCGAATATGGATTTTATTCTTCCTCAAGATATCTGAAAGCACATTGTCCCTATAAGTACAATTTTACAATTAAAAAAGTAAACAAAACTTACAAAACGATGAGTTCAATCGTGTAATACATGTCGCCTTAAACAATGTTTTCGAATCTTAAGACCAACAACTGCATAGCATTTTGTTATTTAGTTTCTGATTAATTCACTGAATAAAGAAAATAAAATATAAAGTTGCTTTATCCTTTATTTTCCCTGTTCATTACGAGGAAAATTCTCATTGAAAAAAATCATATTTTGTTTCTGTATTATGGCGGGAAATCTATAGTATTGAACGGAAGAAAAGGGTTATATGTGAGAAATGTCAAGTATCAGGATTCAAGATGTTTCTTTTAATCAATTCCTAAAACACGGTTAACGGCAATGCGGCTGAAGGTAATGGAATCGTAAGCAAGTAAGAGAGTACCAGGAACTTATGACCCACTGAATCAAGACGAGGAACTGCGAGGGTGGAAAATGTTGAAGGATTAAAATTGCAAAAAATTGAAGATTACGATCGAATATAAGCAAAAATGGAGTATTCAAAGGGAGTCAAATGAGTTGTTTGGCAAGGAGTTTTTTGTTAAATTTAAAATATAAAAATAAATCGTAGAGAGATCTTCAGTGTCAGATCTTTTATTCATGTTGTTCGGTTTGTTGTTGATTGCTACCATTTCAAGGAATTTTCTTTTTTGGTAATTCAGTTCAGTATAGAAAATTGAAGCCTCTCCGTAATTCATTCTGTGATCCTTTTTCATTACATGCTCTGCAAGAGAGCATAAGAATATGCCTCTTCTACAATCACTTTTATGTGAAATAATACGTCCTTTGAGGCTTCTAAAGGTTTGACCGACATAGGAAAGGTCACAGTCTGAACAAGGAAGGCTGTAAACAACGTTGCATTTTTGTTCAGTTCTGACAGCAGTTTTTAGTTTGGAATAGAGGAAACTAAGATTGTTGTGAAGTTTCTTTGCAAATTTTGTATTATGATCTTTGAAAACATTAACCAAACGTGGAGTAGGGTCTTTATAATACGGAATGGTTCTAAAAATGACCTCATGATTATTGACAAGTCCGTTATTAGGTGGGTGTAAAATTTATACTTATAGGGACAATGTGATTTCAGATATCTTGAGGAAGAATAAAATCCATAAACAAAAGTAGTTAATTTTTCGGCCAATTCTCCGCGACTGCAACCTCAATATTCTTCTTTCTTCTTAGTAGCCAGTCAAAAGAAAAGTTACATATATATACATATATATATATATATATATATATATATATATATATATATATATATATATATATATATATATATATATATATGTATATATACATATATATATATATATATATTATATATATATATATATATATATATATATATAATATATATTATATATATATATATCTGTTACGAATGCTATTTGCTAAATAGTAATACTAATTACTAGATGTCAGCTACATGGAAAGAAGTATCATCGCACTTATTAGCAGGAAGTCAAGAAAGCTTGATAGTACTATTTGGCAAACGACTGGAAACATATTTGGTAATATATTCCAGGAATAACCATTTTAAAACTTAAAGCACATAACCAAAATTTTATTCTAAACTGCATTTTTAATTACGGTGAGACTTTGAAATCTTTGGCACAATGACGCTACAAAAACAGTTATCATCACTACACCAAGCACTTGATTTTACTAGTCAATAATCGCTCCAGACGAAGCTAACAAGGATAGCGTCGTTGTACATTTTTAATTTACAGTGTTTTAATATCAATAAATAACCGGTCAAGTACAAGTTGAACTTGCGCTATTAGTGTTCCGTACGTTAATTGTTTCTGAAATAACATTTTTTGTTACGGAGGTATAAAATGAGTGACTTCAAAAAACACATCTTTACTGAAAACTGATGACTTTGAAATTTTTTTTTTTATATACCAGATAAATTGTTAAAGGTAATGCACTCGTGATAATTTTCGTTCACTCTACACCCAGGGAGAATATTATAGAACTTTTTCAAAATTTTTGGATCAGTACTTTTCGAGATAGAGTGGGGACAGCGATTTTCTCAAAATAATACAAAGAAAAGTGTGCACTTGTAAAACATCATATATATTTTTGAACTTGTGTTTTTACAAGCTTTCATTTGACACCCCACCCTATGACCTAGTAAAAATTTTTGTTTTCACTTCCGATTTTACCCCCCAAAACTAACCGCTTAAATCAAATTTAACTTTCAAAACTACACAGGTCTGATGAGACCATAAATTTCTATATTAGTAACAAATTTCAAATAGTTTTGGAAAAAATCGGGTATGACAGACGGACAGACAGACAGACGGACAGACAGACACCGAAGTGATCTTATAAGTGTTCCGTACGGAACACTAAAAAGAATTATGAAAAATACACATACAAGTTACTAAAAAATTCTCTCTCGTATACTTGTAAACCGCATGTAACACGCCCAAGATAAATCAACCCTTTCGCAAACATTTTAAATCATACGTTCTAAACAAAGTATAACATAATTCTTTTTTTAAATTTACTTTCGTGTGTACATATTTGAAGAAGCGTTGTCTGTTTAACTTTATAAAATATTAAACCCCTATAAAAATGACATATTCTCAGTTTAACCCTCAGTTCGTAAATTTGGAGCCCAGCGCAGAGAGTTTTAATAAAAAATTCTTTTGTGAAGAAAAATAAACGTTCTTTTTTAGGAAAGTAATTCATGATTATCTTTTATGTCACTCCATTAAGAGAATTTTTTGTAGCTTAATACACATCTTAGAGCTAAATACGATAAAAGAGCAAAAATGTTTAAAAAAATTTCTGAATAACCGTCAAGTGCAAGTTGAACTTGCGCAATTAGTGTTCCGTACGTTGATTGCTTTTAAAATAAAAAATTTTGTTATAGATGTATAAAATGATCAGTGACTTCACAAAACACACCCCAAATGAGTTTTCAACAAAGTTTGTTTCCAATCTTTACTGAAATCCGATGACCTTGAAATTTTTGTTTTTTTTTTAAATACCAAAAAAATTATTAAAGGTAATGCACTCGTGATAATTTTCGTTCAATCTACACCCCGTGGAGAATATTCCAGAATTTTTTCAAAAATTTTCGAGATAATGCGGGGGACAGCGATTTTTCGCGATTTTTTAAAAATAATACAAAGAAAAGTGCGCGCAAGTATTACATTATTTATACATTTTTTACTCGTGTTTTCATAAGCTTTCATTTCACACCACACTCGATGACCTAGTAAAAATTTTTTTTTTTTCACTTCCGATTTGATCCCCCGCAAAAACTACATGGCTCTGATGAGGCCATCAATTCCTATATTATTACCAAATTTTAACTTTCTATGTCAAATAGTTTCGGAGAAAATCGGGTATGACAGACAGACCGACAGACAGACATACAGAGACCGAAGTGATCTTATAAGTGTTCCGTACGGAACACTAAAAATTAAAAAAAAAGTGAATTAATTTCTCACCTAATAAACAAAGTTTCCTTTTAAGTCGTCTAACCTCGTTAGATAATACTACCTAATGTGCAGCATTCATCTATGCATACTCAAAAACTTCTGGGAGATTGACTTTATTTTTCATCATCTCCTTCGTGCCTTACCAGCATAAAGAATTATCTGCTGGTTGGCCTCAGTGACCATTCCGTCAAGCTTGCTAAAGTCTAATTTACCATTAATATCCATGAACATAGAATCATTTGTTCAATAAAGAAATTATAACCTGGCAGACTATAACTTAGTTCCTGCGTCTTTATAAACTGGCCAAATGAGACAGCGGAAGAAATGTGTACAAGTTTTCGCAGCAATATTTGTAATTCCGTAAATCGACATGTCCCTGTTAATACTAAGTTATCTAATGCAAGTGATTTCTGGTTAAAAAACTATATGAAGAAAGCTATAAACGGAAAAAGACAACCACGGTACATATGCCTTAGAAACCCTACTCCTCCTAATGAAGCCAATTACAGACGAAGCAATATAACCACAATAATAAGAAATCCCAGAGTAAATTATGAAAGAATCTCGTTATGCGTGGCAGCCAGAAAAGCTTCTATAAATATACCAATTCGTTACTTTCATCTAAGATCTCAATAAAAAAAATAGCGATGGGGTGATCATGACAGGGACAAAGCTCATTTCTTTGCTAGTTTGGTACAATCTTTTAGTGAAGAAACCCAGAATGAGGTCCATGCCATTTCTTTCCGTACGAGAAATGACTATTCTCCGAAAAATATGCTTATTACCGAAGGTATAGTAGAAGATGTTCTGACCGGGACAAAAGCCGACTCATCTCCTGATTTTAATGACCTTATTCCATTATTCTTGAGAAATTGCCCTGAATCGTTAAGAAAACACTTAGTATCTCCTTACAATTCGTGCTAGGTTAAAGTTCGAATACCCTCCGCTTAAAGGATGTGGTGTGGTATGTCCATGAAAAAAATTAAAACAACTACTACCATATAGAAGTGGTAGGGCTCGGATATTCTTTATATTTAATAAAATGAGCAGACAGTCCATAGGATACATAGTCTGGTGATCCCTATAATTAGGGTAGTTATTTTAGAGTTCAATCGTTTCTTATATCAAGATTCTCAGCTAGTGTATGAGCGTAACTAAATTTGCACCACAAGGTAGTTTAGTTTTTCAATGAAGATTAGACCCAAATTGCTAAGAAATCCTATATTATTATTTATTGTTTTTCGTGCTCAATAAACTGCTACATACTAATGTGAACAATAATTGCTGCCGTACTAAATCATACAAAACAAATTACATGTTTGTAACATATTTTTATCTGGTTAATTTTCTTTTCGAGCTTATCACAAAAACATTTTCTCATATTACATACTTCAAAAAGGTAAATAGTTTAAAAATATATAAAAACTGGATTTTTAAATAAAAATAAATTACACAGGCCAACGATGAAAAAACCTTTTACTAATTTTACCTGATTTCTATGTTTTTTAGTGTGCTGAGTTCGAAAATAATAATAAAAAGTCGTATCATCCACCAATTTTTCACATTTTAATATTCAAAATGTGAAAAGTTTATTTTTTATCGTTTGAATGTTATTAGGTTGGCAGTTCCTATAAATGTCATAGCTGTTTGTTTTCTTCCAGTTAATATAACCTCGCATTGCAGTGTTTAACCCATGTGCTTTAATTCACACTCAAAGTATGGTTAATCGTGGTTGTAAAAACTCTCCCAACACTTTTGTTATATATCTGGTGAGTTTGTAGTTAAAAAACATCAAAGAAACATTACTGACTTTGTAAAAAAAGTATACTTTGCATATTTCGATATAGAAATCGGTAATCAAGAAAAATGTTGGGCTCCTCACGAAGTATGTTATGTTTGTGTAGAGGATCTTAGGAAATGGTATAAAAAGAAAAGAAAGCTTTTAGATTTCAGTACCCTTGATATGAAGAGAGCAAGAAAATCATTGAAATGATTTTTATTTTTGCAGCGTTGATGTTTCTGGATATAACTCCAAAAATAAGAAAGTAATTGTCTATCTTAACTTTATTTCAGCTAATCGGCCGGTAGGACATGGACTGGGACTTCCTGTCCCTGAGCCACCTCAGTCTACTGATGACGTTTGACACTCCAATAACGAATTTAATAAAAGTCGACCGGATGATGATGAGTTTCAATGGTCTCTAGAAAATTTAAATCACAGTCTATAGGAAGGAGACAGTAACAGATAGATATATTCCTAATGATTCATTTCATTGCAAACAACACAAATTAGCCTCATTACATTTTTTAGTTCATCGTTTGGTCACTTTCCCTCTAAATAAAGTAAATTTTAATAAAGAAAGGAATCGTATTAGAAATATACCTAGAGTTAATGGTTATGACGATGACTTAGTAAATAAGCTAATAAATAGACATAAGTTTAGGTTTAATATTCAGAATTACACCTTTTTTACACGCTAAGAAAGTAACACCAAGTATGTCACCATACCATATAATCCGAAATATAGCGAGGGACTCAATAAGGTATTTAATAAGGTAGGCCTCACCTTAGTCTATAAGTCATCAGACAATTTGAAGTATATCTTAGGAAATCCCAAAGATAAGATTCCTAATTGTGAGAAAAGTGGAATTTATGAAATTAGTTATAAATGATTGAGACAAAAAGTATGTTGGGCAAACTAAAAGGTCAATTAAAACACGATTTAAAGAACATTTAGCACACTTAAAATACAGTAGAACAGAAAAGTCTAGCAGTGCCGAACATGCCCTTGAAGCTGATCATATTGTAACATTAGATAATCTAAGATTAATAAAAAATGTATCTGATAGGAGATTGTTGAACGGATACGAAAGTATAAAATATAAAAGTAGTTTAAATAAAGACAGAAGGCCTATTCCTTATAGTCCCCTCTACTGGTTACTTGACTATGACATTAGTTCCGCCTGAGTAATTCAAGGGTTAGGCTAAGTATAAATAGGTTAGATTTGTAGTTTGGCTTTAGTCAATCATCGCTCCTGATGAAGCTAGCATGGTTAGCGAAACGCGCGTCGAGTACAAAAATAAAGTGTTTGGTGTAGTGGTGATATACACTGAGTAGCAACATTGTGCCAAAGATTCCACATTCCCAACTTAGTTAAACCACAGTTGTTTACACAAGCTGAGTTAACTGATTTAGTGAGAGATTTGGCTTTGAATAAGGAAAAAGCAGAATTACTTGGTTCTAGGCTAAAAGAAAAACATTTATTGGAATCTGGAACATCTATTTACGATTATAGAACAAGAGATCAACAGTTTGCTCAGTTTTTCAAGCAGGAAGAGGATTTGGTTTACTATCATGATATTGGTAGTCTAATGAACGAATTTGGCATAGAGTACAAGAAGGAAGATTGGAGGCTTTTTATAGACTTATCAAAAACTAGTTTAAAAGGTGTTCTGTTACACAACGGAAATACTTATGCTTCATTGCCCGTTGCTCATTCAGACCATATGAAGGAAACTTACAAAAATCTTAAGATGATTTTACAGAAAATTGACTATCCAGCTCACGATTGGATGCTATGTGGAGATTTAAAAGTTGTCTCCATGATTCTTGGTCAACAAAAGAGATTTACGCAGTTTCCATGTTTTATATGTGAGTGGGACAGCAGAGCAAGGGATCAACATTAGTCCAAAAAACAATGGCCTATAAGAAAAACTTTAACACCTGGCGAGAAGAACATTTTTTTAAAACTTTATTAGACCCAAAAAAGATTCTTCTACCACCACTACACATCAAGTTAGGCTTAATGAAACAATTTGTGAAAGTCTTGCCTAAAGATGGTGAATGTTTTAAATATTTGTGTAAAAGATTTCCTCATTTATCAGAAGCTAAATTGTAAAAAAGGGTTTTCGTTGGGCCTGATATTCGTAAAATGATGTTCGATTCCAATTTTCAAGCAAGGATGATTACAAAGAAAAAGGAGGCTTGGATATCATTTAAAGAAGTCGTGACTAAATTTTTGGGAGAGTGAAATATGTTATCGTCAGTAAAAATTGTAGCCTAATCAAATAAAAGTACGAAATTTAATCGATGTCATATTGTGAAAGAACTGTGGGTGATACAAAAAAAACTGATACCAGATACGGTTTCAGCACCCAAAAATACAAAACACTTAGATCTATTGGTTTCAAAAGTTTTTTTACAAATATTTTTTTTGTTGGCCTGTGTTGTTTGCGTTAAAAAATTGTCAATTTAAAGTTGAAAAAACTTACTATTGTGTCCATTATCTTTTAAAAATTTTTCCAACTCATTTTTTTCTTTTTCAGAGTGTAGACTAGCCAATTGCATTCCGATATTTTTGCAATTAATTAGCGCTTGGTACCAATTAACCTGAAATAAAAAAAAAGTTATTAACAATAAATTTTAGAGGTCCGAGGTTCCTAGAATTATGCAAATAATACCATTGAAACATTTTTTTCATAGTTAAACAAACAAAAGCTTGGTATAAATACAGTATAAAATATAAATCTGCTATCCTGTTTGTATAACATCATATCAGTCAAAACTGCATGTAAAAATATTTTATAGATCTAATATCCAACAAAATCACTATCTAAAGGTATATTGAGGTTTATATAATAGTTTCCAGCCGGCAAGCGAAAAACGCACAGGGATGCCAACAGAGAACGGTTTTCGACCTTAACCAGTGACAAATTTAATACGACAACAACCAACAAGAAAAACCAGAATCAAAACTATCCCAAACAAGCTACAGTACTAAACGTGCAAGAACTGTTGTTGTAACTTGTTTATTCAGACTTAAAGTAGAGCAACTTGAAGATGAGTGAAATTTTTGCAAAAGTTCGCTACATTTTACCATTTTATTTAGATAAAGGTACGAATGCTGTGCAGGCCTACGAAGAAATTCGTGCTGTTTCTGGTCAAGATACGTTATCAAAACAACAACCAAAAGAGGGTTCAGTCGCTGTCATTCTGCAAATTTCGATGTCAAATGTTTCTAGTTAATAGAATTTTGGCAAAAGTTGAAGAAGACCTCAATTATTAACGAAAACAGACATTTTATTTGTAAAAATACCTGTAAGTGAATTCCGGACAAACGTAAGGCCGATTTGCAAAATATAACCTTAAAATTTTTTTTCTAAATTGCAAAAAGCAGCACGAAACCGGGAGATGAAATTTCGAAGTTCACATGATCTCAAGTTTACGCGTTCAAAATTAATTTATCGTGGGGTTTCTGGAGTCGCTGAATCTATTTTCGGGGTCATTTTGATCATATACACCCTTTTAAGTGGTAAAAAAATGTGGGTTGGAGAAGAAGAAATTACAATATTCAGCTGAATTAAAGTGTAGCGTTCAAAACTGGTACCTTGGGGGTTCCTTGGGAGTTTCTGGGGGTCGCCGAATCTATTTGATCATATGCACCTTTCTGAGTGGTGAAAATGGGGGTTGGAGGGAGAGAAATTACAATATTCTCCTGAATTAGAGTTTCGCATTCAAAACTAGTACCTCGGGGGTTTCTGGGGTCGCTGAATCTATTTTTTATCTATATTTCTACATTTTATTATATAATTATATTAAATCAAAATTTTCATCAATAATTATTTGTTACTTAAACAAATATTTTGATTTAAAGTGTTACAGTAATTATTATGCAGGGTGTCCCAAAAGATATTGTCAAAAATGAACAATCTAGTAGATTGAACCAAAATAAGTTCAGAAGTTCCTATAAAAATGTCTCCTATCTCTCCCCGTTAGAGAGCTACAGCCACCCAAATGGGGAGCCTGAAGATGGGTTTTCATTGAATATTTCAGAAACCGTTAGAGACAAAAACATGAAAATCAGGTTCTAAAGTAAAGTTTATGTGCTGAATCGGAATTTGACCTTATAATCATCAATAATTCAACCGGGGCGTCAAAAGTAGGGGAGGGCGTGGCAAAAATAGACTTAACTTTTTTGCACTTTTTTTCGCGTCGGATTAAGGAAGCCTGAGATTTTTGGCGAAAAAAGATACTTTTAGTTTAACACGATTAGACGCACCAATTCCAAGTTAAAATCGATAAAGGATTTCCATGTAGAAAAAGAGTTTATTACCTAATATTATTACGATTATTAGCAATACTTCAAAATATCCAGATATTTTTAAATAACCATACAACTAAATAATAATTAAAGAAAACATAATCATCAAATGGAGCAAAAAACTTATTTTTATTTATCAAATCAAGAAAAACAATCACAAAACACCGCTAAAAAAATCCGAGATATTAATTTAAAGGAAAAACAAAAATCCATGCGTAATTTCAATTAGGAAATATGTTCGATGTGGGCACCTTTTACAGCTATGCATTTCCTTAGGTTAGTGAGGAAGGCCCTTTGAACTCTAAATAACATGCCAGGATTATTCCTTATTTCAGCACAGCACAGACAATTCTTTCTAACAGCTCTTCTGTAGTTTGTACAGGAGTCGAATAAACAAGGTGGCAAGAAGTCTAAGGGATTTAGATCTGGTAATCGGGGTGGCCGCGGGAATGACCCACCCCGACCTATCCAACGATTGGGAAACTGGTTATCTAAATATCCCCTAGCAATGTTGCTGAAATGTGGTGGTGCACCGTCGTGTATTAACCATATATTGTTGCGAATATGCAACGGAATTCTGATCAATTATTTAAATCATATCGAAGAAATTGCAAATATTCCTCACCATTTAGCAGCCCGTCAATGATATATGGTCCAATCAAATAATTCCCGATAATTCCTATCCAGACATTTATCAAAAATTAATGTTGGTTTTTAGTCTGAATTATCGCATGTAGGTTATCTTCATCCCATAAGTGAAAATTATGGGAGTTTATTACACCATCCCTAGAAAATCCCGATTCATCTGTAAAAAGCACTTTGCTTACAAATGTATTATCTTCTCGTTGCTCTTGTAGAAACCAATTAGCGAATTCCACTGGTGCAGGATAATCATCGAGTGACATAGACTGATCTTTTTGGAAATGGTAGGGATGGAGTAACTGCTCTTGAAGTACCCTATGCACCAACAATGTGCAAGTATGAAGTAATGCTGCCAATTTCCTTACACGATTAGTTGATTGTTTGTTATTAGTTCCAAAAAATTTTCTTCCATTTCAATGGACGACCTACTCCTCCAGATTTTGGTATAAGACTACCTAAAAGATATCTAGTAATAAGCACACAATTTGAAAAAGCAAGACACAATAAACCTGATTCCCGCAGATTGCGATCAACTCGTTCAATACTTCTGCGATCAGGCAAGTATCGATCAGGAAATCGTTCTGCGTAAAGGCGAGCCGTTTCACTAGCGTTATCAGAAGCTAAGCCATACATTAAATGCATATCCGCATACTCGACAAAAGTAAAATTTGGCATAATGAAATCGACCGCAATTTTTTGAACTTTCAGATTTGACTTGTGTGTTGACATTTGATTAATTATATCATTGCACCTGGCAGGAGCCAGATAATAGGCTCTTTTTCTGACATGGAAATTCTTTATCTATTTTAACTCGGAATTGGTGGGTCTAATCGTATTAAACTAAGAGTATCTTTTCTTCGCCAAGGATCTCAAGCTTCCCTAATCCGACGCGAAAATGTAATAAAAGTTATTACAAAAACAGTTAAGTCCATGCCCTCCCCTACTTTTGACGCACCGGTTGAATTACACAGGTCAACATTTGATCTAAAAAAAAACACTCGGAGCGGTATGGTCCTTATGGAGTTTTTGGGGTCGCTGATTACGATGAGCGGGTTGGTTAACCTTCATCACATCAGAATCGAGTCATTTGAAGGTCAAATAGAGAAAAAACCGTAGGAAAAATCTGAAAAATTTCATGCGTATGTTTTTGAGTTCCTGAGTCCGAATCCGTAGTTTGTTTGACCTTACGCCTTTTCCCAGAGGTCATTTGAAGGTCAAATAGAGAAAAAAAACAGTAGGAAAAATCTGAAAAATTTCATCTATTATTTTTTCAGATCATTCAGTTCAAATCCTGCATGATCTTATGCTCAAGAGATATACGGTGGTCATTTTAAGTATCTTTGTATATATATTTCGAGTTTTACTTTGACAATAAAGTGCTTTTTCATTCCTCGCGAAATTATTTATTCTCTTCTTTTTTATAAATTTAGCTCAGTCTCGCTTTAAATTCCAGTATTAAGGTGCAGTTGCACCCAGGGCACCTCCACGTGGTGACGGTGGGCAACAGAGTTGGCTCACTATCCGGCGAAGTCCCTGGGTTACGGCGTTTATGCCGTCATAGCATCTACTCCTAAAAAAGTTACGAGACAGGGTCCCGGAAACCCAGAATCGGCGGCTGGTCAGGATGGGAAAGCGGGCCCGCAGGCGTCGTCATCATGCGACCGTAGCTCTACAATGGTGGGAAACTTGGCCTCTGTAGAGTCAAATGCTACAAGAAATTCGTCATGTTCCATTAAACTCGACAATTTTTGTGTTGTTTGTGGGGAGTATATTCCACAAAAGAAATTCATGTTTTCAGATTCGTTAAAAGTAAAATATCACCAAATTTATCATATTGATACAAGCTCATTGGATAACTCTTACACACCAAAATCTATATGTCATAAATGCCGCAATGTTCTATATAGAATTAAGAACCAGGTATTTTCTCGGCCAATGATATGGAGACCCCCAACAGACCATACCACCGACTGTTACTTCTGCTTAACAAACTTGAAAGGGTACGACCGAAAGAATAAGGATTCTATTTCATATGCACGTGTAACATCTGTGATTTTACCAGTTCTTATTGAAACAAATTCTGATCATATCATGGAAGTTAATGAATTGGTACAAGAAGTGGTAACTGATGAAGATATGCCAGATGAAACATTCGAACACGAAGAAAGAGAAAATTTCAGCACAGAAGAATCAGATGTTGAGGAAAATTATATATCGGAAGCCGAAACATTTAATCAAAACGAATTAAGTGATCTGTGCAGAGACTTGGGACTCTCGAAAGATAGATCAGAGCTTTTAGCATCTAGGCTAAAAGAAAAAAATTGTCTATCCACAGGAACAAAAATTTCTGTCTATCGTTCGAGAGAACGTCCATTCAGAAAATATTTTACTAAAATGAATAATCTTGTCTATTGCCATAATATTGAAGGGTTAGTGCAAGAATACGGTATAGAATACACAGCAAGTGATTGGCGACTGTTTATAGATTCTTCAAAAAAGAACTTTAAAAGCTATCTTGTTACACAATGGAAATATTTATGCTCCTTTACCAGTCGCTCATTCTGTTGTATTAGATGAAGAATACCATAATTTTGAGTTGCTATTGCAAAAATTGAATTACGATCAAAACCAGTGGGAACTTTGTGGGGACTTAAAGATATTTACAATATTACTGGGACAGCAATCTGGAAACACTTCTTATCC
>CM032455.1:47080635-47145635 GCA_019049505.1 Pachyrhynchus sulphureomaculatus | reverse complement strand
CAGAAAGATTGACCAGCAAAATGATAAACTGGCGTCCAAGACAAACCAAAAGGAGTGTTGGAAGACCTCCAAAAAGGTGGCGCGATGACATCCATAAAATTGCGGGGGGAAATTGGATCCAAACAGCCCTAAACAGAACGACGTGGAAAAGATTGGAAGAGGCCTTCATTCAGGAGTGGATGACTATAGACTGAGGAGAGAGAGGATTTATTCTTCAGTATAATCTTCCTTAAGCTCAATACATTTTTTTTCAGCGATTTTCCAATTCATTTACCCCAGCTCTAAAGTAATTTTCTGAATACCTTCAAAAGATCCCTCTATGGATGCTATCATCTCATCATGTGTTGAAAAACGTAGAAATCTTTTGAGATTTGGGAACACATGAAAGTCAGACGGAACCAGATCTGGCAAATAGGGTGGATGTTCCAACAATTCATACTTTAATCCGACCAGTTTTGCTGTCGCCAAAACACCTCTGTGAGCAGGTCATGGTGAAAGATTTTTTTTTCTGCAAACCGGACCTTTTTTCACGAATATTCTCATCCAGTTAGTCCAAAATCCTTCGAGAATACTCTCCTATGATTGCTTTACCGGTTTGAAGGTAATCAATTAACAAAATTCCTTTTACATCCCAGGAAACTAATACCATAATTTTTTTGGACATCTTTGACTGCTTTGGAGCTGAACAACCAGGTTCAGTCCACTGTTGTAGCAGTTCAAGATCATACTAGTAAACCAGAGTTACAAATCGAAGAACAAAATCAGTTTTATTCTTTTTGAAACGAGCCAAATGTTGTTTAGAAAGTTTCTCTGGAGTGCGGTTTTGTTCCGATGTTAACAAAGTCGGCACCCATCTTGTGAATAGCTTTCTCATACTCAAAACATTAGTTAAGATCTCATATACTCAGCCATGTGAGATGCCTATAGCTTCAGCTAAATCATCTACGGTTAATCGATGGTCTTCCATTACCATATCTTGTACTTGCACGACAGTTTCTTCAGTTGTTGCAGTTTTTGAACGTCCTGAACGTGGATCATCATTGACTCTTGTACGACCACATTTAAACTATAGAGTCCATCTATGAACAGTTGGAAATGAAGGAGCAGACTCCTTTAACACTGTCACTATCTTTGCATGGATTTCAGTTACCTATAAAGCTTCCAAAACAAAGAATTTTATCACTGCACGATATTCGATTTTTTCTATTTTTAAAAAATACTCGAACACGTCTACTTTAACCAGCTGATAAACAATGAATGACTTCACAGATCGACTTGAAATTTAGGATGTATTCATGTGACAGATAAAGCTTCAAAATGGTGTTCAATATTTGGTTCAAGTTTTCAAAACTTATTGACTGACCGATATGCCAACATCCAAATAGGAAGTGGGTGGTAGTTGCTCATTTCACCGACGATATAACAATAGTAATAATATTAAACAAAACATTACATCACAAAGAAGACATTGAGAAATCAGTGAGATACTTTCGAATAGGATAAAGAAATTAAACAGCTTAAAAATTAGTTAGATATACAGAAAGATGAAATCGTTACCTAATGAATCCATTTTTCCAAAAAAATAAATATTTACATAAATAAAAATATACATAGGTCGATTTTATTATCGCATTTCGCAAACATCTAGTTGCGGAAGTAACGGTAATTCATAAATACAGAAAGGAATAAGACTTATAAAGAAAATTGACAAAAAAAATTGAGACCAACGATTAACAAGTAGATTTAAGAAGAGATCCAAAATACAATAATTCATAAAATGTTCTCGTTAAAATTACAAAATAAAAAATGCTCAGTGAAATTTAGCAAATAGAAAATAAAACGGGCTAACAACAAATAATAAAAAGTTTAAAAAATATTAAAAACGAAACTGAACAATTAATGAAAAAAAGAAAGTACTAACGTGTTAAGACAAGCGAGGTACTGTAGAACAGGTCGAATTAAATAAAATTATTAAACCGTGCATTCGACATAAGGAGAAACGCAGAAAATTTAATGCAGAAAAAAACTGGAAAAAAAATCTTAAAAGTATAATAAATAAAATTAAACACAAACATTAATATTAATCGTAGATATCACCTGAAAAAAGACGAAGCAGTATCAAATGTTATAGAAAAATCATTCAAATACTAGTAGGTTTCCAAAATATAGCCGAAACAGGAAATCGTGTTCCTAAAGAAGATCGAATAATTTCCGGAATGATAAAATACGGATAAAAAGTTTTAATAAACATCTTAAAATATTACTGAATAAATATAAAATAAAGAAAGGAGAATATCGCAGGACCAGAACAATATTTTAAACGTATTTTTTTACTGGAAAGGAGATAAGTCAGATATGAGATATTTCGATCCATGTTTTCGTGTCAATAATATAAGTTATTTATGGAAACAATAGCTGCAAGAGTATTAGACAAATTCGAGTTATATTAAATCAATGAACAAGTAGATTTTAGAAAATGGTATGACGGTCTATATCACAGATAACTTTTTTTGCTTTTTTCCTCTAATTTTTTTTCAGTTTTGGGCTTATCGTAGTGTTCTGATTTCGAATCCGATATTAGTTTTTTTCTGACAGCTCATGTCTTTTAATATTTTCGGTCTACTCTAACTTGGATGACACACGCAGTTTTTTAAGATCTACCCGACTCAGAATAATTATTATTTCGATTTCAGATATAGCTTTGACACGTAGACGTTGTTTACATAATCCAGATTGTTTTTTGCTATAATTGTGGCGAATACATCTTTGAAAAAATATCGGACTTCGTTAAAACTACGTGTTTTAACCACTTTTAAAAAACATTGTGTAATCAAGACAAGCAATGGGTACCTCATATTGTGTGTGTCTGCGGCAATGGTCAAATGGAAAAAGAAGTGCTACGAAATTTAAAATACCTATGATTTGGCAAGAACCTCAAAATCACCATGACGACTTGCGTCGTAAATATTAACGGCATAAATTCTGGAAATCGAAATAAATGGTCATATCCTAACTTACCCTCCGCTCAACGACCTCTTCTATACTTTGGTGAGATACAAAGAGCATCATCTAAATGCTCTGAAGAACTAGATATTATTGAAATTGAAGACAACACAATGGGCAATACTGATTCGAATTTCACATCAAATCCTCAACCTTTTTAATCAAAAGAAATTGAATGACTTAGTAAGGGATCTAAATTTGTGAAAAGAAGTTTCTGAAATTCTGACATCTCGTTTAAAAGAAAAGGAATTTACTTGCAGCAGGAACCAGAATTACTTTATATCGGACCCAAGAAAAGAATTTGTAACCATATTTTTCTACAGAAAACGATTTAGTTTTTTTGTAATGATGTCAGAGGTATTTTGGAGAAGATGAGTTCACAACGATACCAACCAAATGATTTTATAGACAGTATCAAGAGACACTTATAGTGTGTGCTACTTCATAACGGCAACAAGTATGGTTATATACCTATTGCACACTCTACTGCTATGAAAGAAGAGTATACAGCTACTTCTTCAGTAGTGGAAAAAATTAAGTATCGAGACCACAACTGGCTTATTTGTGTAAACTTAAAGATGGTTAACTTTCTTCTGGGACAACAAGATGGATACACGAAATACCCATGTTTTATGTGTCTGTGGGATAGCCACGACAAACAACGTCATTGGTCTCAAAAAAAGTGGCCAGTACGAGAAGAACTGACGGTTGGTACCTAAAATGTTATTAATTTGCCCTTAGTAAATGGAGATCGCATTATACTGCCACCACTTCATATCAAACTGGGAATTATGAAACAGTTTGTTAAAGCCGTCGAGAAAAAACGGCGAATGTTTTGCTTTTCTTTCACGTAAGTTTCCAGGATTAAGCACAGAAAAATTGAAAGCGGGTATTTTTGATGGGCCACAAATCAGACAACTTGTGGAAGACCCAAACTGTGAATTCAATGAATGAAATCCAATCTAAAGCTTGGAAATCGTTTGTTGTGGTGATTAAAAATTTTCTCGGAAACAACAAGTCCGACAACTATTCTGAGTTAGTTGAGTGCATGTTATCCAATTTGAACTGGGGCTGCAACATGAGTATCAAGATTCATTACTTACATTCTCATTTAGATCAATTCCCAAAAAATCTTCAATTTTAGTGAAGAGCAGGGTGAAAGATTTCACCAAGATATACGCACAATGGAAGAGCGTTATCAAGGAAGGTGGGACATCCATATGATTACCGTTTACTGTTGGAGTTCTCAAAGATCCTCAAGCCGTACATTCAAGAAAATCGTATAAAAGAATATTTCATAGTATGTAATTATATCAAACATAGAAAAAATGTATATTTGTTCCATTTTTCAAGAAAATTGTCATTTCATATAAATAAAAAAGTAGAAGTGATAGCATTAAACCAATATTTTTTTCGTAATCAGTGGCTCAGATATACTCTATAATACACATAAAATTTCAGGAAAAAATTTCTGTGTTGATCAGTGTAATTCATTGGAAACATTAGAACAATTAGAAGGTAACAATCATTTATTATTAGCTTTTATAAATATTCTATAACAAAGCCTTTGACACAATCGAAATATGGACAAATATAGGTGAATTACAAAATTGCTGATAGATTCAAGATATATTGAATTCATCGATAACATATATAAAGAAGTAATCAGTATAATAAAATTACATTCAGAAGCAAAAAAAAATTAAACTCAGAAAGAAATATGGCAAGGAGATTCCATATCAATGAAACTTTCCAAGTTGACAATGGAGGATGTATTAAACAAATTAAACTAAAAAAAATCAGCACTAATCAGCGTGTGTTAAATGGAATGCGTATGAAAGAAGTAGAACTATACAAATATCTGATACATATAAGATTAAAAAAATTGCAGTTGATTAGGATAGGAAAATTAAAGTAAATGTTATAAAAAAAACAAAAAAAATTTAAGGCTTACATGAAAAGCAAAAATATGAAATGTCAATTCAGTTCTGCTATATGACATAACGAGCAAGATGCAAACTAGCCAATGCCACATAAAAAGAGCAATCCTCAATATTACACGAAACAATAAAACATCTATAAGACGGATTAGAGAACGTACTAGACTGCAAAATATACAAAATGCAAAATGGAGATCAGCAAGTCATGTAGCAAGAATGGAACAAGATGGACAAGGAAAATGACGAAATTGAAACTAATGGGAGGAAAAATTATCCAGAACGGCACGTAATAAGAGGACCATACGGGAGTGGTAGAGATGAGATGAACTAGCCCTGTAAGTTTTCAGATCGTTGGATGAAAAAATGAGTACAAGGATTACACTTTTTGTTTAATTTTTATACTTGGGTGATTTTTTGGCTCTGTCTGCAATATTGAGCTCATAAAGAAAATGCTTGGATATATGAAAAACTGTTAAATAATTAATAAAGTAATATATCTGATATTTCTCTGACAAATACATGGTTCTCAAATGAGCCTTGAATTCGAATTCGGTGATATTTTACATGATAGGTACTTTAAGGTAGGATATGAACCACAAAAATTACACAGAGACATTTACAAATGAAAACTGAAATTTTCTATATACTGTTTCTGTTAAAGCCAAAAATAATGAAGAAATAATGTAAATTCCGAAAAATTTGAGAAGGATGTATAATTTTATATATGTAGGAAGCAAACACCTCCAACCCATTTTCCCACTTTACGATGAATCTAGATTAGTTACAACTAAAGGCAAGGAACTTCTATTAGTATCTGATCAACTTAAATGTGAAGTTTTATCAACTGGTAAGCCAACGTACTGGCCCACTGACCCACATAAAATCTCTGATCTCCTAGTAATCAGGAATATCTCATCAAATTATATCCATGTTGAAGAGGCATGGGAAATAAACTCAGATCATTCTCCGATACGTCTCACACTGAGTGACAGCGTAATTCAAAAACAAAACCCGCCAAGTTTAACTAATAAGATGACAGACTGGTAAAGTTTCAGAGTTGAACTTGAAGATCCGATTGAGCTTTCAATTTCACTTAGAACTAGATGATGAAACTGATCTTTTTGTTAAAAACATCCTACGGGAATCATGGGACAATACTCCCGTGTATGCCCGTAGAACAAAAGGAAACCACTATCCAAAGGAGATTAGGCAACTTATTTAAAAAAAAAAGGAAAATGGCAGCAGACCAGAGCACCAACTGATAAAACAGCCTTGAACAACGCAACCCAGCAACTAAAGCGAAAAATACAGCGTGTCAAAAATGAATCGATTGGAGATTACAAAACAGATTACTCACTTTGGAAGGCTACCAAACAGCTAAAAATACCTGTTCTACATAATCCTCCAATTCGAAATATGGATGGAAGTTGGGCCTGAAATATCGCCCAAAAAGCACATAGATTTGCAAAACATTTGCAGAGTATCTTCCGGCCAAACGATGAAGAAGACCCTCAAGGCTGGACTGAACCGGAGCAAGAAGATATTAAAATCAGACCTACTTCGCCAAAAGAAGTCTCAGATGAAATTAAAACAAACATCAACCCAAAACAAGCCCATGGCTTTGATTTAATTACTCGTGAAGTCTTGAAACCACTCCCAAGAAAAGCCATAGTAAAACTTGCCAATTTTATTAATGCATCCTTCAGACTGAAGTATGTTCCTAAGATGTGGAAAGTTGCATAAGTCTTCATGATTCCTAAACCAGGGAAACCTCCACATGTTGTAGCATCGTATAGACCGATATCGTTGTTGCCAGTTATTTCAAGACTATATGAAAAACTACTCCTCAAGAGACTAGAACCTATAATAGAGGAGTCCTGAGTCATCAGTTCGGCTTCACAGAAAACCATTCGACCATTGACGAAGTTCATAGAATCACTAACGTCATTGAAAAATCACTAAAAGAGAAAAAAGTCTGTTCCACAGTCTTCCTTGATGTCGCGTAAGTATTTGACAAAGTTTGTCATGAATGCTTGTTTCACAAATTAAACTTACTTGTGCGGCCACAAAATGCACAACTTTTACAATCTTATCTATCAGAAAGATATTTTAAAATAAAGTAGGACGATACCTATTCTGAATTAAAGGAAGTCAGAGCAGGGGTTCCACAAATATGTATTGGTTACTTGGATAAAACTCCAAGTTGTCTACATATAACAAATTGCTTCTGTATAAGCAAACATTGAAACAGTTTGGACTTATAGCATTTAACTCTGGGGTTGTGCCAGTAAAAGTAACATCCAAGTGATCCAGCGTTTCCAGAACAAAACACTAAGGAACATCGTTGATACACCCTGGTACCGTTGAAACAGAGACATCCATCGGGACCTTCAAATGGATACTGTTGATCAAACCATTATCAAATTAGCCAGTAGCCATGAACAAAGGCTGCTTCATCATGTGAATGACGAGGTCATCCAGCTCCCGGACAACATAAACCTGGTAAGAAGACACAAGATGACGAAACTTTTTGAGTTAATGAAATAGTGACAGTACAAAACAGAGTATAGTACAGTATCAGTGCTATATGTTAAATTTAGTGTAATAAAGTTATTAAAACAATGCCAAATTAATGAGTAAGGCCTTAGTTTTAAGAATCTGCAAACATAACAAATTAGGTTAGCATAAAATTACTCATTGATTTGCATAAAAGATCAGGTCGTAATAACCTTAAAGGATCTTGTAATGAATATCTTTTAAATAATTAAATATGTATATATATATATATATATATATTATATATATATATATATATATATATATATATATATATATATATATATATATATATTTTTAAAAGTTACTTTTCCTTGATGAAAATTTGTTTTACTATACTGATCAAATCTACATAAGTACTGTCAAACATTATATAAATAACAAACGAAGGCTTGCCCTTTAAAATATAGCTTCCGAAAAGTTTTCCATATATTGTGAGACTGCCTGTATTAACAAAATCAGCAATAAATTAACGCACCAACTAGTTCATTCGGGATCGTGGGGAGTGTAAACTCAAAAAACCCGTTATAAATAAGATGTTTCGTATATTTTAAGTGATGTAAAGTGAAATTTATTCATATCTTGCTGAGGAAATCCCAAATTATCGGCGAAACAAAGTGAATATTTCCAATGAAACATAAGACGTAAAAGTATTAATTAGTCATAATAATAATGGTATGCTATTAGAGCTGGGCAAAATATAATTATATTTAATTATTTTGATTTACTTCAAAACCACTAAATAATTAAAAATAAAAAATATTTACGTATGCATTGCTCTCAACTTAGGTAATTAATATAAACATTAAATTTAACGGATCCACTTATGTAGACAGCAACCAGAAACCTTGAAAACTTGCATGTTTTTACTGCACCCAGCATTAGTAAGAAATTAATTATATTTTATTTTGTAGGTCTAAACGAACAGATACATTTCTTGCATTTTCCTTAGTTTATTTATTACAACCACATAAGCTAATCAGACTTTTTATATCCTTTATTTTTTAAATCTTAAAAATGCATTGTGACAAAGTTTGTGTATTATTGGTAATTTTAGGTATGTAGATTCTCTATTTACTTACGTATTTATTGCGCTAAATGACTGAAATTAGGTTACCTCTCGTTTCAGATTTATTGATCAAGATAAACAAATTATGACAAAGATCAGATACACATGTTTTATATACAGGGTAAGTCAACGATAGAGTAAAGTTCATTAGCTCATTTGTTTCGGGAATAACAAAAAAATGTTAAGTACAATAGTTTTAGGGATTAGTAAGGTGCACAATTTAAAATTATTTTTCAGTATACAGGGTACTTCAAAAAAGTGTGGCCGATATAAGATATGTTTTTTTAAATGGAACATCCTATTTTCTAATTTATTTTTAAATTCTGCCTAAAATTTTATAACTTTTTTATTAGTAATGTTATATACCTAACCTTAGTAGTTATTTCAATTTTTTAGTTTTCAGTTTTGTAAAAAATTTCCAGTAGCGCCATTGTTTCTGAAGGTGGAATACTCATATTTAGTATGAGTGTTCTATAGAGATGAAAAAAAGATTCATGTAAAGAAATTTGAGTTAAATGCTACAGGATGTTTAAAATAAATTTATGCATTTCGATTTTAAATTGAAAAATCTCAAATTTTTTAAATGGTACACCCTGTATATTATTATTTTTTCTGCTAAATTTTACAAAACCCCCCAAGTTTTATTAAGTGTGTCATATACCTATTTCTAATAGTTTTCGATTTATTTTGAATTTTTCAATTTTTACCCTTGTTTTTAATACACTCACGCTATAACATCATAGTTGCCAAGACAAAACCAAAATGTAGACATTGTCAAATTTTGGCATGTCTATTAAGCAAGTAAAAATAGTTTAATTTGTTGTAGTAAGTGACGTATAAAGGTAATTAAGTTGGGAATGTGGAATCTTTGGCACAATGATACTACTCAGTATATATCACCACTACACCAAACACTTTATTTTTGCACTCGACGCGCGTTTCGCTAACCATGTTAGCTTCATCAGGAGCGATGATTGACGAAACGCGCGTCGAGTGCAAAAATAAAGTGTTTGGTGTAGTGGTGATATATACTGAGTAGTATGAAGGTAATAGTTATGGATTTTCCTAAAAATGAATTAATTAATATGGTTTATATACTGGGCGAGGCGGGGAAAAAATTGTCTTTTGGCAGTAAGGCTTTACGGAACGAAGTATCCGAAGTTTGCTGATAGTGGTAGCGTTGAGTATACGAAACGGAAAGTAGTAAACCAGAATGATACCAATGAGGAAAAAGACATGGAGATTTTACTTCATGTTGAAGATAATCCCCAGGTCAGCAGCCATAAACTAGCTGACTTATCTGACACATTTGTTTATGTTTTCACAAGAGCGTAAGTGTAAATAATTCATAATAAATCGAAAACTATTAAAAAGAGGTGTATGACATACTTAATAAAAGTTGGAGGGTTTTGTAAAATTTATCAGAAAAAATAATAATATATAGGGTGGGCCATTTAAAAAATTTGAAATTTTTCAATTTAAAATAGTCGAAATGTAAAAATTTATTTTGAACACCCTGTAGCATCTAACTCAAATTTCTTTACATATATCTTTTTTGGCGCTACTGGCAATTTTTTACAAAACTGAAACCTAATATTTTTTTTAAAAAAAAATTGAAATATTAGAAAAACTACTAGGTCTAGGTATATAACATTATTAATAAAAAAGCTATAAAATTTTACGCAGAATTTAAAAATAAATTAGAAAATAGGATGTTCCATTTAAAAAAACATATGTTTATCGGCCACACTTTTCTGAAGTAACCTGCATACTCAAAAATAATTTTAAACTGTGCATCTTAACTAAAACTATTGTATTTAACATTTTTTCGTCATTCCTGAAACAAATCAGATAATGAACTTTAGTCTATCGTTGACTCACCCTGTACAAATAAAATCCTTTCAACAACGTATCTTCATTAAAAATTTCACCACTAGAATAATCGGCCAAGTGCAAGTCGGACTTGGGCAATTAGTGTTCCGTACGTTGACTGTTTTTAAAATAAAAATTTTTTTTATGGAGGTATAAAATGATCAATGACTTTCACAAAAATCATCCCAAATCAGTTGTTAACAAAGTTTATTTCCGATCTTTGTTGAAAACTGATGACTTTGAAATTTTTGTTTTTTTTTATATACCGGATAAATTATTTAAGATAATGACTCGTGACAATTTTTCGTTCAATCTGCACCCTGTGAACAATTTTCTAGAATTTTTTCAAAATTTTTTGATCGGTACTTTTCCAGATAAGAGGAGGGCAGCGATTTTTGACAATGTGGGCACAAGCACAACTCGTGTTTTCACAAGCACCTCGATGACTAAAATTTATTTTTTCTCTTCCGGTTTCACCTCCCCAAACTAACACTTTAAGTCAAAATTTAGCATTCAAAACTACACGGCTCTAATGGGGCCATCAATTTCTATATTAGTGCCAAATTTCAAGTTTCTATGTCAAATTGTTTTGGAGAAAATCGGGTATGACAGACGGACAGACAAACACCGAAGTAATTTGGTAAGTGTTCCGTACGGAACACTAAAAATCACAGTAATTACAAAAACAGTTTTTCTTATAAGAAGTAAACATTACAGTCAGTACTTTTGTTGTCCTATGAAATTGACATTCAGATTAGAATACAAGTAGGATACGACAATTTGCACCTTTGGCTAGTAAGTCTAATTTTGAAGGAGTGTCTGCCCTCTGACGGGGGGAATTAAAGGCCACAGAGCGATTGAAGAATTATTTAGTGAACTGGTAACAATTACCTCTTTCAGCCTTTTATAAAGTTCTACCCCAAATACGTAAAAATTAATATACGCCGCTAAAACAATTAATTAATTTTCTTCTTAACTGGGCTCATTACCCACGATATGATGAAACGCGTCCCGAAATGGATTGACAAACTAGAGAGCAGTCAAAAACTGCTGAAAAATGGACTTTGTCCAATTTCAGTGGTCTATATTGATCTTAGAATATATGTAGGTATAGCCTGTCCCAAAATATAAGATTCTGATTTTTGCCGTTTTAAGTGGGCAATATAAAAATTTTGACCTTTCGTTTATGATAGGTTGCAGAGATGGACTTAAGAATTTTATTCATTAATGCAAATAAATAAAATTATAAGTGTTTTTGAAGATGTTTATTTATAGATGCATGTAAAAACAAATGGATAAGAAGTACAAATATACAGTTTGAATGAATGGAGTTTACAAGAGAGGACATATTGTATAAATAAAAATATATTTTAACTTAATTCGGTTTCACTATCACTGTCATCAGCTGAGGTAATTATCACTGGTTTTATATTATTTACAAAAATATATGAATCTTCAACTTTAACAACATGCTGAATGAATTCTTCCAGCTTTCACAAGGTATATCATTTATAACTTTTTTTACTAATTCAACCACTGACACGCTTAAAGTAGGAGAAACATTTTGTGCCCTTATTTTTGATTTAACTTGATGCCAAATATGTTCAATTGGATTAAACATACAATAATACGGAGGAAGCCGTAAAACAGTGTATCCCATTTTCTCAGCCATACTATTGCAAACATATTTGTTTTTCAATTTATATTCTTTCAAAACTTTCAAGAGATCACTTTTTTATAACTAAAGTCAAAAAATAAATGTAATTTTCTAACATACATTCCTGTATTTCCGATTTGGTGTTGGCTGCATTAGGAACCTTATTTAGTAGGCGACTATGGTAACTTGCATTGTCCATAACTATAACACTCTGTTCGGGAACATTTGGAAAAAGGGAATTTTGAAAACCAATTTCCAAAAAGTTTTGCGGTCGTGTCTTCGTGATAGTCCAAACTAGATATTTTTATGTTTCTTGCATATAATAGTAGACAATTTGAAACCCAGCCCTTTTCAGATCCAGCATGCAAAATGGTTATTCGTTTACCTTTATTTGAAGGTGTGTTAGTCTGACATTTTGTACCGCTGTCAACCCACCCTTTTTGCACAGTGTCGTGGGTATCGAACCATGTTTCGTCAAGGTAAATTATTGGCCATTTCTCTGATCGATACTTTTTCATTTCTTCTAAATAAGTATATCGTAAGATTCGTAATCTTTGTGACTCCATCACTACTTGCCTTTTGTTGATTTTTCGGAACGTGAATCCCATCCTTAAGAGAATTCTGTGAAGAGTTGATTGGCCACAATGTATATTGGTCCTGTCCTGCACCAGTTTAATTTTATTTTGTCTAGTGTCGGCACCAACTGCTCTTCATACATAGAATATACTTTTCTCCTGATGACGTCTTTTTCACAATCGTCTACATGATGCATTTGAAAAACTTTCCGTTTTTTCCTGTTGCTGAGTGATGGTTTTCATACAATACCCTTAATCGTAGAAATTGGGGTTTTTGTTAGTTCACTGGTTTCTTGCAAAGCACTTTGTTTATTCAAATTTCTTTTTACCAAACTGTCGTAAACATTTTTTACTATTTGTTTAGCGTCAAGTGATAAATGTTTTCTCTTGCGATAACCACTATTGCAATTTTCCCACGGACGCCACGTAATTAAAATAGAACCGTTACGTTGTAAGTAAAACTAAAAATAAAAATAATAAGAAGTATCTTTCGAATCATAATGGGGACCTGTGGTCATGAGGCCTATATTACCAAATACTTAAAAGGCCCCAAACCGGTTTGCCAGGTAGTAAATATATAGGTAAAAATAGATCCAATATGATTGCAGGTGCAAGTGAGGGCGGTATACAAAGCAGGTAAAATAAAAATACGTTTATCGTAATACCTGGCAACTATGCACAAAACCTTAATAGGGTCTTTTATTGCCCCATTGAAAAAGCAAAAAAGCAAGATGTTATATCTTGGGATTTACTTTACCTTCATTATAAAATTGCAATAATTATTATTTGACAACCTCCAGTTTTGATGACAGTAGGAAATTCAATTTGGTAAGAAAATCTAATGCTTATATTTAAGACGTTAAATTATTATGACTGAAAACCTAAAAAAAATAAAATTTAATTTTATCCTTTGTCTCTGTAATTATGTCGAGAAGTGTTTTAATTATTCGTATGTGGCGAATTAACTTTTCCAAAATCAACTGCGAAATTTTACACTTTTAATAAACTATTCCTTTTTTCCTACTTCGCATCAGAAAACATCTTGCATCCAATATACCGACTGTATAACGTATGTTAAATATCTTACAGGATAGGCTAAGCACCAAAAATTTGAACGGAAAATAAAAATCACCTAGGTGAAGGTGATAGTTTTGCGCAAGTAACATAAAGGACATAACTAATAGGTTGAAACATACGATTAGATATCCCGATCTACTGTCTGAATTTCCTGTGTCACCTAGACCAAAACTTTATTTACCACAAATAGACCTTACCAACTCGGTATTTAATTTACGTTTATTCTGTAATAGCTTTTAGGTTTTCGGTTGACTGAAGAATTAGAATTTACTTCCGTGTAATATCAAAATTTGCAAAATATAGGGAGACTTGAAATTCGTTACTTTTTTACTTGTATTGTAGCTTGGTTATACAAAGTATTGTTGCTTAGTTTGCAAGTTGAACAGAAGAGATAGAAAAAAAATCAGTATATAAAAAATTATTAAAATAATTTACCCAGTGCTTTAGTCACAAACATGTGGTTCTACGCGTAATATTAACTAAATCTGACTATCTCACACTAAAGAATACAATCCACTTTATGGAGAAATATTAATAAAGAAAATTAGAAATTTACCTTGTTAATATAATCAAAAAAAGTAATACTTCAAATAAACTATATGCTCTTTGTCAACGTACATTAAACAAAAAGATTCATATCCGACTGATACAGATCAAAAAATTGTCAGGTATGCCATAAACCCGGCTCAAACTGATAATGTGTCGCTGGATTATTATTTTATATTTAATATTATTTATAGTAAATCCCAAGATATAAGATCCTACCTTTTTTGCTTTTTCCATGGGACAATAAACGACCCTATTAAGGTTTTGTGCATAGTTGCCAGGTATTACGATAAACATATTTTTATTTTACCTGCATTGCATACTGCCCTCACTTGTACCTGCAATCATATTGGATCTATTTTTACCTATATATTTACTACCTGGCAACCCGGTTTGGAGCCCTTTAAGTATTTGATAATATAGGCCTAATGTCCACAGGTCTCCATTAAGATTCAAAAGATACTTTTTATTATTTTTATTTTTAGTGTTATTTACAACTTACAACGTAACGGTTCTATTTTAATTAAGTGGCGTCCGTGGGAAAATTGTAAAAGTGGCTGTCGCTAAAGAAAACATTTATCACTTGACGCTAAACAAATAGTGAAAATTGTTTACGACAGTTTGGTAAAAAGAAATTTGAATAAACAAAGTGCTTTGCAAGAAACCAGTGAACTAACAAAAACCCCAATTTCTACGACTAAGGGTATTGTAGGAAAACCATCACCCAGGAACAGGAAAAAAAACGGAAAGATTTTCAAATGCATCATGTAGACGATGGTGAAAAAGACGTCATCAGGAGAAAAATATATTCTATGTATGAAGAGCAGTTGGTGCCGACACTAGACAAAATAAAATTAAGACTGGTGCAGGATGGAACCAATATACATTGTGGCCGATCAAACATTCACAGAATTCTCTTAAGAATGGGATTCACGTTCCGAAAAATCAACAAAAGGCAAGTAATGATGGAGTCACAAAGATTACGAATCTTACAATATACTTATTTAGAAGAAATTATTATATGGTTGGATATCTGTGACACAGTACAAAATGTCAGACTAACGCACCTTCAAATGAAGGTAAACGAATAAACATTTTGCATGCTGGATCTGAAAAGGGTTGGGTTTCAAATTGTCTACTATTATCTGCAAAAACCATAAAAGTTTGGACTATCACGAAGACACGACCGCAGAACTTTTTGAAAATTGGTTTCAAAATTCCCTTTTGCCAAATGTTCCCGAATAAAGTGTTATAGTTATGGACAATGCAAGCCTACTAAATACGGTTCCTAATGCAGCCAACACCAAATCGGAACTACAGGAATATATGTTAGAAAATGACATTTATTTTGACTTTAGTTATAAAAAAAGTGATCTTTTGGAAGTTTTGCTGAGAAAATGGGACACACTCTTTTGCGGCTTCCTCCGTATTATTGTGTGTTTAATCCAATTGAACATATTTGGCATCAGGTTAAATCAAAAATAAGGGCACAAAATGTTTCTTCTACTTTAAGCGTGTCAGTGGTTGAATTAGTAAAAAAAATTATAAATGATATACCTTGTGCTGATGACAGTGATAATGAAACCGAATTAGGCTTAAGTTAAAATATATTTTTATTTATAAAATATGCCCCCTCTTGTAAATTCCATTCAGTCAAACTGTATATTTGTACTTCTTATCCATTTGTTTTTACATGCATCTATAAATAAACATCTCCAAAAACACTTATAATTTTATTTATTTATAAAATTCTTAAGTCCATCCCTGCAACCTATCATAAACAAAAGGTCAGAATTTTTATATTGCCCACTTAAAATGGCAAATATCAGGATCTTATATTTTGGGATAGGCTATAATATCAAATTTTGTGGAGACTTGAAAGTCGATACTCTTTTCCTTGTATTATAGCTTGGTTATACAAAGTATTGTTGCTTAGTTTGCAAGTTGAACCAAAGAGATAGAAAAAATCGGTATATAAAAAATTAATAAAATAATTTACCCAGTGTTTTAATTGCAAACATGTAGTTTTACGCGTAAAATTAACTAAATCTGCCTACCTCACACTAAAGAATACAATCCTCTTTATGGAGAAATATTAATAAAGAAAATTAGAAATTTACCTTGTTAATATAATCAAAAAAAATAGTTAATGAATAAAACGCTGCAATCCTCTCTTTTAAAATCACAAACAAACTATATGCCCTTTGTCAACGTACATTAAACAAAAAGATTCAAATTTGACTGATACAGATAAAAAATTTTCAGGTATGCCAAAAAACCCGGCTCGAACTGATAATGTGTGGGTAGATTATTATTTTATATTTAATATTATTTACTATGAAGTTCAAAAATATGTTTCTAGTCATCTAAAAACCCTGAGACTTGAAACAAGGAAATATCCCGGAGGGTAATTTTTTCACGAATACCATACTTCCTGGTAGGAGGGAAAGTAAATACAGTTTATAAAACAAAATTACCTGCTACTCCATAACTACATTTTCATCAACTTAACTGTTTGTATTACTAAAACTTTATTCAAATAAATATTATTTAGGTTACTATCAGAAATAATGGAAAACCAAGAACACTTAAGTAGAACCATTTTACGAGATACATATAAACGCCCTTTTAGCCCCCTACCTTATTTCTTTAACCTCGTATATATTTTTACTATAGAAAAATTATTTTATATTGAATATTCAATCTCCCAATCGAAAACCAGGAAAAAAATTTCATACTACTGTTGAAAAGATACAATTACTCCGTCCCTTTCAATTTCTTCCTACGTTAACAATAAAAATAATGAAAAAAATGTAATGTTTCAATTCCCTTATTGAAAGAATTCCGAAAAATACCTGTTAAAACGACAAATACGAAGTCGCTCTTCTACCTCCGTTCTCCACCTCTTTGGCACTATATAAGTTTTATTATATAAATGATTATGATTAAGCTCTTATCCAAAAATTTTGGAAAATTTTTCACAGTACTATTGAAACTGAACAAGATTTCTCCATCTTTTTCCCTCCCTTCTACTATTAGAATTAGTAAGGGAAAAATAACGTAATTTTCATATTCATACAGTCTAAGAAGCCTGGCATATTACACGATACACACTACCGTCAGAAAGTATTTGTCTACCTAGAAATTTCAATGTAACTACCAAAATTTACTTACTTACTTACTTAATGCTTATGCCTTTCTACCCCTTTTGTTAGGAGTGTAAGGCCCGTGGAGTTGAGTTATTCTATATTTGTCTTTTCCATATTTCCTTCTATATCCTTCCAACCTGTTGTAACATTCATTTTTTCCTAGATTTTAAGACCATGTAATGTTACTGATTTTTCACTTCAAATTGTACTTATTTTCATTTTTGTATCGAACGGTATATTAAACAGAGATTCCAAGACGTTCGGTATAGTGTGTTGTGCGGGTTCCTGACCGAACCTACCGCCACGCCGCGATTGGTGAAAAGTGTGTATCCGCTGTTTTGGTTCCGGCGTCGCCATATTACCGGCAGAGTTGGGATGGTTTATTTAAGGGCCTGAAGACCGACTGTCGTGGCTGTTTTCCATCTAGCCGCAGCCGGGCTAATTTCCATCTAGCCGTCGCCGAGTAGGCTTAGTACCATCTAGCCGACAGGCTAATTTTCATCAGAGTCGCCAAGTAGGCTTCCTTCGACTGAGCTACAAAAAAAAAAAAGCTCAGAACAATCATCATGCGAGCTAAGTAAAAGTACCAGTTTCTTAACTAAAAGCCGTAGTGGGCTTTCTAAGTGTTTGCTAAAAAAAAAGTGTGAAATCGGGCGTAGTCCATCAAAGCAGGAATAAGAAGAGTAAGTACCAAAACATCCTTCAATAGACTTATCCCAGAGTAGTGCCTTAACAGCAATTTAAAACTGACTAAAAAGTGAAGTGAAAAGCACTATTTTTCGTCTTCGGGGGTAGTCATAGTTCAGAATTTAAATGTAATAACTACTAGTTAGGTTAGAATTTTTTTGTAGAACTGCAAAGGTTAGAACTTTTTATTTTAAAAACATGAATGAATTTTCTTTTTTGTTGATTAAAGCTAGTGTCTCCCTGAATACCTATCGTACTTTTCAGGATAAGAACGGCTGTACCAAACTGTTTTTTTATTTACCAACAATACATTCTTTCAGCATTTTTTCATTTTTTTTAGCTGAAGTTAGATCCTTTCTATTTTAAAATGGATGGTGCCCAAAATTTGTACAGCTAAAGCTTTTTAAAAATAGAAAATAATTCCAAAAAGACGTACAAAAATTATCTCTTACCCATATTTCTCTACCAAGGAAAACTGAGCTAGTGTTTCTTTAATTTCTTTAGTTCTTTTAAAATCAGATTTCACTCAATTCATTATCAGAAATTAAAGCGGGGCTGCAAGAAAATTGTGCTCAAGCTTGGGGCATCCAATATTCAAACGGTACAAAATGACACCACAACGTGCGGGCAAGTTCCAATGTTACAAAATTGCGCTCAAGCGTGGGACAAACAACTTCTCACAAGATGCCTCAAACTGAGGACAGTTTAGCAGGTTACAAAATGGCGCCCAACGTGGGGCAACAAAAAATTAGAAAGGGTACAAAATAGCGCTGTCAACGCGGGGCTTTTGGAATTTTATTTTTTTTAAAAAAAAAGGGTTCAGTGTACTAGCTTTCGAACAAAATAAAAGCTCTAACTTTGCAGATATTTTTATTTCATAATACTTATTAAACGAAACTACACTATAGCAGTAAGACAAAAGCAGGAAATTTGTAGAATTTTTTATTTCAATTTATCTGATGGTGGTATAGATATATGAATTTTGTTAATTGACTCTAAAATAAGAGATCCCTGCTTTTTTCCTTAAAAGCTAACTTTATAGTTCAGATTAGCAGATGTGTTGGTCGACTTTAATTTTGCACTGTTTATTTTGCGGTTAGCCGAAGAAAAAACGGTACGTTTTTTTCTCACCTATATTTTGCATGAATATTATAAATACTTTGCTGATACGAAACGATATTTGGAGATTTTTTGTTGGAAATTCTTAACATATTTGATAAAAGAATTTTAATACAAGGCGATACTTAGAAATTTTTTTTTGAAATTGTCGAAGATTTTTTTTAATGTTTGCTAAAGAAGTTTACATATTTTAAGTGCCTTTACATATTTTTTATTTTGACTATTGGGAGCACAGGAGAAATATTTTTACGATTTTTTAAACAATTCTTTTAAATTTTATACATTTATCATGGAAGCCTTCGATTTTAAAGTCAATCACCTACTGGAATATGAGTTAGACTATGAACTGAAAATCCGTCGTACTTTCTCAGAACGTCCGGTCGCGGATAAAAGAAAGATTCTAACGAGGATCTTAAGTAAAGAAATATTCCAATAGATTAGGTAGGACTAAATAGTTACAAAAAGTTTCTGATTTTTTTAAGTCTAATAAAAATTCTCCTCAAGTTAAAACTCCTGCTTCTCCAAATGGTCACATGTCTCCTTTATTCGTGCATAAATATTCAGATAACAGACCGCATATCGAGATAAATCTATTAGGTGCCCATTTCTCGGCTTTATTTGACTCTGGTGCAAATGCCTCCGTTATAGGTCAGAATGGTATTAAAATTTTAAGTCGTTTAAGTATAAAAATATGCCATGTCAAAAATAGAAGTGTTACCACTGCAGATGGCAGCCGTCTAAAAGTTTTAGGTACGGTTGAGTTGCCGCTAGTCTGCAATGGTCATTGTTTAGTAATCTCTGCTCTAGTAGTACCTTCTCTATCACATACTTTGGTTTTAGGATGTGATTTTGCACAAAAATTCGGAATTTTAGTAAATTTTAAAATAATTCGTGGTATCCACAGTCCCTAGAAGACAATTCTCAAACAAGTTTTAAAGATTGTTATTCAGAAAGTTCTTTTGAAAACCTTTTCTCGCGTCTATGTATCCTAGATGATCTCTCGCGGACGGAACGCTTAAAAGCAGAAAAAGTAATAAGCTCTTTCAATGAAATAAGTAGTAAAGATAGGTTAGGCCGAACGAATAAAATCAACATGTCTATAGATACGGCTGATGCCAGTCCTGTAAAGACAAGGCCCTTCGCCATGTCTCCTTATATGTCAAAAGTATTAAATAAAGAGTTAGACGAAATGTTGAAACTCGGAGTGATTGAAGAATCAAACAGTCCCTGGTGTTCTCCAATCTTATTGGTGAAAAAGGCCGATGGACAGTATCGTCTGTGCTTTGACGGAAGAAAGCTCAACGAGGTCAGCAAATTTGATAACTACCCATTACCGAACATCGACAGAATTTTGACATCACTCAGGAATGCTAAGTATGTATCTTCGATAGATCTTAGAAAGGCTTTCTGGCAAATTCCTTTAGACAAATCCTCTAAGGAAAAGACCGCTTTTGCAGTAGTAGGGCCGAGGTCTATTTCAGTTCGTCACTATGCCGTTTGGTCTAAAGAACGCTGCTCAAACTCAGCAACGTTTAGTGGACGCTATATTTGGTCCGAAATATGAGCCACATATTTTTACCTATCTCGATGATATTTTAGTAACATCGGAAGACTTCGAATCGCATATTCGCTTACTTAAAGAAGTAAAAAATAAATTGAAAGAGGCCGGACTGACGATAAATTTGAGCAAATGTGATTTTTTCAAAACTTCTCTAAAGTTTTTAGGCTATATTGTAGGCTCAAATTCCTTACGTACTGATCCGGATAAAGTAGCAAGCATGGTTAATTATGCGAGACCTACTAATACTACAGAAGTTAAGCGCTTCGTAGGAATGTGTTCATGGTACAGACGTTTTATTGAGAATTTTTCTACCTTGTTGTCGCCTATTAATGATCTTTTGAAAGGACAAAAAAAAAGGACAATCGATAGATTGGACAAAGGCAGCCGAAGAATCTTTTATAAAGATTAAAGAGCTATTGGTTTCAGCTCCCATTTTATCCCAACCAGATTTTTCCCAACAGTTTTATATTTCTAGTGATGCTTCTAATACCGGTTTAGGGGGCGTCCTAACACAGAAAATCAATGGTGAGGAAAGAGTGATAGCGTATGCCAGTAGAACTTTGTCAAAGGCTGAACGTAACTATTCGGTTGTTGAAAAAGAATGTTTGGCAGTACTCTTTAACATCGAAAAGTTTCGACCTTACATAGAAGGTGTTCCTTTCACGGTCATAACAGATCATTATAGTTTATTGTGGCTTAATTCTATTAAAAAAACCCTAGTGGCAAACTAGCGCGTTGGGCGATTAGGCTGAGACGACATACATTTAATTTAATTCATAGAAAAGGAGTCCACAATGTTATTCCTGGCGCTTTGTCAAGAATCCCAGATCATACAGCGGACGAAAACAGTCTTAATGCAGAGATTGGCGTAAGAATTGATACAGTAGACATAGATCGTATAGATCCATGGTACGATAATTTACGGCAGCAAATTAGGGAATTTCCTCAAAATTTTCCACAGTGGAAGGTGGAAAATGATTTCGTGTACAAGTTTATCCCAAACCAGTTGCCTTTAAAAGTTAATGTACCCGAGTGGAAAATACTAGTTCCTAAACCACAGAGAGAGGAAGTTATAGACATGTGTCACACTCCTCCTACTTCTGGTCATTTTGGTTTTTATAAAACTCTTCACAGGGTTCAGGAACAGTATTATTGGCCAAAAATGCGTTTTGATATCTTAAAGTTTGTGAGGACTTGTGAAGTATGTGGAGCGCAGAAATCTCCAAATGCACTGCCTATGGGTACTGATCATTACCGCAAGACACGAAGTAACAGGGTTCACACCGTCTTTCTTAGTTTACGGCAGACATATACCTCTATCTGAATCATATTATAAAAACTTAGATTTGGATGTCAATGTTGACAGCGAAATAATTCCGGGTAACAGGGGTGAGTACGCCGAAAATTTAAAGGGTTTAAAAGATATTTTCACCGACGTGCGTAGTAGGATACATAAGGCTTATGAACGGAACAGTAAGTCTTACAATCTTAGGAAAAGGGATTTTGCCTTTAATATAGGTGATCACGTTTGGCGAAAAAATAAAATTCTTTCCAGTGCAGCAGATAAATTCACATCCAAGTTGGTACCTAAGTATGTGCATTGCGTGATTAGAGAAAAGATTTCAGATTTAGTTTATGGTTTAGTTAATTTAGATGGGACTAAAATGGGACGATGGCATATTAAAGACTTAAAACCATTCAACGGACCTAGCCCTAGTGAAAGTTTGTCAGAAGAAGAATAATTTATATTTACATTATCTTAATTGCTTTACTTTACTTTTTTTGATGTTGCTCTGTAGAGGTGACGACCTCGTTTTTTTTGACTGTTATAAAAATTGAGCAGAGAATAGCTTACTTTTGTTGTTTAATGCTAAGGTTTTGGGTACTGATCATATCCAAACTTAGGTTGATTGTAGTTGATGTTTAGCATCGACTCAGCTGTTGCGAGCTTGCGAAAGAGTCACACTCAGGATATATCATAAGACTGGTATGTCGGTGGTCGCGGGATTTGATTTGCTTATGACCCCAAATAATATCCAGTTCTTGACACTTGGAAGCGAAATTTTGATTAGAGGCAATCCAAGGTGATCTTGAGTTAGGACAAGCGCAAGATGTAGCTCGTGTAGTGTGATGTAGAGTCAAGATTTTATGAGCAATTTCAAAGTTTTTTACCCGAGTGGGTGTATTTTTATTACCTTAGTGGTATATGTTGGGTGCAATTAAGAGTAAATTGATTTTGGTTTATCCAGTAAGTCTAAGACTACGATTATTTTGATTTAGATCTTCTTCTGAATTGACAAACTGAGGGTATTTTCTATTTTTTTTCAGAGCCGTTTAAACGTTACCTTTGAGTCACTAATTTTTTTTAAAAAATTTTTGCATGGACTCATAGGCGTATGTTGAGTTTTTTCGGTATACTATCAGATTGATAGAAAATTGAAGTTCTGCAGGATAACTAAAGGCTGATCATTTACAGGAGATGAGAGCAGAGTAAGACAGTCGTTTCACAAAGAAATGATCAAAATCTGATACCGAGATGAGAACCTTGTCAAGAGAGGCTAAGCGCAGTGAAGGAAGATTCCTAACCGAATTTTTAGATTTCCAAGAGGTAATCTAGAAGTTTGGGCTGACAGAAAACGGTTATGCCTGATACCTGTAGCAGTTTCTTCTAGAGGCTATTGTCTAGGGAGACGATTAACACCATGATCGAATATTTTAGCTGTCGACGATGTTTTCTTCTTGTTTCTGATTAAGCTGGAAAGGCTCTTGTCGTCTTCAAAAGTTTTGTTGCGTTGCCACCAAAAATTTGAGAAATTTTTGCTTCATGTAGCTTTTTAAGCTCATTTTCGTTTTTTTTTAAAATTTCGTTAGAAGCTTGGTTAAGTCAACCTTATAAACCTTTTTGGTTGTATCCCATGAGTTATCTGTTTTTACAGGCTGTGATGCACCGGGTGCTAACAGATGCCGTTACGACGTTTGGCAGGGAGTTAGTCTTCCTGAGGAACAGACTGATTGGAAGGGTAGTCTATGGGGGGTGAACGTTTGACCTTTGGGACCTTTAGGGGTTTTGTTACCCAATGGTTATTTCTATTTGAACCAAAGGAGAGCCTAGCTACTGTAGTCGACCTCAGCTCCAATTAGCCTATTAGTGGTGACAGGCTGTTGGCAGTAGTGTGTTTCGGAACACCCTATTGATTAAATTTTTTTTTGACTTATGGTGGTGTGGTAGACACCGTTTCAGTTTAGTGGATGCTATAATCTACTCCCTTTTGTTGGTGGACACCAGGGTCACCAATTCTGTATTTTATTGTCTCCACCATTCAGTATATCGTGGTGAGGTGTTTGTCTCCTGTTATGTGGGATGGATTGAATGTTTTTCGTTGTTGTTCCAGGGCGAGAACAGTACACGAGGGTTCTTCATGCAACTTGAAGAGGCGCAATGCTGGTTAAGTTTTTATATCTCTGTATAGCCACCCTGAAGAATGATGGAGGGCGTTTTTTTCTGGCTCATGTTTCTAGGCAGATTTGTCACTTTGGTGCGATGTGCCGAAGATTTGGTTAGCTTTTGCTAAGAGCTTTCACCAAGCTCAGTATGGAGTTATCATAACCAAGAGTTTGGGATTTGAACTCCTGTATGTATTTCTGTATATATTTCTGTATATATTTCGGTGTATGTTGGTTGCCTGAGGGCATGTGCTCAAAATGCGAGATTTTGAGTCGTTTTGTTTATGGACTCCTATATATAGGATTATGACTCTAGGGAGGTCCTACTTCGAGACTTGCTGTCTCATATAGTTATATTGGGAATGTTTCCTTGAATGTTAGTTGTACGCAGACTAATCATTCCGTTCTTAGTGAACGTTGCTTTTGAAGCAGGATCATTCAGTTTGGTGAATTTTAGCTTTTATAGCTATTCACTGTGTTTAGAGTGAATTTTAGCTTTTATTGCTATTCACTGTGCCTATAGTGGTATTGTTAGCTTTTATAGCTGCTCACTATGTTAATGGCGAGATTGTTCTTTTAGAACGCAGGCTTTGTGTAGTCGAGGACTATTTACCGAGTGTTTTCTTGGCGAGGAGCCGATGTTTTTTCCGGCGATATGCCAGAGTGTTTTCTTGGCGAGGAGCCGAGGTTTTATCTGGCGATATACCAGAGTGTTTTGTTGGCGATGAGCTGACGTGTTTTCTGGCGATTTTTGCATGTCTGGATGTCTCAGGACGTCGACATTGCGCGATAGAGTGCGATTATTTTCTGATGCGACTAGTAGTGATACTAGATTTGGAATGTTCTCTTAGCGATGAGCTAGAGCATTGATAGCGATTTTTCCCGAGCGTTTGCCTGGATATTTATCCAGATATTTTTTTTTGGCCTTGTGCTAAATGGTCTGACAAGACTTTTTCTTTTTAGTGTAAGTGTTTGCACTAGAATCATTTTTTTATTTTTTTCTTTATTTAAGAATTTTTATAAATTTCTTTTGCTGAAATAGAAAATTTTCAGACAATCCTTAAAAGATTTTAAGGGGGGTGTTCATATTTTATTTCAGTTCACTTTTTTTGATTTAGACAAGAGTCTAGACAAAGTTATATTTTTTGTTTTGGTAACAATAACAGAGCTGATTCTTTTATATAAGAAGACCGCGATTGTTATTTTGGAAAGGTATTTCCTATGTTCATGCAAGGATTTTTATTTACTTTTTGATGTACTCAACCTTAGTGCTTAATTAAGTTAAGTCTAGTTATAAGATTCTTGTGTACATGCAAAGATTTTTATTTAGTTTTCATTGTACTTAATATTAGTGCTTAATTGAATTAAGTCTAGTATTAAGGTCCGAAGTTTGTAATTTTGTTTTAAGTTCTGACCTTAGTATTAAGTAATAGTGTACCACTTTGTACCTTTTCATAAGTAGCCTAAGTTTAATAGACTAGTGTAGTCTATTTCTTTTTGGAAGGGGGTAAATGTAACATTCATTTTTTCCTAGATTTTAAGACCATGTAATGTTACTGATTTTTCACTTCAAATTGTACTTATTTTCATTTTTGTATCGAACGGTATATTAAACAGAGATTCCAAGACGTTCGGTATAGTGTGTTGTGCGGGTTCCTGACCGAAACCTACCGCCACGCCGCGATTGGTGAAAAGTGTGTATCCGCTGTTTTGGTTCCGGCGTCGCCATATTACCGGCAGAGTTGGGATGGTTTATTTAAGGGCCTGAAGACCGACTGTCGTGGCTGTTTTCCATCTAGCCGCAGCCGGGCTAATTTCCATCTAGCCGTCGCCGAGTAGGCTTAGTACCATCTAGCCGACAGGCTAATTTTCATCAGAGTCGCCAAGTAGGCTTCCTTCGACTGAGCTACAAAAAAAAAAAAAGCTCAGAACAATCATCATGCGAGCTAAGTAAAAAAGTACCAGTTTCTTAACTAAAAGCCGTAGTGGGCTTTCTAAGTGTTTGCTAAAAAAAAGTGTGAAATCGGGCGTAGTCCATCAAAGCAGGAATAAGAAGAGTAAGTACCAAAACATCCTTTAATAGACTTATCCCAGAGTAGTGCCTTAACAGCAATTTAAAACTGACTAAAAAGTGAAGTGAAAAAGCACTATTTTTCGTTTTCGGGGGTAGTCATAGTTCAGAATTTAAATGTAATAACTACTAGTTAGGTTAGAATTTTTTTTGTAGAACTGCAAAGGTTAGAACTTTTTATTTTAAAAACATGAATAAATTTTCTTTTTGTTGATTAAAGCTAGTGTCTCACTGAATACCTATCGTACTTTTCAGGATAAGAACGGCTGTACCAAACTGTTTTTTTATTTACCAACAATACATTCTTTCAGTATTTTTTCATTTTTTTAGCTGAAGTTAGATCCTTTCTATTTTAAAATGGATGGTGCCCAAAATTTGTACAGCTAAAGCTTTTTAAAAATAGAAAATAATTCCAAAAAGACGTACAAAAATTATCTCTTACCCATATTTCTCTACCAAGGAAAACTGAGCTAGTGTTTCTTTAATTTCTTTAGTTCTTTTAAAATCAGGTTTCACTCAATTCATTATCAGAAATTAAAGCGGGGCTGCAAGAAAATTGTGCTCAAGCTTGGGGCATCCAATATTCAAACGGTACAAAATGACACCACAACGTGCGGGCAAGTTCCAATGTTACAAAATTGCGCTCAAGCGTGGGACAAACAACTTCTCACAAGATGCCTCAAACTGAGGACAGTTTAGCAGGTTACACTGTTTAAATTGCCGATTGCCTCTTTTGTTTCTTCTATATTAGTTTCTTCTGTTTGTGTGGGTTCTGTATCTTGTTCCGGTATTATATCTCTATGTTGATTTTTGTGTGCTATGTTATTCCCATCTGATAGATCTTTATAGTATTCCCTCCATATTTCCATAATTTTATCTTCTTCTTTTATGACCTTTCCTTCTAATTTTTTGCATCCATTTCCTTTTGTTTCTCTTTCTGTGATTCCTACATAGTGTATAGTGGAAATTAACCAAACAGTCCATTAATACAGGCTCAATTGTTTTGTGAAAATGCCAGAAACAAAAGAAGTTTCCGTTGAAAATCGGGCTCTGATAATTGCGGGATATGGAATTCCCAACCGAAAACGTTCAGAAAGGCCTCAAAAAACGACTCTCGCTGAAGACAAAGCTATAACAATGTCCAGCAGACGTAATCGCCACCTAGCCGCACAAGAAATCATGGCTCAAGTAAACCTGGAGCAGCCCATCCCCATCAGCATGACAACCGTGAAGAACAGGTTAGCAGAAGGTGGACTACACGGGAGAGTTGCAGTGAGGAAACCACTTCTTAGGCAAGTGAATAAACGTAAATGATTAGAATGGGCCCGAGAACATGAAAATTGGACATCAGAAAAATGGAATTCCGTCCTTTGGAGCGACGAATCTAAATTCCAAATTTTCGGTTCAAGTCGACGAGTTTACGTGCGGCGGTCAGATGGAGAGAGGATGTTGGAAGCCTGTCAGTTGCCTACAGTAAAACATGGTGCAGGTTCGGTAATGGTTTGGGGTTGTTTTGGCCACGGTAAAGTTGGAAAAATCTTTAGGATAGAAGGAATCATGCGAAAAGAACAGTATCAAGACATTTTGCTAACTCAAATGCTTCCTTCTGGAAGAGATATTTTCTAGGGGAAATTTATTTTTTAGCATAACAATGACCCTAAACATTCTGTTAAAGAAATTAAAGAACTTTCGGACCAATGGCAATCCGATGACGTCCTGGAAGTGATGTCTTGGCCTCCACAATCACCCGTCTTGAACCCCATCGAATTGCTGTGGAACCATTTGGTCAGGTGTGTTCGAAAACTCAATTCAACATCAAAAAATCACTTGTGGGAACTTTTACAAGCAGAATGGGTTAAAATAACCGAAGAAACTCTGAAGAAACTACTGGACAGAATGCCGAAACTTTGTAAAGCGATAATTAAAAACAAAAGAGGCCACATAGATGAGAAAACTCCTGGAAAACCGTGAATATTTTTCTGATTTTCTAGACTGTAAATAATGTGAAAATAAATAATAATTCATTAAAATAAAAAAAATATATTATCTGGGTTTTCGTTGTCTTGGGACTGAAATAATTAAGTGGGCAAATACTTTCTGACGGTAGTGTATATGAAGTAACCTCTTATATATTTTACGCCAAATAATAAGTTTTAAATTTGTCAATTATATTAACCAAGAAACCTAGAAAAATTCTCAAAATATTGTTGAAACTTCACAGTATTTAAACACCTCCACTTTTTTCGGCCCAAATGAAAATAATGAAAATAATCTAACTCTTGAACCCCAGAAACCTTGAAAAGGACATATAACGCTATATATAAGAAATAGGCCCTCTAGTCTCCTATCCCACCCCTTTCATGTTTTACTATGAAGATTTACGAAAAATATTTGTTTATTATAGCAACAAAAAAATAAGGAAAAATTGCCTTATTGCTATTAAAACCAACCAAAATTCATCGACCCCCATTGCTTTCACCCCCTTCGTCTTAAACGATATCGCTCAAAAACTACAGAATTCATTCTCTCATTATGTATAATATATATGTACGAGGCTGGTTTGAAAAGTCCGTGCAAAGCCCGAGAGATGGCACCACCGGCGCGTATCGAGGTCATGTTTAGTTAGTAGCATCTCTTGAATGAACGCACACCAAGTTTCAGCCATATTGGTCTATTTCTTTGTGTTTGGCATTCGTGTGAATCAAGGAAGTCGAGTGATTTTCAAGAAATGGACGAAAAAGGATTTCGTGTGGTGATTAAACATTACTTTATGAAAGGTAAAACGCCTCAGGAGACTAAAGAGAAGCTTGATAAACATTATGGTGACTCTGCACCTTCGATTAGAACAGTTTATAAGTGGTTTCAAAATTTTCGGACTGGCCATATGGGCACAAGTGACGCTGAACGTTCTGGACGGCCTGTGGAGGTTACGACTCCAGAAATCATTGATCAAATCCATGATATGGTGATGGATGACAGAAGAGTTAAGGTGCGTGAGATTGCTAGTGCTGTGGGCATCTCGACTGAACGGGTACATAATATTTTTGCATAAACATTTGGACATGAGAAAGCTATCCGCAAGATGGGTGCCGCGATTGCTCACGCTTGACCAAAAACGGAATCGTGTGAAGTGTTGCAAGGATGGTTTGCAGCTGTTCCAGCAGAATCCGGAGGACTTTAAGCGTCGTTTCGTCACTGTGGATGAAACATGGATACATTACTATACTCCTGAGACCAAACAATAATCTAAACAATGGGTTACCAAGGGGGAATCTGCACCAAAAAAGGCGAAGACCGTTCCTTCGGCCGGAAAGGTTATGGCGACTGTCTTTTGGGATTCGCAAGGGATAATCCTCATCGACTATCTGGAAAAGGGGTAAAACTATTACAGGTGAATATTATTCATCGTTATTGGACCGTTTGAAAACCGAGCTGCAAGAAAAACGCCCGCGATTGGCCCACAAGAAAGTCCTTTTCCATCACGACAACGCACCAGCACACACCTCAGCAGTTGTGGTCGCAAAATTAATGGAAATAGGATTCCAACTCGTTTCACATCCCCCTATTCTCCAGACTTGGCTCCCTCCGACTACTATTTGTTCCCCAATTTGAAGAAATGGCTGGCGGGACAAAGATTTTATTCAAACGAGGAGGTGATTGCAGACACTAATGGATATTTTGCAGACTTGGACAAATCCTATTATTCGGAAGGGATCAACAAACTAGAACATCGTTGGACGAAGTGTATAAGCCTAAAAGGAGACTATGTCGAAAAATAAAAAAGGTTTACCCCAAACACATAAATAGTTTTTATTTTTGCACGGACTTTTCAAACCAGCCTCGTATATATACAGTTTGAATTTGATATATCGTTTTGTTCTAGAGTTACCGTGTCAACAAACCGACTGACAGAAAGACCAACGGAAATGAATGACTATGTTTTTTGTGGTCTACGAACCCTAAGACGTAAAGAAAAATAAAATTCTCGGAATCTGATTTTTTTTTGTTTAGCAAGGGAAATAATAAGGAGGGGTCAAAGCGTCTTGCACTTATTACAAGGTAGAAGATTATTTAAATTCACCTTAAGTAAATCGTAATGATATACTTTAACCACTTTTGTATATAAAATTGGGTCTAATAAAAAATGTTGTGAAAGCAAGGAGCAGAAATGACAATTGATTTTTATACCTAAAAATAATCGGCCAAGAGCAAAATTTTTGTTACGGAGTTATAAAATGATCTTTGTTGAAAACTGATGACCTTGAAATTCTTGATTTCTTAAATATACCAGAAAAATTATTAAATTTAACACTCGTGATCATTTTTGTTCACCTTGTGGAGAATATTCCAGAATTTTTTAAAAATCTTTTGATTAGTACTTCTTAAGATGGGGGGGAACAGCGATTTTTGGCAATTTTTAAAAAATAATACTAAGAAAAATGTGCGCAAGTATAACATTATATACTGAACTCGTGTTTTCACTAACTACACTGCTCCGATGGAGCCATGAATTTCTATATTACTGCCAAATTTCATGTCAAATAGTTTCGGAGAAAATATGGTGTGATAGACAGGCAGACACCGAAGTGATCTTATAAGTGTTCCGTACGGAACACTAAAAATCAAAAACCTAGTGATGTTAAAATTAATAACCGGTCAACTGCAAGTTGAACTTGCGCAATTAGTGTTCTGTACATTGATTGCTTCCAAAATAAAATTTTTGTTACGGAGGTATAAAATGATCAGTGACTTCACAAAACACACCCCAAATGAATTTTCAACAAACTTTGTTTCCGATCTTTACTGAAAACAGATGATCTTGAAATTTTTGTTTTTTTTTTATATACGAGATAAATTATTAAAGGTTGTACACTCGTGATAATTTTCGATCAATCTACACCCCGTGAAGAATATTCCAGAATTTTTCAAAATTTTTGGAGCAGTAGTTTTCGAAATAGAGGACAGCGATTTTTCGCGATTTTTTAAAAATAATACAAAGAAAAGTGTGGGCATTAAGACATTATATATATTTTTAAACTCGTGTTTTTACAAGCTTTCATTTGACACCCCATTCGATGACCTAGTAAAAAAAAAATTTTTCACTTCCAATTTCACCCCCCGAAACTAACTCTTTAAGTCAAAATTTAACTTTCAAAACTACACGGCTCTGATGAGACCATCAATTTCTATATTAGTACCAAATTTCAACTTTCTACGTCAAATAGTTTCGGAGAAAATCGGGTGTGACGACGGGCAGATAGACAGACCGACACACATGTTATAAGTGTTCCGTACGGAGCACTAAAAACAGAACTTTTGAAGAATCTTGGAGCAAAATCTGTATCCGCACTAGGAAGCTACCTGGAACTGTTCTGTAAATGTGACTAAAAATCTTTTGTGCAACCGTAACTTGACAACAACTGGAAAAATTAAATTAATGAACTATTAATAACTTACAAAACTTTGGAACGCCATTAAAAAAACACTTCCTTGATTAGCACCTAGAGTTCTTTTGCGAAAATCAAGTTGCTGTTAGCGATGAACAATGCGAAATATTTTACCAAAATATAGCGATATTAACGAGGGTTGAGCCCCAGATTGTTGGCGGGCTGTTATTAAAAACTTAAAAGAGACCTACATGTAACTGAGTACACACGGAAAATTGGAAAATGCTAGATATTTCTTAGTTTATACTCTTCTTGTTTAAATCAAATTTATTTCAGTAATTTCCCTATTCCAAACATTCTGAATTTATTTTATTTTTAAAAACACCTAACACTAACAAAATATGGCACAACTTCTGTTTTTCAATAAGTTTAAATTTTGTAGATCAGTGTTATTATTATTAGAGGGTTATTTACTTTAGAAGCTGATAAAATTGTTATTTTAAAAGGAGGTTCTTTTTTAAACATCCCCGGTTATCAATTTTTAATTGTAATAATGTTCAATTACAAGACAAGTTCTGGAACAGCCTGTGGACGAAGCTAACATAACCTTTTTTATTGTTGTAGCAATATGTGGCAATACCCTTGGCAACTTCACAAGTTTAAGTTACAGATACCATGTTTCAACAGATACGGTAAGTAGCAACTAATATAATAATTTTAGTTTTCAGTCATCTAATTTTTCCTAATAAACTTACACAAATTTGTAGAAATATATATATATATATATATATATATATATATATATATATATATATATATATATATATATATATATATATATATATATATATATATAATATATATATATATATATATATATATATATATATATATATATATATATATATATATATATATATATATATATATATATATATATATATATATATATATATATATATTTATAAATATATATATATATATATATATATATATATATATATATATATATATATATATATATATATATATATATATATATATATATATATATATATATATATATATATATATAATACTGAACCCAAATCCCAAGAATCACGATCACGATCACGATAAGCCTATCCCCGTCCAGGGCTGAACGTAGGCCTTTCCCATTTCAGTCCGTTTCTTCCTATCCGTAGCTATTGTCATCCAATTTACTCCAACATGCCTCCTGATATCATCTCGCTAGCGGCTTCCCAAACCTCGTTTGTTATCTCTCGGTCTCCATTCCACCAAGCGTCTCGTCCATCTCGTATCCCGAATTCGTGCTATATGACCTGCCCATTGCCATTTAAGTTTAAAAACTCTCTCTAGCACGTCTGAAACCTTGGTCTGCATTCGAATTGAAATACGAAATACGTTTTTCGTTCGTTTAGTTTGATGCCAAGCATTTATCTCTCATGGGCTCTATGAACTCTCGCTAGTTTTCGGTCATTTTCTTTTGTCAGCGACCACATTTCGGCACCATATGTCATAACTGGCAAGATGTATGCATACACTTTTGCCTTAAATGAGTTAGGAATATCCGATTTTAGGATTTCCCAAATGAACACCATCCTAATCTAATTCTTCTTCCAACTTCCTCATCGATGCTGGTTTTCGTTATGGTTATTCTTTGTCCTAAGTAGATGTAGCTGACCACCATTTTCAAGGAAATTCCGTCTAGCAAGATGTTGAGGTGATCTTGTGTGGTTTACGTAATCTGAGTCTTATTTATGTTTATTTTCAGTCCAGTGTCCTTGGTTGCATTATTTAACTCATCTATCATATCCTACGGCTTTTCCTGTTTACCGCTTATCAAGTCAATATCGTCTGCGAATCTCATATGGTTCAAATAAATCCTGTCGTTCTTAATCCCTTTACTGGACCAGTTGAGACTGCGCATTGCGTCTTTTAAAGTACTAATAAACAATTTAGGAGACAGTGTATTCCCCTGGCGTATTCCTCTTTTGATATGGATCGAATTCGTGTTGTTAAAAGCTTTAACGTACGTTTGAGCATTTTTATAGATATTTTCTATGAGTAGTATATCTGCAATCGATGCCGCAATTTTTTAATGAGTTCAATATTGCCGATATTTCCATCTAATCGAAAGCCTAATCTATAAATACCATGTATAGTTTGGCCTTTTCTATTACGTGCTTTATTACATTCATATAATCGCAAGTAATGAACCCTGATCGAAAGCCAGCTTGCTCGTACGGTTGGTAAAAATCGATCTTTTTGGTGATTCGATTGGCGATTATTCTGGAGAATAACTTCTGCGAGAGGAGGCTTATAGGTCTATAGTTATCGAGTTTCGATATGCATTCTTTTTTATGAATTAAGATGACTTCCACCATCTGCCATTCCCTCGGGATGTCATCCTTTTCCAAGCACTTATTGTAGAGAGCTGATAGTTTAATTTTAAAAGTGTCGTCGGTTTGTGTAATCATTTCTCCCGTTACGTTATCAAGCCCAGGGACTTTGTTCTTTTTCATTAATCTTAAGGCACAGTTAAGTTCAGCGATTTCAGTTTCAGGGATTCCCTCTGATCCAATGTTCCTTACTACTCTTTTGTTAATTAGTTGATGTAGTATATTAGGTCTGACTTTAGGTGTATATAGATTTGTACTGTAATCTTCTATTGCTTTTAAGATACCTTCTCTGTCTGTTATCGTTTCGCCTTGTTGATTCTGAACTTTTACAAGTTCCTGTTTTCCTATACTAAGTTGGTTTTTGATAGCCTTTAGACCTTTATTCGCTTCTATGGTCTCCAAGAATATTTTTTTGTTGTATTGTCTGATGTCCTTTCTTATTTCCTTCTTCGTTAGTTTGTTTAGTTCGCACCATTCTGTCTTATTCCTGTGGTTTTTATCCGGTTTTAAAGCTCCTCTTTTTTTCTATCAGGGCTTGTGTTCTGCCACTTATTTTCTTCTTTTGTGTTGTTCTTGTTTTGTGCGCCAGAGTGCGAGGTGCAGACAGCAATGCTTGGGTCAGGTTCTCGGCTTGTGAGTGTACATTATTGTTTGTGGTATGTTGTTGGAGTTGATTACCAGGTGTACAAGAATGAAATGCAGATTTTTTTTCTAAAAAAAAAATATGTTAAATTCAGAAGAATGATAAAAAGTGCTTTATTCAAAGTATGCTCCATCGCTTGTTATACATTTTTCCCATCTTTCCTGCAATTTGTGAATACCAGGCCAGTAAAAATCTTCCTCTTTTGCTGCGAACCATTCATCGAGCCATTTTTTCACATCTTCGTGCGAACCAAAGCGCAAAACAAGTGGTAATCGGAAGGAGCCAAGTCTGGTGAGTAAGTCGCATGGGGTACAACTTTCCAGCTGAGTGCTTCCAACGTGTCACGAACTGGTTTTGCCGTATGTGATGGAGCATTGTCATGCAGAAAATGACTTTGTGTTGCCTTTTTCGGTATTCTGGCCTTTTTTCAAGCAGCGAATGGTTCAAATCAGTCAATTGTTGTTGGTAACGTTTAGTATTAACCGTTTCCCCAGGTTTTAACAGCTCATAATAGACCACGCCCCTCTGGTCCCACCAAACACAGATCATCGTCTTTCTGCCAAAGCGATTCGGTCTTGCGGTCGATGTGGATGGTGCTCCTGGGCCTAGCCATGATTTTTTGCGCTTGGGATTCTCAAAAAAAATCCACTTTTCATCCCCTGTAACTATACGATGCAAAAACTACTTCCCTTTGTACCGAGCTAGTAAAATGTCACACGTGTTTTTGCACTTTTCCATTTGCCTGTTGTTCAACTCATGTGGTACCCATCTACCGGTCTTCTGAATCTTTCCCATCTCTCGTAGTCGATTAGAAACAGCTTGTTGACTATCGCCCAATTGCTCGGCGAGTTGTTTTTGTGTTTGCGATTTATCTTCGTCCAATAATGCTTGCAATTCCATATCTTCGTATTTTTTTTGGTGGTTTTTCATGTTCCTTGTCTGCAACATCGAAATCACCACTTTTGAAACGCCGAAACCATCGTTCACACATATCTTCCGATGGAGCATGTTCACCATAAGCTTCTCGAAGTAATCGGTATGATTAAACAGCAGTTTTCTTCAAATGAAAACAAAAAATTAATGCCGGTATAAATTTCGAGATATTGAACACAATAACACAACACTAAGCACACACTTTTCCAATTTATCACTCATGCGCGTCTTACACTTGTTGATGACACAACAAAATGGCGCAGTGTCAAATCTTTATAGCGTAAACTGCATTGGTGCACCATCTGTTGTCTGAAATCCGCATTTCATACTTGTATTTATCTCTTGAATGTATCGCTGCTGTACTTCTGTTAGTTTAGTGCTGTCAATTTGTGCTCTTTATTTGGTAAATCTTATCGTTCTTTGAGATCTCAGATTAATATATATTTTAGCACGTACCATTCTATGATCACTTTCTACCGTTACTGAGTTTAGGACTGTCACATCTTGCACAATTGCACAATTCGTTTATTGTCATTAAAATCAATTTCATTTTTCGTTGTCCAGTTAGGGCTTCTCCAGGTCCACTTACTCTTTTTTGAAAGAAGGTATTCATCACGTACATGTTATTCGCTTCAGTAAAGTTTATTAGGGCATCCCTTCTTTCATTTCTAAGCCTCATTCCAAACTTCCCTACCGATCTTTCGTTCTCCTCTTGTTGTTTGCCTACCTTAGCGTTTAGATCTCCATCGATAAGTGTATACGTGGCTGGGTTTGTGTGTAGGCAGTCGGTAAGTTTTTCATAAAATTCGTCTATTACCTCCTCCCTATGTGTGCTAGTCGGGGCATACATTTGAATGACTTCTAAACCCTTGTTGTTTTACAGTCCTATTGTAATATACGCTATTCTATCTGAGATTCCCACATAGTTTATTATGTTGTCGTGTATGTCCTTGTGAATCATGAATCCTACCCGGTTTACCTGACTCGTCTGCTTTACTGTATAGTACACGTCCTGATTTCAACTTTACCATGTTTTCGCCGGTGCGCCTCACCTCACTCAGACCCAGGAAGCTCCATTTAATGTTTTTCACTTCGTTCTGCAGTTCCTCAAGTTTGTTATTTGAGGAGAGTGTTTGGGCATTATATGTAGTCACGTAGATAGTCCTTTTCTTTGCGGTTGTCCTTTTGCAATAGCGGCCTGGTCCTACCCAGGTATTCTTGGCACCCTCTGCCTTGTTTCTTATCCGGTTGCCGCTGTGACCGGGGAGCTCAAGGCTGCTGGGGACTGAGGACAATTTCTTTGTCTGCTATAATTTCATATGGGAAGAGTTTAGCCAATAATGCATCAGGCTGGCACGTCTTAATGCATAGTATTCAGCCGCCTCTAACATGGAGAGCAGACGCTGTCTGCAGTTGCCTCTCTGAGGATCAGACGCTGTACATTTGCGTTTATATATCCCCAACGCAGGGCTGCCACATACGCCGGATTCGCCGTACCGAAGCCTTTCTTCTCCGCCGGTATGGTCTTCGCCCGTAACCCTAGACAAAGGGGCTGCGATATACACCGCAGCACTAGTTCCCAAGTAGAACTTAGCCACCGATTGGTGAATCGGGCTTACCCCCGCGACATGGACGCGCCTACTGAGAATTGCCCGAGTGGGTTCAGAGAAGGTATCTCTGAGTCTCCTTAGGCCGGATTAATGCTCATATATGGTTCTATGAGCAAAGGGATATATACAGGGTGTCCCATTATTCCATGGACATAGAACTACCACGTATTTTTGGAATGAAAATAAGTCGATTGGACATAATTTACCTCTATACAAAGGTGCTTCGTTTGTCCGTTAGAGGGCATCAAAGTAAAAAAAATAAACACATTTTTTAAGATATTTTAAGAACCGATATTCAGATTTGAATGAGATTTAGGGTGCCCATGTTTTGCTAGGCGCTCTAATATTTGACTTTCACAAAAAACCCGAAAGGGTTCGAGAAGGGTGAAAACTACCCTCACCCCTACATAAATTCTAGTAGAAATGTTTTGCAACTTTAACGACGACTCTGAATTTTTTTTTCATAAAAAGGTCCTTCTATTTACTTCGTTTGTTGTCTCTTGTACAAAATTATTCTGGCTAATGGTTTACGCAAAAATAAAAAGACTAACAAGCATTTTATTTATAATTAAAATTAGTTGGTGAAATTAAGCAAGTAAGTATGATATTAATTATTATTATGAGTTTTATTTAACACAGGTAATAGTATTTTTTACAAAAGTTGTTCAATATGACCACCACATTCGTTCCTGCACATAACAATACGGCACAAAAAATTGAAACTAACTCTCTCTAAAATATCATTATTATTTAATGTATTCGCAGCATTTTGAATCCTATCCCATAGTTGATCGGCGTTGTTTATCTGGACCTCGTATACCTTTGGTTTCAACGCTCCCCATATGAAAAAATCGCAAGGATTAAGGTCCGGGGAACGAGGTGGCCATTGAATTGGAGCTTCTTGACCTCTACCAATCCATCTACCACAAAAATTCTCGTTCAGATAATTTCTTACAGCATGCGCAAAGTGGGGTGGAGCTCCATCGTGCATAAAAAAACATGTCTTTTCTTACATTCAGAGGCAGTTCTTCTAATAATTCAGGTAAAGAATACTGTAGAAATGTAGATAGCTATCTCCGTTTCGGTTATCAGGCAACCTATGTGGGTCAACTAAAAAGGTACCAACAATCCCAATCCAAACATTAATTTTAAATTCTCGTTGAAAATGTCTTTCTGTAACTGCATGCGGATTTTCTTCGGCGTAAACATGTGTATTATGCAATTTATCATACCACGACGAGTAAAACATGACTCATCCGTAAACAAAATTTTTTGTGAAATAGCCTATTAATTGCTCTGCATTCTAAAACATTTCGTACAAATCTCAGACGTGAGTGATGATCAATGGGCAACAATTCTTGGACGAGCTGAACGTGAAATGAACGAATGAGTTGTTCATTTAAAATCCGGTTAACAATGCTTTTTTTAACTCTTTGTTCAAGTTCTAACCTGCGAGTGCTGATACTTGGACTTGCTTCGACTACTTCAAGAACAGCTTCTTCCCCTAGAGGTGTTCGGGCTTGCCGTGGTTTTCCAGCATTGACTCTCAAGGGTTGCAATCGTCCAATTTCTCGAAGTCGATGTTCTATGCTGGCAAAAGTCTGGCGATTTGGAATTTGTCGATTCGGATATCTCTCTTGATACACTCGAACACTTTTCCTACAATTACCTTCGCAAAAACCAAGTACTAGCAACATATCAGTCTGTTCATCAAAAGAATACTCCATATTCACAGGGAAAACAAGCAACAACAACAACAAATTTTCAATCAAAAATAAACCCAAACGGTAATTAATTTAAAATTTATGAGGCTTATTGTCAAAAATCATTTGTGACACTGACATAACATTCCACATTTTCGCCAACTAGATTATTATCGCCTACTAGATTTTAACAGTTGATGTGACAAGAAAATTGTTTTGTGCATCGGAAAAACATTTTTTTTTCTGAAGAACTATGCGAGGTGGCGTTTTTTGACATGAGACAAAAAATGAAGTAAATAAAAGGACCTTTTTATGAAAAAAAAATTCAGAGTCGTCGTTAAAGTTGCAAAACATTTCTATTAGAATTTATGTAGGGGTGAGGGTAGTTTTCACCCTTCTTGAACCCTTTCAGTTTTTTAGTGAAAGTCAAATATTAGAGCGCCTAGCAAAACATGGGCACCCTAAATCTCATTCAAATCGGAATATCGGTTCTTAAAATATCTTAAAAAATGTGTTTATTTTTTTTTACTTTGATGCCCTCTAACGGCCAAACGAAGCACTTTTGTATAGAGGTAAATTGTGTCCAATCGACTTATTTTCATTCCAAAAATACGTGGTAGTTCTATGTCCACGGAATAATGGGACACCCGGTTTATATATATATATATATATATATATATATATATATATATATATATATATATATATATATATATATATATATATATATATATATATAGTATTTGTATATTTGTAGACTTACTTAAGTATATTAAACTAAACCACATACCATATCAAGCGGTCACATGTCAGACATCGGCCAACCCTTCAAGCCAAGTAAATATTGTTGTGGGTTTGAGACCTCTTGATCTCGAAAATGCTGACCGTAAGGACAGTGTCTTGCACGTTCTTCTTTCTATTGAGACACAAGTCTGAAGACGGTCCTGAATGGATTGAGGATCGACCGTGGTGGAAATTGCTGATTCATGTTTAGGTGTGGTCCTTCACCAGACTAATAATAGAGACTGTATTGTTTTTCTTCTCGAATGACATGCCTATCTACAGTCATACTGGATGGATCGAGGTTGTCATCAATTAAAATACTATTCAGCCAAAATCTTGGATTGGATTTCTTTATCAGATTTCATTTGAAATAATTAATTAGAAATTGCTTTACTGAAATATTTCTTATTTACTACCTTAAGACTGGCTAGTACTTAATGAGAAATGTTTAATGTTTGTTAGCTTGAGCTATAGGATAAATAAAATACACCTAATATAATAATAAATATGAATATAATTAGAAGTCCAAAGCTCCTTAAAAGAACGGTATTGTTTATCTTAAATGCTGAACGTAAACATAAAAGTAATGAATGTGAGGTGAATAATAATAGCAGTTCTTTATTTCCGCGTATGTACGAGTATCTGTTATTTTATCTAATTCTTGTTTTGGGTAACATTTAATTTACGTTTTCTGCGACAACCAGTAAATGGGGTCTGGCCTTTTGTTATTCTGTTGTACTGTATACGAAATAAGCCCACTTCCAGAAGAATCAGCTTCCATCAGCTCTCTTAAAACCGTACCGACATTTCAATCAACATTTCACCAAATGCACTGTACCACCACACACAGATAATACTCTTGCAACAATACTTATTGAGAAACCTAACTTGTTGACTGAACTCGTTACTTTTCATTCTACTGTCGATTTCCCATTGTGCTGTCAAGGTTACCCGTTAGTGTCATCAGTCAGCATATCGTAAAATGAAGCTAGACAACAAAAAAGCTTGTGGCATTGATGGAATACCAGCCATACAACTAAACTCAGGCCCAGGCAAACTAACTACAACTTTCTGTAGACTTTTCAAGCTATCCTACATAAAGGGAAGAAGACCTTGCCAAATAACTACCGACCAATCGCACTACTTTCAAAAATATCGGAAGTCATAGGAAAGGCTATCAATCAGCATCTTCTAAAATATCTTGAAGGATTCAACATTATTAGCGATCACCAATATGGCTTTCGTAAAAATAGATCAACAGGAGATCTCCTGACTTATGTAACACATGTTTGGAACAACGCAATTGAACACTTTGGAGAATCTCGAGCGGTTGCTCTTGACATATCCAAGGCATTCGACCGTATTTGGCACGATGAGCTGTTGGCTAAGCTACGCTCTTATGTTATGTCTGAAAAGTTCTCTTTGTGGCTCTCAAGTTTCCTCAGAGAGCGTTCTTTGCGAGTGGCAGTCGACGGATTTCTTTCTAACATCTTCACTATCAACGCCGGTGTACCCCAAGACTCCATACTGTCTCCTACTCTCTTTCTCATTTATATTAACGATCTGCTGGAAAAGACCGAGAATCCAACCTACAGCTTTGCAGATGACAGTACACTTATCTCTTCATTCACTTTGAACGCTCGGACACACAACAAAGACCTGGAAGAATTTCTATCTTGGGGTGACAGTAACCAAGTGGAATTTAAGGCTACAGAAACCCAGGCGGCAGTTTTTTCTAAAAAAGTTAACGTTGCTGAACCCGACATAGTTATGTCGGGGCACTCCATTCCCCTAACATTGTCACTCAAATTGTTGGGCATAGCAAGGAGAGCTTCTCAGAAGTTGGGAATATTATTTCGAACCAGAAAACTTTACACTTCACAACAACTGTTAATTCTTTACAAAGCTCAAATTCGACCAACTATGAAATACTGCTCCCATGTTTGGGGCTCCACTCCAAAACATACACTGCATTTGTTGGATTCTATTCAGAGAAGAGCTGTTCGTCTGATTGGAGACCCGGAACTGACAGGTGGCCTTGATTCGCTGGAACATCTAAGAACGGTTGGCGACTTGAGCCTATTCTACAAGTGTTTTCATGGAAAGTGTTCGAAGGATGTGGCCCACTTAATTCCCCCCAGAGCGGTGCATGTTAGAAGTACACGTCACGCTAATACTTCACATCCGTATGAGGTTCAGCTTGTTACTCCTCGTACAACGCTTTTCAAGCAGTCATTTATATGGAGAACATCATCCTTTTGGGATAATTTGCCCAGGACTGTGTTTCCCACCGAGTACAATTTACAGCGATTTAAGAACAACGTGAATCGCTTTCTCCGCACACGTGCCGCTCCTGTAGCGCTTTAGGGACTTCCCTGTAGCACATGTGCTAGACCCATAAAAAAAAAAAAAAAATAACGACAATGTGCCCAAAGGCTTCATCTTGTCTCCAACCCCCTTTCTCATGTACATTAACGGGTTACTGGACAGGACCACAAATCCAGTGTACAGCTTTGCAGATGATAGCATCGGCTACTCATGCAAATATCCGCAGACAGCAGAAAGTCTTTCCACTTAATAAAGGCATGGAAAAAATTCTATCGTGGGGTGCTAATGACCAAGTAGAATTTAACGCTACAAAAGCTCAGGCGACAGTTTTTTCTAAAAGTTAACGTTGCGAAATTCGACATAGTTATGTCGAGAGACTCCATTTCTTTAGCATCGTCACTCAAATTACTGCAACTATGTCTTGGCATGAATATGTAGCATACATAGCAAAGAGAGCTTCTTGAAAGCTGGGAATTTCGAACTAGAAGGCTTTGCAGTCTACAACTGTTAATTCTGTACAAAGCACAAGTTTGACCAACAATGTGGGGGCTCTGCTTCCAAACATACACTGCATTTGTTGGATTCTATTCAGCAGAGAGCGTTTCGCTTGATTGGAAACCCAAAACTTACCAGAAAGCTTAATACCTTGGAACATTGAAGAACGGTTGACGACTTGAGTCTTTTCTACAAGTATTTTTATGGAAAATGTTCGATATATGTAGCCTGCTTAATTCCTTTCAGAGCTGTGCATGCTATTAATACAAATCGCGCTAATACATCACATCCGAATGAAGTTCAATCAGATTGTTACTCCTCGTACAACACTTTTCAAGCAATATTTCATATAGATAACATCATCCCTTTAGAATCATTTGCCTAGAACTGTGGTTCCCACCGAGTACAACTTACAGCTAATCAAGACCAACTTGAATCGATTTTTTTCTCACGCGCGTCGCTCCTGTAGACCTTTAGGGATTTTTCTGCAACAGTGTACTACACCCTTAAAAAAAATTATAACGTTTGAGTAAGTCTGGATACTACTTTCCTAGAAATCTTTTGTAAATTTTCCCGGCTCTTATTTTCGTCAACAGTAATAATTTCATAAAACAGGGAGAGCTATTTTCATATATCAATGCAACTGCTCATCTATTTTTGGATTTCACTTAAATTACCTCAAATTGCATTCGAAGATACTGGGTTTGACTTGGTGAATAATTACAAATTCAGTATTAAATTGTTCTCCATATATTTTTATCCCTTTATATACCGATTAAATAACCGGAATATTACTTAATATAATGAATAGTTTAATGAAATTGCTAAAGTTGAATATTGTTATCATTAAAATAAAAGCCAGTAATATAAAATCGCCTGTACATGCGGAAGATATTTTGTGATATGAATTATCTTATCTACAGTTGGATGCAATAACTTTACTGTTACATTGGCTGACAATATGACTAAAAAGTTACGCTCCTAAAAAGAAAAACAAAAAAGTATATTAATTAGTATTGAAATTTCAAATTAAAAAAAAAATTGATTTAAATCTATATCAACCAAAACTATATACCTTCTACTTTCAAATTCACAACAAATTTGAATATTTGTAAACATTATAATATATTCCTTCAACATAAATATTTTTTTACTTAGTGGTATCAAGGGAAAATACATGCAAGTTAATAACGTCTGAATTCGGGGGGGAAATTCAAAAGGTATAAAGAAATAAAGCAATAATTAATGATGATATGATGTCATAAACATATAACTTATGTTTATTTACTCGTACGCAAGTATTGAACCACTTTTGTAAATTACAGTAAATACCCCTTAAAACACCCTCGAGATTCGCAGTAGAGAGCAAGTGTAGATCAAGGTCATAAAACTGTGAACTATCATGTGCGAAACATGTGGTTAAATTTCAACCTTAAATTCCGCGGGTCCGCGCTGAAATTACACAAATTTTGGCGAAAAAAATCTCTTTAGTTTATTTACCTCTCTAATAACATTATATCATAAATTCACTAAATTATAGTGTTAGTACTAGGATAAAATAACAAATATGATTGATAGTCGCAAACGTTTCGCCAGTCACATTTGGCGTTATTGGTTCTTACTAGTCGGTGGCTGACTATAAACTGAGTAGTTGAGTGTTGTGCAAGGTACTTATGTGCTGTTGAGACCGGAGGCTGTAGCGCTAAGAGGTCAGTTCAACCTTTTCAGTGCTGACATGGAAAATCTCGGCGTTGTTCAGTGGGATGTTGATTGCTTATACGTTGACGCCTTGTATTATTAGCAGGGAGATTGACGGATATTATTTTAAGTACCATTACTAATACAGTAACAAAATAGCACACGAGCAGAAGCTTAGGAACTTTCTGAAAACAAACCTAGAAACACACTATATCAAGGGTACATCAAAAGACTTCCTCGAATATTTAATTTATCCATATATATATATATATATATATATATATATATATATATATATATATATATATATATATATATATATATATATATATATGTATATATATATATATATATATATATATATATATATATATATATACATATATATATATATATATATATATATATATATATATATATATATATATATATATATATATATATATACCCGGTGATACAACCAACATGTAACACCCTGTAATTTTTTTATTTTGAAAGTTACAAGTTTGCATTTTTAGATACCAGAATGGGACATTACTACACTTTTTATCACTTAAGAAATATTTTTAACTACTTCCGGTTTGACCGGAAGTGACTGCAACTTTCTTATTTTTAATGAGCCTGTATATTCTTTTATCAATTTCAATTCGCTTTGAAATTCTGTTTCCAACGATGTATTACAAGTTAACATTTGTTTGACAGATGACCGGCAAAAAACTGATTTGGACTCTTAGACTTAAGCGGCCATGGCAGATATACTAGCAATTGTTTTTATTCGTTTTATCTCACTTTGGAAAGAATTTAAGACTATCCATTTATCGTGCCATTTTCGTGAGTCTAAGTGGCTCCTACAAAATTTTATGCTTTACATTCAGTTACAGAATTTTCTCTTTAAATAATGATCAATATTATCGAAATTAAGATAGGAACACTTATTTTTAATTTAACCTAGTTGCTCATTACAGGTTTTTGCCAACATACATCTAACAGAACTATCTAACGCCAATTGGATTTATTATTATTTTCAGAAAATAAGAAACCTATTTATTAAGCAAATATTTAAATGCAAATAATAAAACCAAAACATTTAATAATAAGAATAACACAACAAATCCAATAAATGTAAATTTTAACTAAGTAACACGATAAAAATAAATAGGTAAAACTATTTTATACTAGATATAAATTCGCTAGATATTTATTCCAAATGTTCAAAATGCTGTCCGTTGTTAATCCTACACAATCTTGTTTTTCTCATGGTGACTCTCATAACGTTCTCCAACTGAATTTCAGTAATTTGATTTACTGCTCTTCTTAAGCGCATCTCTAAATCATTTCTGTCTGTTGGTGGATTTTTGTAAACTTTCTCTTGTACATGTATGTATTCTAAAAAATCTTCAACAACATTTTAAATGAACTCCAAATATCTTTCTCCATTTAACGCAACATCAAATATAATAAGACCAATAATTCTCGTGTCAAGAATACCCAACCACACGTTAAAGCCGAATTTTTCTTGATAGGCACTTTTTAACATAATTTTAGGATTTTCTTGGGCCCAATATCGAGTATCGTTACGATGAAATATACTCAAATTGGTAAATCCAAATTCATCCCAAAATAGAATGTTGTAATGAAATTGGTTATCAAGGTGGTATCTTTGCAAAAACCAATTACAATAATACATTCTTCTTTGGTTATCTATTTGAAATAAATGTTGATTTATTCGGTATTTGTAGGACCTGAATTTATATTTTCTTAAAATGCAGCGAGCGGTTTTACGATTTACATGGGTTTGTTCTTCAACATGTCTTATAGAAATTGTAGAATCTACCTAAACAATGGCCAATACACTGATTTCTGACTCTTCGTCACCAATAAATACATCAGCAGGTTCAATCGGTTGCCTTCTACACTGCTGCTCTACCCTTAAAAAATTATGTATATGTGTAGGTGGATGCCTCCTATCGGGATATCTTGCCACGTACAACTCGGCGTCTTGTCGGCTATTCTTTCTGCACTTTCCATAAATTAATAACATGTCTACTTTTTCATCCGTTGAAAACATTTTTGTTAGCGAAAAATTATTTTTGACGTAAAGTAAATAATAATAATGGCCATTTTGGTAACACGCAGCAACCATGACTTTTCTCTGTTTTATCACAGCCTACTTAGTCCGCAATGGAACTTGTTGATATAACATTATTGCATAATAACACGGCTTATTTTCTGAAAATAATATTAAATCCAATTGGATTTAGATAGTTAGATGTATGTTGGCAAAAAACCTGTAATGTGTAACTAGGTAAAATAAATGTGTTCCTATCTTAATTTCTGTGATATTGATCATTATTTAAAGAGAAAATTCTGTAACTAAATGTAAAGCTTAAAATTTTGTAGGAGCCACTTAGACTCGCGAAAATGACACGATAAATGAATAGTCTTAAATTCTTTCCAAAGTGAGATAAAATGAATAAAAACAATTGCTAGTATATCCGCCATGGCCGCCTAAGTCTAAGAGTTTAAATCAGTTTTTGCCGGTCACCTGTCAAACAAATGTCAACTTGTGATTCATCGTTGGAAAGAGAATTTCAAAGCGAATTGAAATTGTCTTTTAAACCAACGATTATCAGTCCTTGGGGCTGCCCCTCTCCATTTAAAATGAGTAATTTTCTAGAGAATATATATTACTTTTGTTCGTTGTCTGATAATTATGTTTGTTAATCTAACCTTCCGTGTGATACCCAGCATAGCTCTCTCCATTGTTCGTTATGATATTCTCCGTTTGTTTACTGATTATTTTGTTAATGTAAGTGTCTTGGAGTCATATGTGGTCACCTGCAAAACATATTGTTCATAAACTTTCCCTTTTAAATACATTGGTAAATCACTCTGCAGCGTATCTCTCAACTTCCCAAAGGCCGTCCATCCCAAACCCATACGACGCACTGTGGGCCAGGAATCTGATTTTTCGTTCAAAATTGTCTAAAGTCCTCAATTATTCACGAAATCAGACAATTTTTTGAAAATATTCATAAGCGAATTCTGGACAAACTAAGAAAGCCGATTTGCACAATATAACCCCAAATTTTTTTAAAATTGCAAAAAAAGCACGGAACCGAGACGTGAAAGTTCACGTGATTTCAAGTTTACGAGTTCAAAATTGGTTCGTCGGAGATTTCTGGGATCGCTAAATCTATTTTCGGGGGATATCCTTTTGAGGTGTGAATATGGGGGTTGGAGTGGGAGAAATGACGATATTCACCTGAATTGGAGTTCCGCCTTCAAAACTGGTTCCTCGGGGGTTTTTGGGATCGCTGAATGTATTTTCATATGCACCCTTTTTAGGGGTGAAAATGCGAGTTTTAAAATAGTTTCAGCGACCCGAGGAACCAGTGTTGAACGCGCAACTCTAATTAAGGTGAATATCGTAATTTCTTTCCCTCCAACCCCTATTTTCACCCCTTAAAAGGATGCATATGATCAAAAACCCCGGAAATAGACTCAGCGACCCCAGAAACTCCCGATGAACAAGTTTTGAAGCCGTAAACTTGAAATCCCGTGAACTTCGAAATTTCACCTCCCTGTTCCTCATTTCGTTAATAATTGAGGGCTCTAGACAATTTTGAACGAAAAATCAGATTCTTAGCTCACTGTGCGACGGCGTATATCACGGGTTTGGTTATATTTGCCAATTTGTAATTCGTGACCTAAACACCTGTAAATTTGGACTTATATGCACCCTTTTTAGGGGTGAAAATGGGAGTTTTAAAATAGTTTCAGCGACCCGAGGAACCAGTGTTGAACGCGCAACTCTAATTAAGGTGAATATCGTAATTTCTTTCCCTCCAACCCCTATTTGCACCCCTTAAAAGGATGCCTATGATCAACGGCCCCGGAAATAGATTCAGCGACCCCAGAAACTCCCGATGAACAAGTTTTGAAGCCGTAAACTTGAAATCCCGTGAACTTCGAAATTTCACCTCCCGGTTCCTCATTTCGTTAATAATTGAGGGCTCTAGACAATTTTGAACGAAAAATCAGATTCTTAGCTCACTGCGCGACGGCGTATCTCACGGGTTTGGTTATCTTTGCCAATTTGTAATTCGTGACCTAAACACCTGTAAATTTGGACTTGCTCGACATCGCTTTCATTATATTTCATAATGTTAATCAACAAGAATGGCAGCCATAATATTAGGTTCTTGACTTTAGATACATTTTATTTAGGTATTAATCATCTCTAAACAATTAAGTGTGAGACCGCGGATATTTTTGAACTGAAAGAACCTGTAATCCTCAACTGAAAAACTTCAGTAATAATGAAATACCCTGCTGATTTAAGCCAAAGTACAGTAACCAACTTCTTTTTAGTGTTCCGTACGGAACACTTATAAGATCACTTCGGTGTCTGTCTGTCTGTCTGTCTATCACACCCGATTTTCTCCGAAACTATTTGACATAGAAAGTTGAAATTTGGCAGTAATATAGGAATTGATAGCCTCATCAGAGCCGTGTCGTTTTGAAAGTTAAATTTTGACTTAAGGGGTTAGTTTTGGGGGGTGAAATCGGAAGTGAAAAAAAAAAAAATTTTACTAGGTCATCGAGTGTGGTGTGAAATGAAAGCTTGTAAAAACACAAGTCATATATATATATATATATATATATATATATATATATATATATATATATATATATACGTAAAATGTAATATTTGCGCGCACTTTTCTTTGTATTATTTTTAAAAATCTCGAAAAATCGCTGTCCCCCCCGCCTTATCTCGAAAAGTACTTATCAAAAAATTTTGAAAAAAAATTCTTCACGGGGTGTAGATTGATCGAAAATTATCTGGAGTGCCTTACCTTTAATAATTTATCTGGTATATAAAAAAACAAAAAAGGTCATCAGTTTTCATTAAAGATTGGAAACAAACTTTGTTGAAAACTCATTTGGGGTGTGTTTTGTGAAGTCACTGATCATTTTATACCTTCGTAACAATTTTGTTTTTTTTTAAAGCAATCAACCTACGGAACACTAATTGCGCAAGTTCAACTGGCTCTTGACCGGTTTTTTATTATTACGATCTAAAACTGTTAACTAAACATATTTTACAGTAAAAAAAAGGAAGAAATTATCAGGAATGTCTTAAACACCTAAACTGGCATTTCAGCTCAATTATATGCTAAGAGTAAGCTTTTATTTTGTATTGTAATTTTACATCTTTCAGTAAGCTCAGTACTAATAAAAACCAAATAAAACCATTCTAATAATGAATACTAAGATGATAAAAACATATATCAAGAGAGTTGTTTGACTTTAATAAGAACATGTTTTATATTTTAGCAAAATTGGATACAAGCCTTCATAAATTGCAAGAGTGCTGGTATGGAGCTACTAAGCATTCCAACACCAGCTGATGAAGAAAATCTAGAAAATTATATTTTCAAGCATGGATATAAGGGTATGTGTTTTTAATTTTGATTATTGTCTTCTTCAAGACAACTATTTTTCATTATATTTTCGGGGGGATACCACGTAAACGTCGAGTTGTTTATTTGAAATAGGTCTTTATTGCAATTTATCAAATTATACCTTTATTTATGTTTTTGTAAATACCAAACATATTAATTTTGACGTGATAAATAAAAAATTATTTGGGTGTTTTCTAATTAAAAATCGACTGCAATTTTAACCACAGATAAATGATTCATTCATTCTAATATTCACCTACAATTAAGTTACAAAGTTTTTAATTGTTTCAATTTTACTTATGTTGTTAATCGAATCGAATAGCAGGGAATTACTCAGTGGAATATAATAGAGCTCATTTTTTAGACGAAATGCCATGCTTAATAATTTTGCACTTACTTAAAATACAAAATACAAGCCTCAGAAAGATGTACTTTGTATCTTAATAACAAGCTACGTTCACCAGTTCAATAAAGCGAAGCCACAACGATTGCTAGTTTTGTAACAAATCGCTGTGTATATCTGTCCTGTATTTTAAATTGAAAATAACGTATTGTACGAGGGGTAACAATAAAAGAAAAAAAAATTTTGGTACAAATCGTCTTTTCAATATATTTCTCAAAATATTCATTTTTAAGATTTAAACACTTTTGCATGCGCTAGAACCAATTCTCGAAATATTCCACTCTGAAGTTGGTACCTCAAAAACATGGTTTTGGAAGGGTTCAATAGCTTTTTGAGGTGATGAAAATCACTGTCCACGCATTTTTTTTTTTTGACATTCGGAAACAAAAGGAAGTCGTTAGGCGATAAATCAGATAAATACGGGCAATGAGACATTAATTTGATGTTTTTCTCTATGAAATAATCAATTGTTTGACGTGCTGTATGAGAGCTGGCATTGTCAAGATGAAGAATGAGGCAAAGTTTTCGGTTGTTTTTTCTGATTTCATCGATGACTTCTGCAAACAAATTGTTGTATACCATTCACCATTAACTGTTCTTCGATTCTCTAAAGCAGTGGTTGCAACATGTCCAGTACAGGGTGAATCAACGAGAGAGTAAAGTTCATTATCTCATTTGTTTCGGGAATGACGAAAAAATGTTAAATAAAATAGTTTTAGGGAATGTTAAGGTGCATAATTTAAAATTATTTTTGAGTATACAGGGTGCTTCAAAAAAGTGTGGCCGGTATATTTTCTAATTTATTTTTAAATTCTGCGTAAAATTATATAACTTTTTTATTAATAATGTTATATACCTAAACCTAATAGTTTTTCTAATATTTAAATTTTTTTAAAACAATACTAATTTTCAGTTTTGTAACAAATTGCCAGTAGCGCCATTGTTTCCGAAGGTGAATAATTGGTACGAGCGGTCTATAGAAGTGAAAAAAAAGATATATGTAAAGAAATTTGATTTAGATGTTACAGGGTGTTTAAACTAAATTTATGCATTTCGACTATTTTAAATTGAAATATCTCAAATTTTTTAAATGGCACACTCTGTATATTATTATTTTTTCTGATAGATTTTACAAAACCTTCCAACTTTTGTTAAGTATGTCATATACCTATTTCTAATAGTTTTTGATTTATTTTAAATTTTTCAATTTTTACATTTGTTTTTAATACACTTACGCGATTGTAAAAACATAAACAAATAGTTAATAATAATTTTAATACAGTTTAACTTACCTAACGATTAATTATTTTGACGTAATAAATGTTCAAAAATATGCTCGTCTACTTGAATACACATGTTTAGTCGTTTTACTGTGTTTTCTTTCACTTTCCTTAGCATAAAGGGCGTTATTGTTCTGCACGTATCCCGTATCCTATTTTCCATATCTACTGGTGTTGAAGGTGGATTCACATAAACACAATCTTTAATGTAGCCCCACAAAAAGAAGTCTAAAGGTGTTAAGTCACATGATCGAGGGGGCCACTGAATGAATCCATTCGTACGGATCCATTTTTGTGGGTAACGATCGTTTAAAAATTCTCGAACTTCGCGATGGTAATGATTAGGAGCTCCATCTTGTTGAATTCACATTTGTTCCCTTTCAAAGTTATCAACTTCTGCAAAAAGCTGGGGTAATTCGTGTTGCAAAGAATTTAGATATCTAGGACCGTTAAGCGGTTCGCGGAAAAAATGTGGTCGAATAATTCGAAAATTTGATATTCCACTCCATACATTAAGCGACCAATGGTTTTAATTTTGAACTTCCCGGACTCAAACTGTTAAATAATAATGCATGTTATGGCTGTTAACTGCTCCATTACTGCGAAAAGTAGCTTCATCAGAAAACATTATTTTGAATATAAAATTTGGATCGGCCTCTATTGCTCCATTCATGGGGTACAAAAGTTTACTCGTCGTTCAAAATCACGGCCTTGAAGTTCTTGGTGTAGTTCCGTAAGAAAAGGATGATACTTGTATTTTCTCGTGGTGCGTTAGCCGTAGATTGGGATGTGGCAGATAAGTCATCTTGTTGACGGCTGCTGACCTGGGAATTATCTTCAACATGAAGTAAAATCTCCATTTCTTTTTCCTCAATGGTAGCATTCTGGTTTACTACTTTCCGTTTCGTATACTCAACGCTACCACTATCATCAAACCGTTCCATTAAGCAATGAAAAGATTTTCTAGATGGTATATACGTCTATTGGGTTACTTCGATCCGTAAAGCCTTACTGCCAAAAGACAATTTTTTTTCCCGCCTCGCCCAGTATATAAACCATATCAAATTATTTTTAGGAATTACCTTTATACGTCACTTACTACAACAAATTAAACTATTTTTACTTGCTTAATAGACATTTCAAAATTTGACAATGCCTACATTTTTGTTTTTATCTTGGCAAATATGATGTTATAGCGTAAGTGTATTAAAAACAAAAGTAAAAATTAAAAAATTCAAAATAAATCGAAAACTATTAGAAATAGGTATATGCCATACTTAATAAAAGTTGGAGGGTTTTGTAAAATCTAACAGAAAAAATAATAATATACAGGATGTGCCATTTAAAAAATTTGAGATTTTTCAATTTAAAATAGTCGAAATCCATAAATTTATTTTAAACACCCACCCTGAAGCATCTAAATCAAATTTCTTTACATATATCTTTTTTTTTCACTTCTTTAAAACGCTCGTACCAATTATGAGTATTCCACCTTCGGAAACAATGGCGCTACTGGCAATTTTTTACAAAACTGAAAACTAGTATTTTTTTTTTTTTAAATTTAAATAGTAGAAAAACTATTAGGTTTAGGTATATAACATTATTAATAAAAAAATTATAAAATTTTATGACATACTTAGTAAAAGTTGGAGGGTTTTGTAAAATCTAACAGAAAAAAAATAATAATATACAAGATGTGCCATTTAAAAAATTTGAGATTTTTCAATTTAAATAGTCGAAATGTATAAATTTACTTTGAACACCCTGTAGCATCTAGCTCGAATTTCTTTACATACATCTTTTTTTCATCTCTATAGAACGCTCGTACCACTTATGAGTATTTCACCTCAGAAACAATGGCGCTACTGGCAATTTTTTACAAAACTGAAAACTAGTATTTTTTAAAAAAAGTTGAAATATTAGAAAAACTACTAGGTTTAGGTATATAACATTATTAATAAAAAAGCTTATAAGATTTTACGCAGAATTTAAAAATAAATTAGAAAATAGGATGTTCCATTTAAAAAAACATATGTTATATCGGCCACACTTTTTTGAAGTATCCTGTATACTCAAAAATAATTTTAAGCTGTGCACCTTAACTTTCCCTAAAACGATTGTATTTAACATTTTTTTGTCATTCCCAAAACAAATGAGGTAATGAACTTTACTCTATCGTTGACTCACCCTATGCAACCAAAGAAAAAAGGGATCATTTTCTTGAAAGTGCTTTGTGCACTTTTGTTGTTGGATTCAATTTATCTTGGAATACAGTTGATTGTTGCTTAGTTTCTAGCTCGTACGAATATGTCCAAGTCTCGTCTCCAGTAGTGGAGGACCGTGGCTCTGTAGTGTAGAACTTTGCTTACTGTGCAGATGGTCGAGATGTTCAATCCCGCAGGTCGATATACTTATTTATTAATTTATTTAAGTATATTTGGCCTGGCCACGTACATGGGTAGTAATTGTTTGCAGAAATGCAATAACGTCCGTGACAGCACTACCGCGTTGTCTAAAAGATGCTGTGAAGTACAAAAATGTATGTTTCGGCACTTGAACAACGTTGACGGGATTATGACATCCTCGCCGATATCCTTGGGATATGGAAAAAGTGTAAAATCCCTACTGAGGTGGGGTGGTGAACGATTAAAAAAATAGTTACGATGTTGTACACGGATTTTGTCAATTTGTTTAGTCAGTCGAATTTTTTGAGCATTTTCTTACACTGATTGACACGAGCCTGTTTTTGAGTTTCGATTAAATTATGTGAAATCCATCGGGAACAAATCTTTTTCACATCTAAATGGTTACGCAAAATCGAATGTACTACAGACTTCGACATGCCTAAGGATGCTTCTATCTCACGATAAATCATATGCCGATTCTCTTCATTCATGATGCGCACAGCATCGATATTTTTTTGAACTACAACCCATTTTCGTCGACCTTCACGAAATTCATCGCTGACGGAAGCACGATCATGATGAAATTCTGCAAACCAATGGTAAACAGTCTTTCCTAATGGTGATTCATTCCTAAAAGTTGAACGAAGCGATTCGAGATATTGTTGTTAAGTTAAGCCTTTACTAAAATCGTACAAAATCATCTAACAAAAACCTTCATATGAAATTTCCATTTGTTCACAAAACTGTTTTTTAAACACTCACTGTAAACAAACTATTCGTCCAATTTCTGAGCTGCCACTGTTATAACAATAACAAATGTAAAATTTTACAACAATGGTAATGTCACATCTCAATAGTGCCATCCAGTGATCTTTTGTAAAAACTTAAAAGGCAATTTATAATTTTTGCAATTTTTCGCAATATTGGTGACATATATTTTTATTTTCAGTTTTCGTAAAATAGTTAAGTAGAAAATTGTATCATACGGCAATAATAACTAAGAAAGGCCTTGCTATATTTTGCTTAAGCTCTTTTAAGTTTAACTTACAGAAATTTATTAATAATAAATTTTAATTTTGAGTGACTTCTAGTTTTGTTTTGAAAAATTGGTAACATTTTTACTCGCAAATATATGTCTTAAAATAAATACTATGATCAAATTTGTCCTATCCATTCATTATATAGCTTATATGTGAGAAAAAAAAATATTTATAATTAATTTTTTTTCAAAGCTACGTACTAATTCTGTTACAATTGATATGTGAGATTGAAAATAATTACGTTTTTTAAAAACCAGAAACAACCAAAAAGTTGAATAATGTGTTCCTCATAATTACATTACAGTCAACCTTATATACTAATTCTGTCGACATTGTATCAACAAAATTTATTCCTCATAATTACATTACAGTCAACCTTATATACTAATTCTGTCGACATTGTATCAACAAAATTTATTGATTATCATCTTTTTCACCCCAGCGATATTATTCAAAATCTCTAGGACTATTTTCTACATCCAGTGTATCAAATTTTAAATCAATTTCTCGTTTCGTTCAATAATTATCGCAGCAATATAAGAAGAGACAGAGAAACCGATGGAAATTGAGACTAATTTATTTTCCTTGTTCTGGAAAATTTCAAATGAAGTATTATTTATCACTAGTATATCCATAAGCAATGGAAGTAAAAAGGGTTAAAAATTTATACACATGCTTGAGATTCACATGTATAAAATTATGATAACATATTAATTATAAAAAGAACAGGGGACAGATTTCAGAGATATTTACAACTGAAACCTGATATTTATCTCTACATACTATTTCCGTGAAAATTATACGTAATAAAAAAGTAACACGTTTTTTAGATCTGCGACTCGAAAAAGTATATATAACATGATATGTAGAAAGCATCCCTTCTAACTCCCTCCTCTACATTACTTGTATTAACTCATTATGTGCTTGACTCTAAATAATTTAAAATAATGAGAAAACCACTACAGTTTTCGGATTCTTTACCTCCAAAAAGGATATACAACGTAATTTATACGAAGTATCTCCTTCAACTCCCTCCCGTATCTTATTAACCTCTTATATGTTAGACCATAAATAATTCAAAATAATTAAACATTACATAATTTTTAAATGTTTTTTATCCAACAACACTAAAAAGGACGCCTTATATGTTTAATCTTAAATATTTAAAAATAATGAAACACTTAACACATATTTCAGATTCGATTTCAATAACCCCGAAAATGACATATACTACGATATATACGAATTAACCTCCTTAACATCACCCCTATCCTTTTATATTTGCCAATAATTATGCTTAAAAATTGTTCACTATCTCAGTCAAAAGCAAGAAAATCTCTCATAATGTTATTTCAAATTTACAAAACCTATGTATCACTGAAAAATAAGAGATTCCATTACTATATCAAGCACTATATATGTACCAAATTTCAAGTCAATATTGAAATGAAAGACTATATTTTTCGTAATCTACGTACCCCAAAATGTGAGGAAATGCAAAAATCTTGAAGTGTATTTTTTTCCCAAATACAATGTTTTCCTTTAGCAAGGAAATTAAAAATGAGTTTGAGTGACGACATGATTAATTTTTAATATGGACAAACATGTAATACTTAGTGACTTTTGACAGGTTTAACAGGCTAGAAAGGCGTCTCTCCAGAGATTTAACTTTAACTTGGAATAAGACTTTTTCCTCTTTCGTTTTTCATTTTAATTAATTAATTGATTAATTACGTCTGTCAAACATTAATAGATAACTTCTTTTTTTTTATTTTTTAATGAATTAATTCGTTGATTAACTAGGCCTTCTTTAAAAGACGTAAAATCGGCAAACATTAATTTTCAATGATCTTAAAAATAAATAGTCGTATTATCATTACTTCTTATAAATGATTTTTTGTTGTTGTTGTAGTAGATGGCACTGCTCACTTAGGCAATCTGCCAGCACATTAGGTAAGGGTCCCCAATATGGCGAGTATTATAACTCCTGGGGGGCCTTTCTTCTTATATAACGATTTCCAGTGCTTTTCCTTTGAAAAGTGGTTCTTCATTCTACCTGCCATGCATCGACTTTGAGGTTAGTTAGTATGGGACAAAAACGGACATAGGATAGACAGACACACTACACATAAAGTCAGGTCGAAAACAAAGTAAATTTAAGCCATCTATACATGTTATATGTTAGTTTAATTTTGTTATAATTGCAAAATTTTACTATCAATTTTACTGCCTCCAAATTAATATTACTTAAGACAGAATCTATACTAATGGAGGGATTCCACCCCAAATTGTATAATTCATTGTAGAGATCCTGATTCGGAATTTTATTAATGGGACATTCGAAAAAGATGTGATTAAGGTCCTCAGTTAGGCCACAATCGCAAAATGGGGTGTCAATTACCCCTATTTTGAATAGGTGAGCTTTAGTTAAACAATCACCAGTACGCATTCTTGTGATAATTGTTATATGTCTTCTAACTATAAAAGGGAATTTCGAAAACCATGGGCTCTTGGGAAAACATGGTTGTAGGAATTTGTATTTATTACCTTTGTTTGGGTAATTCGTAGACCAGTTCTGTTCATACACGTTGAAAACCTTATTGGTTAAAATCCTACTCACTTCCTGATTGTCCAACTGTACTTCTTTAGGTATGTTAAGCTTTCTTCCTATCGTTGCCAGCGTGTCAACCGTTTCATTACCTGGGATACCCGCATGGCCCGGGATCCAGGCTAGTTTAATGATAAGGTTATTTTCCTTGGCTTCTATCAATCTTTCTTTAATCTTCAATGCTTGTTTGGGTGGATGCTCCTTTTAGCTATCTTTTGAATTGCAATTTGAGAGTCTGAGAAAATGATAGATCTAGTCTAGCTGAGTAATTTATTTTTAACTTTGGAATGTGGACCCCGAAACCCGCTCTATTATCTTTTACTGAAGCATCAGTGAATATAAAAATATGAGATTGGCTGAATATTTCCGTCCTTGCGGAGAAATTTTCTTTGTTAAAGGAGTCCTCTTTATCCATATTTAGGTTAATTAAATTGATCGGTTCTAATTGCTTGCTCTAATCCATTAAGAACGTTGGGAAATTTAAAGATTTATACATGTTGTTAAAGTATGGGGTAAAAGACCGATATGCAGTGATTAAGTATGGAGCGTTCTCGTCTTTCCAGAAATTAGGTTTATTTATCAAGTAATTATTCATCATCTTGATCATGCTGATTACAGGATGGTTTGAAATAGTAATGGGTTTCCTCAGAAAGTTGATAACTAGGCAACGTCTTCTACTCTCTAAGTCTTTTTCTGCAGATTCAGCCAACAGAACGTTTATGGGGGTGGATTTCATGAGTCCTAAAGACGACCTAATACATTGATAGTGGATCCTATTTAATTTATCAATGTTTTCTTTTTTAGTTGGTCTAAAAAATATGCTGCCGTTATCTAGGTGTGATTTGACTAGCGCGTTAGAGTAGTTAGTAGGCTACGTGGGTCCGCACCCCACCAAGTTCTGCAGAAAGTTTTAACTATATTAATGCCTTTTTTGGCTTTGTTGCATATATTTTCAATATGCAGATCCCATTTCATATTTTTTTAAAGAGTTATGCCCAAGTATTTAATTGAATCTTTGTACTGAATAACTTGGTTATTTATAACTATATTTGGGGGTGGATTCCTCTTGTGTCCCTTGGTAAACCATACTGCTTGGCATTTTTCGTTGGCCAGTCTTAGACCACTATCATCCATCCATTCTTGGACTTTCCTTAAAGTTTGGTTTAATTTCACAGCCATGTCTTGAGGGTTAAGGCCCGAAGTAAAGAGGACCAGGTCATCTGCATATCCCATCATTTTTATTCCCTCCATAGGTATCCTGAATAGGTCTAGGGTATATATATTAAATAAAATGGTACTAAGGGGAGAACCTTGAGGAAGGCCTGAAGTCGCCAGGATTGGCCCAATAAAGGACCCATCATCTTTTCTACTGAACAAAACCCTATTTTTTAGGATTTTAAATATAATGTTTGCCATGTCTATGGGGGTATTAATCTTAATAAGTTTTTCATACAGTTTATAGGTGTTCACTGTGTCATAAGCCGATTTAATATCCAAAAATACCGCGATAGTAGTATGATTCTCCAGGAAAGCCAAATTGGGCGCTGTTGTCAGCATTGCTATATTATTATTAGTGCCCTGCCCTTTCCTGAATCCACATTGCCTCCATTTAAAAACTTGTTTGTTCTCCAACATCCATTCCAATCTATTTTTAAGAATTATTTCCAGTGATTTTCCCACGCATGACTATAGTGCAATAGGCCTGTAATTGTTGGGATTTGTTCCATCTTTATTAGGTTTTAATATGGGGACTATATTATAGTTATTCCATGATTTAGGGACTGACGCGCCTAAAAGACAATTGTTCATTATTTCCAACAGTGATTGTTTGGCTTTGTCCGGAAGAAACTTTAACATTTTGTATGAAATGTTATCCATTCCGGCCACCGCCATTCCTTTTCCCTCCCAGCTATTTTCCAATTCTTCGATTGTGAACGGTGGGGAATTTACATTTACCTCTCTCAGGGAGAAAGAAGGGTCCATATTGACAATTGCCATTCTATTTAAAACCTCTAGTCTTACTTCATCTATAATGATGATATTATTGAATTTGTTGATGCTTTGCCATATCCAAGTTAAGTTGCTGTTCTTATTTATAGTTTTACAGAATGTCATGAATTACCTTCGTTTCTTGATTTTGAGGTTTTTTTTAATTTTTGCTATCCCCTTTTTTGCTGCTATGTAGTTTTCTATATGCGGGTTATTTTTGAAATATGCTATCAGCCTTGTCCTGACTTCCACCATTCTTGAGCAATCCTCATCCCACCAAGGAGTTCTAGCTTTCCTCCGCAGATTAAGCATTCTCATAGGGATCGATCTATTCGCAGCATCATTAATGATTTTTTCCCATTGCTCATTTGTTGTATTAATTTGCTGAAATTTATTTAATTCCAAGTAAATAAACCTTTCAAAGTCAATCCATTCCGCCCTCCTGAAATTCCTTACGGGAAATGTGCCTTTTTCAAATATGTCAGACTGCTGAATTCTAAAATTAACTTCAATCATAGTGGGGAAGTGATCGCTGTTTGCGCAATCCTTGAGCACACTCCATACTATTGTTGGTCCTAAAGCTTTACTGCAGAGAGTTACGTCCACAGCACTTCTACTTTCATCCATTCTATGAAATAATGTAGGTGTGCCATCATTCATAATCACCAACTCATTTTCTACAATAAAATCCGATAAAATTCTGCCACCCTTGTTTATAGGTGCTCCGTCCCAGATTGTGTGATGACAGTTTAGGTCCCCCATCATTATATGATTTTCCTTTTTATTTCTGAAGATTTCTTCCAAAAGACTGTTATTTATGTTAGCATTTGAGTTAGTGTATATATTTGTTATATAGGTGTTTGCAATTTTTATTGTAATGTATTGTGTGTATTTTGTTGAAATTGTTTATGAGAGAAAAATTCAAATTATTCTTTATGAAAGTGGCTACTCCACCATATCCATCATCTCTATCCGCTCTTATAGAGTAGTAAGAGTTGATGTTAATATGTTGATCGTTCTTAAGCCAGGTCTCATTTAGGAGTAAAATATCAGGTTCATACTTCATAACTAATGCAATTATATTAATTCTGTTGGCTCTAATACTTCTGCAGTTCCATTGAATAATCTTCATTTTTTTCCCTGTATTAACCATTAAAACATGCTAGAATCACTCATATTATCTAGATCTGTATACGATTCTCTGCTGCTAATGCACTGTTATTCAGGCTTGTTCTGCTTGAATTTGAAGTACTTGCTAGTGGGATTCTATTCAAATTCTGGCTATGTGAGGAAGATGCTTCCCTTTCTGGTCTTCCGTTTGGTGAGTAAAGGAGCTCTTCATGCGCATTTTTGTCGTATCCTTTTTGAATTATTCTTCTTTTATTATCGTTTGATTGAGATAAAGTCTCTTGGAATGACCTCTTGGTTTTTGTCTTAAAATCATATGTACGCCTTAATGGTGGTTCAATATTTTGGCTGGATATACTCTTTACTGACTCTCTCCTACATGACGGGTTTTGAGGTAAAACAGGGAAATCCCTCGGGTTATAGTGAAAATTTTCATTTGTTGTATACGTTTTTCTACATAGCTTTTCTGCATCATAGTAAGTTAGATTTTCGTAGCACATTAATTTTTTAATATTTTGCTGTCTTTCATATTCGGGACAGTTTTTTACTGTTATTTTATGATATCCTTTGCAGAAAAGGCAAGACGTTTCGCACTCATAGGATTCAATTTCTGGACTACTTACGTGTTTGAGATCACCACAGTTGTGGCATTTTTCTTTCCCTTTGCAATTTCTTTTCGTATGACCGTATTTAAGGCACGAGAAGCATTGTGTTACTGGGGAAATTTATACATATACCGGTTTTTCCAAGTTGTAAATTGACATGCTTCTGGGTAATAAGGTTCCTTTAAATGTGAAAAGAATTGTACCAGTAGGAATATACTCTACTTTATAGTCCTTAATTACTTTGCGATTAAGCCTAACTGCCTTTAAGATTTCAGTGTTACATGAGCAAAATTCCTTAAAGTTATCTAAACTTAACTCCAAATCAACCTCTCTAACAATGCCTTTGCATGAGACAAAGTTAAAAGGGATAAATATATTGTATCCTTTGTCAATAAGATATTTATTATGGTTGGTGAATTCAATTGATAAGCGGTTTAGACCTTTTTGTTGAATTTTTTTAACGTCAGTTAATTTAAGGTTAAAAATTTCTTTAGCAATCTTTAAAGAGTTGAATTTACCTACATTCCCGTTAGTTTTTTCTGTGGATTCCACATAGACTATGTATGGGCTTACATCCTTTATATCATATCTATTCTGTTGAGGCCTTTCCCTGCGGGGATCCTCCTCAATATTTATTTGATTATTTTTATTATTATTAATGTTAGGAACAAGGTTAGGCGGGTCAGGCCCCCCTCCCCCCGGGTCGTCCATAGCTGTTATAACCGAATAAACTTAGATTATATTTAAGATTTCTATCTTATAAAATATTAAACGATTAGACCTAACTTACCAGATGGGTAATGTTAGTAACTATCTCAAAAATACCTCTTTTCGAACACCGGTAGAAAAAAACGTTGCTGTTCGTACCACCGTAAGAAAAGCACTCTAAATGATTTTTTAGCATATTTGTTTCCTTATTACGTAATATTGAATATAAAGTCAGACTTTTCCGCACAAAACAAGACTTTATGCTGATGTCAAGTTTATTTATGAATTTTAATGTATTGGTTATACATAAATGGTCATTTTGGTCGATTCCATTTTATTTCGGAATATATTTAGCCAAACAGCACAAACAGTTTAGTATGAGATTCAAACCTTATGATAGACAATAATAAAAATATGAGAGTAACTGAGGCATCAAGAGATATTTAATCCACAAAACTGGTCCAGTATTGAAATAAAAAATAATTCCTCACAAGTTGATAGATTAACATTTTCAGCACGAAATTAGATGCAATTACATTTTTCTGCAAAAAGAAACATTTATTTCTCAACATAATTGCCATTGAGATAAATATACTTCTTCCAGCAAGATTCCAATGTTATTATTCTCTTAGAAAAAAAAGGTTTCGAACTGGAGATACAACTCGTTTACAGCACAGAACTTCTTCATTCGATGGAAACTTCTTTCTCCCAAGTCCACTTCTGACGTCAGGAAACAAAAAAAGTCATTTGAGGCCAAATCTGGGTATAGGGTGGGTGAGAAAATATTTTGAAGCCATGCTCGTACACTTTTGCCATTGCAACGGGCCAATATGTGAGCAAGCTCATTGTCCTGGTGAAGGAGCACTTTTTTGCTAGCTAATCTTAGTAGTTTCTGCTACAACTCACTATGCAAATAATAACGTTGCCTAATAAGAACCAGTCACTGATTTTTACTCTTTTACAAATAGTCAATCATGATGATAATCTGTAAGTCCCAATAAACAGTTGCTATCACTTTTTCCGCAGATAAAACTGTTTTTGCTTTTGTCGGTGCATTTTCAGCTTGGCTAACCCACCGTTATGACTACCATTTTATCTCCAGGATATAATGGTGGATTCATATTTTATCTGCAATCACAACAACGTTTACAAACACGCTCATATGACATGTCTACCATCTTAGCAATTTTACGATGCTTAATGCGACAACTTTCCATCAAGATATCAATTTTATCAACCATTTCTTCAGAAGAAACCACAACGTGCAGCATCAACAGTGATCTTACGGCCATGTTTAAATTGATTTATCCAGTAATAAATGGTCTTGAGTACTCGTGCATTGCAGGATACTCAGCTTTTTTAATTTCTACAAAACGTGTAATACTAATCTCTTACGATAACTACCAACATACAACTGCGTGTTACATCTGTTTAAAACTTTGAACATAACCCTTATAGGAATCACGCTTACCAACGGTGGTGTCTCTTAACAAAATTTCCCGCCATGCATAATGTTTTATTTCAGCCGATACCCAAAAAAGGCAAGAAGACCTTGCCAAATAACTACCGACCAGTCACTGCTTTCAATCAGCATCTTCTAAAATATCTTGAAGGATTCAACATTACTAGCGACCGTCAATATGGCTTTCATAAACATAGATCAACAGGAGATCTTCTGACTTATGTTTGGAACAACGCAATTGAATACTTTGAAGAATCTCGAGCGGTTGCTCTTGATATATCCAAGGCATTCGACGGTGTTTGGCACGATGGATTGTTGGCTAAGATACGCTTTTCTGGTATGTCCGGGTTTGTGTTTCCTCAGAGAGCGTTTTATACAAGTGGCTGTCGGCAGATTTCTTTCTAATACCTTTACTATCAACGCCGGTGTGCCCCCGGGGGCTCAATACTGTCACCTACTCTCTTTCTCATTTACATAAACGATCTGCTGGAAAAGACCAGGAATTCAATCTACAGCTTTTCAGATGACAGCACGCTTATCTCTTTATTCTCTTTGAACTCTCGGACATCGGTTACTTAGACGAATATCTGCAGGCAGCAGGAAGTCGTTCAACTTAACAAAAACCTGGAAGAAATTCTATCTTGGGGTGATAGTAACCAAGTGGAATTTAATGCTACAAAAACCCAGGCGGCAGTTTTTTCTAAAAAAGTTAACGTTACTGAACCCGACATAGTTATGTCGGGGCACTCCATTCCTCTAGCATCGCCACTCAATTTGTTGAGTGTTAATTTGAGAGCAAATATGTCTTGGCATGAACATGCTGCAAGCATACCAAAAAGAGCTTCTCGAAAGCTGGGAATATTATTTAAAACCAGAAAGCTTTACCCTCCACAAAACTTTTAATTCTCTACAAAGCTCAAATTCGACCAACTATGGAATACTGCTCCCATGTTTGGGGCTCTGCTCCCAAACATACAGTGCATTTGTTGGATTCTATTCAGACAAGAGCTGTTCACCTGATTGGAGCCCAGGAACTGGCCGACAGTCTTGATTCGTTGGAACGTCGAAGAACTTGAGTGTGTTCTACAAGTATTGCTACTGTTCGAGCCCGCTTAATTCCTCCCAGAGCGGTACATGCTAGAAATACACGTCTCACTAATACTTCACATCTGTATGAGGTTCAGCTTGTTACTCCTCATACAACTCTTTTCAAGCAGTCTTTTATATGGAGAATCTCATCTCTTTGAAATAATTTCCCAGGACTGTGTTTCCCACCTAGTACAATTTACAGCGAATCAAGACCAACGTCAATCGCTTTTTCCGTACACGTGTTGCTCCTGTAGCGCTTTAGGGATTTCCCTGCAGCACGTATGCTAGACCCATAAAAAAGTAATATTGTTAGGTGGTGTAAAAGAAAAATTATTGCGCCTAACTATACATAAGCTAATTGACTATCTATTTCACAAAAAATATCTCCCGTATATACACAAAATTGTTTTTCGCTGATTTCTATTTCGATGATACTGAAGGAAACTATTTGCTTCTTTATCGAAATTAACTACAGTACAAAGGAGACTAGTATAAAAATACTTT